>CP109668.1:6000000-6506071 GCA_025948275.1 Fusarium avenaceum
TTTTCGCTTGTTATCGTTTGAATGATAGGATCTGATTGCCTAGTCCAATTAGTGCACTTATACATAGTCCGCCCAAATCTGGGAGGCTCTGGGGACGAGAGCTGCCTTGTTGGCAAGTAACGAGGTTGATTCGACTAAGATGGCCATTTCCATCGATGAGTCAGGTGTGTTGTTTTGGGCATATTTGTATAGCGAGTTTGGATACAGATCTTGTGGCCATCCGCCATACTATAGCCCCTTGATAATGACTGGTACTTGAGGACTTGACTTGGAGATACGGCACATTTAGCTTTTTCTATCGTGGTCATCCCACGCCACTCACTTCATCTTGCGCCCCCAGCAGGGACTGCATGGCTCGTAGCCTGAAGTAAGTCGGGCGATCGGGTGCTACAAGTCCAACTAGTAGGACCCACGATAGAAGAACATCAGCCACGGATAATGACAGCGTAACGGGCTGCAAACCGGGCAAAACATTGCTCCGAACAGCGGGCAACCCCCGAGACTCGGTAACTGGATCTTTGAAGTTATCCGTACGATGCAAATTATATCATACATCATGTCAAGGTCTTTGACAAGAGGATACTCCCTGACAAATGAGTATCAGTATCTGGGACATGTTGATTACATGTTACTAAGTCGGCATATGTATGAGCAAAAAGGCATGTCATACCTAGCACAATCTTCCAAAAATGCAAAGAACACCTGCTTTCTTTTGTAGCTACCCTTGGAGACTCGATTGGAAATCTACTGTTGGGTATTCATTATACACCCTATCCGATGGACTTAGCTTGATATTGGGTATACCAACCTCTCGTGGCAGCCTCATATAACAGAACTTACTGAGGTAGGCCACTACGTCGTAACACCCTCTTTGCAAACTGACATAGTTCGTTAGTGGCACATATCAGAAGTGACACAGCGTTGTCATCCTTTGCGTCAGTCAGGTTCCTACGTCTCTGCTGGCAACACGTCGACAGATTTATTGGGAATCAAGGACAATCCCGGTTCTAGAAAATAAATTCGCGTTTTAACCGTTTTTCATGCGAATTGCCGTCCGCCATAGCTTTCGGTAAGGGTCTCACGAAGTGGCAACGAGCCAGCTTGCAATATGCTCGGCTAGATATATCGATCACAAAATGGGAGGGCACTGTTGTTCAAGACCTATAAAGATCTGGACGGTCTACTTTCATCAGCTTGCGCACTGCGAGACTAAGGGTTTATGGTGAAAGCCTAGCCCCCATGCTGCAGCGCATTGTGAACAGAGTGTTCATGCTGTCGAAGAGTCTATCCTAGACGGATTCGCGCATCGGCTTGCCGCGGCCTTCAGCCGCTTGAAGAGCCTGGAGACCTTAGAAGTGGAGATATTGGAACGTAGATAGAGTAAATGTCGTTATTTGGAGTGGTGTCTAACACTTGAAAGTCAAATAAACGACAATAGGGTAGAAGGACACTGCATCCGAGTAGTGGCTGTAGAGCAGGTGGCGACTTGCTCACCCTTCTAACTTTGAAGGTTTTCAAGGTGCAACAAAGTAGACTAGAGCCAAGCCAGCTAGGCTGATGATTTTCTTTGTTGGGTTCTTGGCTCAGGTTGATACGACAGCTGTCTTGGTTGCTCTAGTCCCCCACGTTTCAACATTATTAGTCAGACACTTGACAATGACTTCTTCGCCTGAATTTACAATAATTTAGGGACTATAAAATATTGCTAACTGCGAGAGCCTACGCAGTTAGCCTTGGCCCTTCTGTGGTAGAAATCTGTGTATATAAAGCAATCGTAGCTATGTCCCCATTCAGCTTATCCTGTGCGATCTAGCCCCGATGTTTCAAAGCACAAGCTTATGCTAAGAAATAACCTCCTTGGGTCTTGTCTCTGAATTCCGGGTTCAATGCTTAATCATCGCCCACTGTTACGGTGTAAAACCAAGGAGAGCTTCTGGGGGTTAGTATTTGTTAAATCTAGCAATTAACCCGAATTAAAGCAAGAGCCAAGGCCACATGGGGCAGTCATATTAATTAACAGTTTTATGGGAAATACGGCCTACTTTCCCTATCAATCAATACCTCCACATTAATATTTAAAGCCGCCCATCCTCTCCCTCAACACTCCCTCTGGATCAGCCTGAAGCTGAAGTGCTTTGAACTTTGCATAGTCCTTATAAGTTCCGGTAACATTCTGATCCGACATTGCGTCGTTCATAAAGAGAGGAAGGTAATTGTTCGCAGGAGCTCCATACTCTTCAATCCACTCCGGCAGCCTCTCCTCAATATACGAGGTCAAGTCCTTGGAGAACTGACGCACAGAGTCATCATACTTCTTATCAGTCCAGGCGCACTGGATCTCCAGAAGAACACGATCAGGATCACTTGCAGTGAAGCCGATGGCATTTCCACCGCGCTTCTCGGTTTGCTTGCCGATGGCAGCGGGCAAAGGCTGGAAGTCGACTGAGCACTGGGATGCTAGACCTCGCAGCTGCTTGAAGTAAACCATCGTGATGTCGCTCATCTTGTTGGCAATTTCGCTATAAACCTTTGAGCCTGAGGCGAAGTACGGAATGGTGGCAGTCTATATGTGTTAGTTCAGTTCAGTAAGTCGATGGGCTGGTTGCTTACTCTGAAAGAAATTCTCGAGTTTAACAACGAGACCCCAGCTCCATTTGATTTAAGCTATCCAGTGTGTTAGTAACAATTCGGTTTCATCTCTTTACATTTTATCAACTCACTAGCTCTGGATAAGACTGTGTCTTAGTTGAAGACAAAGTCGACTTGATCTTCAAAAAGTCCGCGAAAGGGCCAGAAGTCGGTGGTTGCTCGCCGTCGTAGAAGTAAAACAAAAGGTTTAGTTTGCTTCCCCCGGTGAGGATGAGGCTGGTTACGATGATGGCAGCTTTGGGGTCCTCGTTGCTATAGGGAATAAACTTGTGCATCGTCTTGTATAGTTCTTCTGTCTTTGATTCGTCGTATACGCGAGTGCCTCCCCAGACTTTGCCAATCGGGTAGGCTTTGATGGTAAATTGAGTCACGATTCCTGCTCGGTTAGATACTAGCGATGGATGATTGATCATGGACTTACCAAATTGGCTGCCACTGCCTCTCAATGCCACAGCAAGATCGGGCTGGGTATCAGCATTGATGTTGACGATAGTGCCATTCCAGTTTACCATCTCCCAGGAAACGATGTTCTATCGTTTTGTTAGTGGTGTAAGAACAATTTTGGAGATATATCTTACGTCGGCAGCCAAGCCATACTGGGCGCTTAGGAAAGAGATTCCACCCTGTGTAAGTAGACCACCAACACCGACCAAGCCTGCGATTCGGGTTAGATGTGAAGTGTAGAGTGATATATAAAGGACTTACCAAGACGTCCTCCTACAATTGCCACGCCGTCTTTATCAAGCGCAGAAATAACATCATTCCACTCTCCACCAGGTTTGACATACGCCACCTTTTTGTCACTGTCATAGGTCGCACCAACCATCTCATTCAACGAGATGAGGACGCCATCGCGGACAGTTGCATGAGTGGGGTTCGGATCATGGCCGCCACTCTTTGCGGCAAACTTCACATCCGGGTACTTGTTCAAGATTGTGACAGCGGTGGAGACATCAGATGATGACTTAGCGGTGACTACACAAGCGGGCTTGATCTCGCGTAGAAGTGTAGACCAGTACCCTGTGGACTCTTCGTTATAGTTGATAGTGAAGGGGAGCGATACGCGACCGGGAATGGCTTTGGAGATCTCATTGCATGCTTCTGTGGTAGCTGCACTAGGCGCAGCTACTGCAGTGGCAGCGAACAGTGAGGGTGTTAAGAAGTGGCGAAGATGCATTGTAGTCGAGACAGAGATGAAAATAGGGGATCTGTCTGTGAGTAGTGATGGCAAGACGAACTCAAGACAGGTTATCACTGCATTTAAATAAGGAGATGGAGTCGGCTAAGCGATATATTAATAGATGACCGGTAGGTCGTCTGTGCCCGTGTCACAATCCGCTCGCCTCGAGTGTTTATCACATTTAGTGTGGGGAAACAACATCATAAAACGGTCCAAGCACAATGGAGAAGATCAACGATTGACTTTTTTGTAGAACCGATATTTTATCAGCCTATTGTTGTTGTGTCTGACCCTACCCCATCTGGTTGAGAGACAGTTTTTTTCATTTTTTTATCATTCCACATGTATCATCGTTAAGAGGATTTATTACCATTTATCAGATACTCGATATTGGCCTTGTTCTGAAGTAAAAACTCCCAAACAACAAACTGCCACTGACTTATTCCCCAGCGACGTTCACAATTTCCTTGAGTCGCAGTCAAGCACGGACCTCCGGTAGGTCCAATAAGAGCTAGTGTTTCAGGCCCCACGAGTCATTTGAAACATTTTAGTTTATCAGCTGAAATACCCTTGCGTCGTAGCTTGCGAGGTGCCTACCCGATGGGTAAGTTAGTACCGTATCGAATGAGTAAATTGGCCACGCCCGGTGGATACCACTAGGTATGCTAAGCTAGTAAGCTACAGCTTTGATTGATTCGTTTGGATATAAGATGGTGATAAGAATAGACTTCTGCTGACTTAAGCCACTAACTCGCCCTCTCAACCACTGAGACCTGCAATTAGCTAGCTTAATATCCTTAGCGGTATCCACAGCGCGTGGCCAATTTGCTCAGTCGATACGGTACCTGGCATAACTGTTTGTGGTCCTCGGCAGTCCCGAATGGGAAACATGTGATCATTCACTCTGCAGTGGGATATTAAATTGAGATCGCTTATGTCGTAGCAGATGATGGGGAAAAGGCTATAAGTGGGTCGCTTCCGACATGGTGTGCTGTGGAGAAGCTACTTATTATGTAACATTTCCAGGAGTATGATGCTATATTCCTGACCTCGCTACGGATACGAATAATTATATCATCTCTGATACTGAGTTTTGACCCATTACTAGCGGTCAAAACATTCTCGCCGCGCCCTGCCAGTCTCGCTAAGCGTTTCTATTCATCAACATGAGCGGTCCCGCGCAATAATAGGATTCAACATTTGTGACGGAAAGCATTTGTATTTGTCAATCTTCCACTTCTCAATTGTACGAAATAAATATTAAAAGAGATTTTGAATGGCATAGTCCTCATTGATATGAGTTTTGTTTGGAAACAATTGGGATATTCGTATTTTTGGTTTGCCGTGTATTGGAGCCCAAGTGATTATTGAGGGTAATGGTTGGGATGGGCCAATAGGAACTTGTGGGGGTGCCAACATCGCCGCATTTCTCAGCCCAAATTGATTTTACCTATACTTGATTCCTTGCGATATTTCTTTGATCTAAGTTGGTTACCAGTGGAAAGTTTAATAATTTAGTAAGATCAAGCGACAGGTACGGGGAAGAGGCTTAGGGTAAACTGTCTAGGTTGAAAAGCTACAGCTACCCTAGGTAGTAGATCAGGGGTAACTATTTGGGTCACATAATCAGTCATATCGTACCTATCCGGCAAAAAGTATTTCTATGCACTAAACCGCCTTCTCTCTCTAAAATCGAATATCAGTAAATTTGTGCCGAATCCTTTATCAATTTTGTTAACGTGTTTAGGTTTTGCATGCCATAATGAAAAAAATTGAATTTGTTGTGGATGATCTGTACGAGGTATGATTTTGAGACAAAACTATTCCAGAGAGCACAAAGACGATAGATGACGCCCATGTAATCTAATTCGGACCAAACTCGGCATCCTTTCAGAAAACATTGAATTGGCTTTATGGTTACCTTTTTCAAAATAATTGAATTACAGTCAGATTCTCGGCTAAACGGCACCATAAGACCGAATTTCATGCCCTGTTTTCAGGTAATGGCCCTGGCACGCCAAGAGCACTGTTCCGTGTTGCCGATTTTGACTCATTCTAATGAAAAAGAAGTTGGTTTCTGACACCGAGGCGTGCTCTCAATCTTCAGCTGACGATAAAAGAGTGAGCGGTCAGTCTGATTTGTTTGGAAGAGGAAACCAGCGTACAAATCATGGAATCGTTCTATCTCTGTGGTGGTCACTGTTCTCATAGTCGGCGAGTAGGTGGATTAGAGCCGGGGTACGGGGAATACACAGCTATGGTGCGTCGCACAATGACAAATGGATGATATACCTCATTTTGGTATACAAATTCGATTGTTCACGTAAGCCTTTCGCCAACAAAGCCACTGTCGTATACGTATGAGCTGCAGGTCGTTCCACCGAGACAATTTACAATGTTCAATCACAACCCTGGTTCATATGCCCATATCCACTTCTTCGCAGCAAACCCGCCCGGAATATGCAACCGTCAAGCCTCGAGATATCTTAGCACAGGGTTTCCCGACTATCCTTGTTCTCGAAGCTCCTGCCCCAGATTGGTCAGTAATTCGACGCAGCAGATTCCTCTCCAGTGAAATAAATGGCTTAGAACACGCTGAGTAACTACCCTGCCTTACGATTCCTCAGGTGGATATGGCACCTACACGACGCTGCAGTATCCTGCAGTACTACTCCCACTATCCCGAGCTTTCATTTCGGGGATGCAGCCTGGTAAGTCATATGCTTGAAAATCATTTCTTTCAAGGGAGGTGGCTTTCTTTAACGTTCTTGCTTACAACACCAAAAATGCATTAACGGGCGTTCTGTACCGTGCTCCCTAGGCCTGAGCGTAACTTTCGGCAAAAACTACTGGTTCATAGGGCTGCATTCATCAGCCGTTCCTTGGTTATGTAATTGCTGAACAGCGCTAACAGCTTCACAACCGGTTTAGACGTACCAATGTCTAAGCATGCAATGCGATTATTGGATGATTACGCACGTAAATGACATTTGACTCTATCGTAAGGATTAGCGGCGAAATAGCAGCGGCAGAACCCTTGTTTAGGCTCTTCACTACCGTGCCGATTTTCAAAAGTGCCGATAGCGGCAAAACTTTAGTGCTGATGGTCATGTCTCGGCGATGTCGGTCCCGAGCATCCTTAGCTGCCGGACGATCATTGCAGGACCGTGTTATTCACGCATCGCCATTCTACCACTCCAATCACCAAGATCTGCGGCTTAGCAATCTATTTTGAACATCTCCGATACAGCCGACCATCGCATCCACGACCGTGTAGATCTCTCAGACATGCCGAATTCCGAGCAATTGCTGACCGTTAGAAATGTGTTACACCATGACGCATCGTCGCGCGTTCGCGGCCCCGGAGAATCCGACACTTCAGCAAGGTCCGAAAACTATAAGAAGCACTAGTTGGTTCGAGTTACAACAGTTCCATCACTCCTCGCAGAACATCAACCAAGCATCCTGAACTCAGCCATCACATCGATTCACCATGGTCCAGCACAACCTCTTCTCCAAAGCTCTGCTAGCCTCGCTGGCCTTTCATATGGGCCTAGCACTTCCAGCTCCCCAGTAAGTCATCTCCCTCAATCTGGTACCCTATGCAATGCTAAGAGAGATAGAATGGGAGATTACGGAGAAAACAAAGGCCCCGTAGGTGGTGTTGACCCTCCGACTCCGACAGTAACCTCTACAAGTGGTTCTCTCTACGGTGACTCCAGCTTGCTTGGTGGTAACGCTCAGCGTCCAGACCTCGACAAGTCCGATTCTGCCGTTGTCAAGAACCCAAAGCTTGTCAATGGCCAACAAGCTGACCCTAAGCTTGGACTTTACTTGGACTTTGACGACGTCGATGTTCCCCAGCCAATCCGTGGTAAACTAGGTGCCACGGACCCTGGTCCTCGGACTTATGCCTATGAGAAGCTCAACCCCGATTTGTACGCCCCTCCAGGTACTGACACTGGAGATGTTCCCAATGCTATGTGGCCTCTTGGCCTTTCCCACAACCGTCTAGGTAGTGAACCTGGTGCTGGATGGGCTCGGCAGCAAAACCAGGATGTGCTCCCAGCCGCAACCGCCATGGCAGGAGTTGACATGCGCCTTGCGCCAAACGCCTACCGCGAACTGCATTGGCATACTTCATCTGAGTGGTCTTTGGTAACAAAAGGCTGTCTTCGTATCGCTGCTATGAATGATGACGGCCAGAATACTGTCGATGATCTTTGCGCCGGTGACGTATGGTTCTTCCCTGCCGGTGTACCTCACAGCCTGCAAGCTTTCGATGAAGGAGTTGAGTTCCTACTCGTCTTTGACGAAGGCGACTTTTCCGAGGATGAAACTTTCCTAGTGTCGGAGCTGTTCCTGCGAAACCCTACTTCGGTGCTGGCCAAGAACTTTGAGACTGATACTTCTGCCTTTGATAACATTCCAAAGGATCAGCTTTACGTGAGTCAACTGCCATGCAACATGGAATACATGCTAATACGACAGCTTAGATCTTCAACGGAACCCCAGCGCCCAAGGACATTGGAAAGCAAAACGTGACTGCCCCGGGGGGCTTTTTGACGGGAAATTCCTCATACACTTACCACTGGTCTCAACAGAAACCACACACAGTCCCCGGAGGCTCCGTCAAGATCATTGACCCAACGACCTTTCCCATCGCTAAAGGCTTCTCCGCCGCCCTCGTGGTCGTTCAGCCTGGGGCTCTTCGAGAAATTCACTGGCACACTACCTCTGACGAATGGAGCTACTTTCTCCAAGGCAGTGGGCGAGTGACTGTCTTTAAAGCCCCCGAGTCAGCTCGTACCTTCGACTTTACCGCTGGAGGTGTTGGATACATCCCTGCGGCCAACAGCCACTACGTTGAGAACACTGGGGATGAAGATTTGATCTTCCTTGAGGTTCTCCAGGCGCCCAAGTTTTCGGATATTTCGGTGGCTCAGTGGCTTGCGTTGACTCCCAGACAGGTGGTGAAGGATCATCTCCATGTTTCTGACGAGTTTCTAGACTCTTTGCCCAAGGAGAAGCAGTTTATCAAGGTCGGTGATGTGAATATGACGGCTATCGCGGGCGAGGATTAGAGATTTGCGGTGCTCATCCTCGATAATTAGTCCCTATTGAATGCTTGCTTATTCTTAAATTTTTCATAAGCCGTTATGAATAGGAACTATATTTTCCTTACTGAATAGATGTTATATTCCAATTGCTTCATATATCTACTAAGTGCACATATAAAAGCTCCTAAGTCTGCTGAAGCATCAAGGATGAGACAGCCCATGGTACGGTAAACCTTAGTTATGGTCTTCCATGTTCAACATTTTCGGTGCAACCATTAAACCGTGCGGCTGGTATGCAAATCTCATTAGTATGCATATATGCATTGCCAGATGTAAAAGTAGCATGTTTCTAGGCCCTGCAAATCTCTTCATCCTCGACCACGGTGTCATCCGCAGTATCAGTGATGTCTCGGTCTTGGATACCTTCAAGAACTGCAGCCGCTTCAGCTGCATATCTGCACTTCATTCGTATTTGAGGGCCATATTTGAAGAACAAGAAAGGAAAAGGGACACAGGCCAAAGCGAGAAAAGCTGGTATAGAGCTGGCCCAATGTACTCCAAGACTTTCATACATCTGTCTCGTAAACAGCGGAAAGGCAGCACCAAACAATGATCGAAGGGCTGAGTTTGCAGCCATGACAGAGGCAGCGAAAATTACATCTGTTATTCGTTAGCGAAGGAGAAGGTATCGGGATTCAATTGAAGCTTACAGGAGTCAACCAGATAGTTTAACAGTGCCATGAAGACTAGCACTAGACCCCATGCAAAGAATATAGTACCAATGATGGGAACGATCCAGTGAACACTGGGAAAGGTCGTCCAGGCAAACCAAAAAAGACCAAGGGGTATCAGAATAGAGCCCACCATAGCCGGCGGCAATCTATCTTCTGGATGCATCGGGCCATCTCTCTTGCTTGCTGCACGATCATATCGCTTATCTTCAAAAACAAAACTGACGATCGAAAGGATGACTCCGATGACTATCCCAGTGAACGCGAGGCCACCTACACCTTGACTCCAGCCTCTTCCTTGTTGGAAGACAATGGGGAAGGCCGCAAAGCACATATACATGGTTCCGTATATGATTGATATATAGATTGACGTGATCAAAACGATGGGCTCTTTGAACAAGAGAGACCATGGCCTAGTAAGAGCGACTCTGAGTTGTTGAGTAGCCGTAGCTGGTGGTTTATTGGCATCGAATGCAGAGATGTATGTGTACCCGGTGAGTTTCGAAAGTTGTTGGGCCCGTTTTCGAAGGATATAAGGCGCATACGTCTCGGGGACGAATATCGTTGTTGTGATCCAAGTGACGCCGGTGAATGCAGCCAAAAGCCCATGCAGCCATCGCCAACCTCCGGCCTGGCTAAGAAAACCACCTGCTATGGGACCTGGGCGTCATTAGTTGTTTAGCCACCAAGTAATCACCTCTTGATCATTGACATACCAATTGCAGGTCCTAGGAACGGCGCCCCCGAGAACATGCACATAGCCATTCCTCGTTCAGACTTATCAAACATGTCAGCAATAACAGCTGGCGCGTTCGAGAAAGGCGCAGATCCGATACAGCCAGCAAGAAACCGGAGGGTGAGTAAGGCCGGGAACGAACCGGCTCCAGCCGCTCCAACGCTAAAAGCTGTGGTGGCCATGAAAGTGAAGAAGAAGATCTTTCGCCTTCCATAAAGTTCGGAGAGGGGACCCCAGATAAGAGGACCACATGCAAATCCGAGGACATAGAGGGATATACCAAGTGTGGCTACCTCTTGGGAGATGTCAAAGGAGTGGATTACTTGCTTAATGCCTCCGGAATATGCCGAACTGGCAAATGTTGTAGCCAGAGTTGCTAGGCCCTGAAAGCAGGTGAACGCCCACTTCTTCCACGTAGGGAGTAGCATCGCATTGTGAGGATCATCTGGTAAGAAGTTGATAAGGTATGGAGATTCTTTTGAGCCGCTGCCGGGGTATTTCTGGTTAAGAAGCCTGGTAGTGAAGGCATTCTTTTGTCTTGAGCTCTGGGATGGACGTTGAGACATGGCAGTGTTTGCTAATTTTGGCTCGAAGTTGGGGTCACTGTTATTAGTGAAGTTGGCGGTGGTGTTATAGAATGACGAAAAAAGACTCGATAAATTATCCATGGCCGTGCTTGTTGCGTTGCTTAAGCTTGGTTATCATATTGAAGACATTAAGTAATGTTTTGTGGCGGTCCGTTCTTATAGGGAAATTTCTTGAGATGGAGAATGGGCTGCATTGTACTGTAATTTCATCTTCTTTCCGCGGGCTTTCAGACGGGAATATAATTAGATGTAGTGAGCCCCGATTATGGTTTGAGTGGTGGATTACCAATCTAGGCTTGATGTCGGGAAATGTCCATTTTATTCCCGGCCCAAAATCCCGACTCAAAACCCCGCGGCAATTATCGAGTCATCTCCATCCAACAACAATTCCACTTAAACGCCGAAGAGCCACCCAACATTTTCCAGACAGCACCCTCAACCCACGCACACAAATACTGGAAGGGCGCGCCCTGTTCTGTCTCTGATGGCTCCAAATGCCTCTTCGCCAAAGATCAGCAAAGCCTGCGCTCCTTGTCGAACCCGCAAGGTCAAGTGCAATGCCGCTGTCGTTGGACTGCCCTGTAGTAGCTGTGTCAGCAGGGAATGCATTCAAGAATGCGTTTTAGCACCGCGGAAGCGTCGTACTCTGTTTGTTCCTACTCATATCTAATGTTTATCTGGTGGCCGTGCGCTTATGATCTATTAGAAACAGGCGTAACTCTAAAGGGACCCGATCACAAAGAGCCATAGAGACCAATAACGTTTGCCTTCCATCTGTCAGTCTTTCCTCTATTATTATTATTAAGTTCTATGCAACTCTATTACTATTCTAAACTGTCTAATGCAATGTCTCTGTCGCTAACAATGTAACAATTATCAGCCCCTCACTCAACAATACACGTCAGAAACATCCATACAAACGACAGAGAGCACGTACTCTAATCGATCGGACGAGTCTATCCATATCACCCATTCAGAAAGCTCTATCCGGCACGATAGTCACATCTCGCAAGACCGTCATCCACCGGGCCGACCTCAGCCGGACCTTCTTTACTTGAACATCCTCCAGGACACAGTCCGCGACGGTGCAGCTACCCAGAGTGATACGAGCGAGGCCAATTCAGTCAGCGGGGATGTTCATAGCTTTCATACCCAGATACGCCGTTGGAATCCACCACTGCAGTTGGATGACATCGACAATGAATACCTCGCCAAGAAAAAGGTGTTTGAGCTTCCTCCTTCGCAACACATGTGAGTCTGTTTCCGTATCACTTCTTATAAATGCCTAACGCCACTACAGGGACGCCATGGTGAAGGCATACTTTGACCATGTGCACCCCTTTGCCCCGGTCCTCAACAGGAACCATTTCATCCAGAATTACAAGTCCGGAGACTGCTGCATATTTTTGCTTCACGCTCTGTCGACTGCCGCAAGCCTTTATGTCCCCACAGAGGTAATACTAGGATGCGGGTACCCTGACCGGTCAACAGCGCACACAGCCTTCTTCTCCAAGGCAAAGCTCTTTCACGATTTTAAGTGCCAGGGCGGTTCACTCCCCATGCTGCAGGGATCCATGATTCTCGGGGCGATCATACTGGATCACCCGTCTGATAGGGATTTCCAGTATTGGTTCCATAACTCCGTTCGTCGCGCCTCAAAGCTCGGCATTCACAACGCGTAAGACAAATCGAATGGCTGCTCGCTCACCACTGACAACTCTCAGATGTCTTCGAAATCATGAATCTCAGAAGCTGTATCGTCGAATATGGTGGATACTTCATGTACGTTCAAACAATTCTCTATATGGTCATGTATTAATATCCTCAAGAACAGAGATATCTTCCACTTCTTTGTCAATACCCAGAATCTACGGTTACTTGCGAATGCACCTCAGATCATTCCACTTACGGAGGATGATTGGGAGTCAGAAGACGACCAACAAGACACTGAATTATTGTCTCCAACAACTTATCGACAGAAGATGTCACTCATAGCAGACTCCGAACTGGCCCAAATTTGTAAGTAACAGTAATTCTTCTTCACATCTATTTGAGCTAAAACGCAAGGAGTCGCAACGCTTGTGTCACTCATCACAAATGAATCTCCTAAAGACCTTCGCACCTTGATCCAGCCACTTGATACATGGAGAAAGTCCCTCCCGGAAAGGATGCAGACCGCCCATTCTCTTCAAGAAAATGACATCTATCTTCTTGAAGCCCTTACGATAAGTTACAGATTCGAATGCATTATGTTTCGTCTACTATATCGTGGGAGATGGAAGGCTCGCGATACTAACGTTCGTGACTGGGCGCGGCAGCGGTTCCGATCTGCTATGTTGGAGCTTGATACTATTGTCAAGCGAGTTTTGGTCGACAACACAATTCTAGAAATGCCAACTACTTTGTGCGTACCTGAGAAAGTCCTTCCAGCGTTATATCTACAGCTTATCTGACTACCCCTGGGCAGCATTACTACCATCACCGCCCTCTTAGCACTTCATATCGAATCCGCTCTGGACGCTTCGGAGTCAAGCCTAATGCGTTCAATGGCGCGCATATCTATTCAGCACACCATGCTCGCTCTTGTCCAGGTAGAAGACAATCCAGCTGTAAAGCGAGCTTTTCCTGTGTTTGAAATGATACTGTCAAAGAACAATATTCATCTACCAGTGTCAATCGACCATGACCGGACCAATCAAGTGCCTCCAGTCCATGGCGATCATACCCTGCATAACGGACATATCCTTCCCTCAGAAGACACAAATTTGGAACCACAGGATAATCATGATGAAGATTTATTTACTACCGAGGACTTTAACGGCTTCGAGTTTTTCGACCGTTGGCAGTTGGAACAATTGGACTTTACTGGCATTTACTAAACGCACAGTATGTAACAACGAACTGGGTAGAGCAGATCAAGATCGGTACATCAGACAAATGGATGCCTCACCTCAATGTACATGCTTACTATTGACACCAAGTGGTTGCGTGTCAGCACGTCGCGTTGCCGTAAGCCAATAGCAGAGCTCAGTGCAGTAAAGACCCTGCAGGCGACCCATGCGTTTTCAGACTTAAACGTGTAAGATCGTCTCTTTGGAGAAAGCTGAGAAGCTGGCTGAAGCTGACTTCTGCACAAAATGGGTTTATTGATCCGTCAGCTGCGCCCAAGCGTCGCATGTTGCATCAATACTGCTTACAATGAGCCAATTCCTCCATCGCATTGTTCATCTACTCGCTGGAAAGCATGTGACGCAAAGCCTCCGATGCAACATCATGCCATTCAGCATTCAGGCGTTACGCCAAAGACCTGAGTTTACCAATACTCGACAAATTTTCAACGAAAGCCTGCATAGACCCTGGTTCTCCGGCAGCCACAACTGGAGGTTTACACGAACCAACAACGGCATTCGTTGAGATCGCAACTGCCGTTTGATTTGAGAGAGTGTTGCTGGAATAATGGTAAGAGATGGTATTGAAATTTCCGGGGATTAATCTATAAATATGCGATCACTCGCTGTCATGAGATTGTTCTTCGATTAAATCATATCAAACATTCCTAGTCACTATCCTCTCAGAAACATTTCATTACATTCAATCGTAAAATCTCAGCTCAGAAGTCTATTCAAAATGGTTCCTCACCGCAAGAACAAGACCGTGTTATGTCAGTGTCAGTCTGAGTACGTATATCACACTTCTTCCTCCGAACCTGCGACTGAACTAGTAGGACCGTTATCTCTCCGGCTCCGGCCACGGTCGAGAACATCTCTTTTGAATGCACTCTCCCCATTGAGGAGCCTGCCATCAAGCGCATCACAAAGCCCCTGCCCTTTGCTGACAACATTGTTGAGAACCTGGCCTGGGCATCCGCCTTCATTGATCGCGCCGCCCACCTCACCGAGGTAAGGAGCTTCCTAAATCACCCATGAAGAGACAAAGAACCATCAATAACCCGCTAGCAGGACTATGAAGCTTTGAAGGATAGACTCCATGCTGCCATTGATACCATTGGAAACGATGCCATTGAAATGACCCTTCTCCGGCAACAGCTGCACAGCCAGTCTCATCTTGTTCAGCAGCTTGAGTCGACCGTGGCAGGCCAGGAGAAGACAAAGCATGAGCTTGAGCAAAGACTGGCTAAGAGCCGGGCTTCGGCACTCAAGACGGAAAGGGACCTTACCAACAGGCTCCAGGGTGTCGAAAGAGCTCTGCGCCAGTCCAAGACAGCCGAGAGTCGCTTGAAGAGCAAGCTTGACAAGACACTTCTTGAAGAGCACGAGAGATGGCAGCGTGAGGCTGAACATGATAGAGATGATCATGCAGCCCTCGATTCAGTCCACGATTCGCTCCAAAAGGCTCTCCAGGAGAAGGCGGCTTTGCAAGCAGAGCTGGACGAAAAGAGTCAGCTGCTTACGTTAACTCAGCATGATCTCAATGTTGCTCAGGAGGCTATGGAGACCTGCAAGAATAACTGCGCAGCCAAAGATGCGCAAATCACTGCCCTTACTGATCAACTCGCAATGGCCAACAGAACTAACACTGATCTTTCCGCAAGCCTTGATAGTAAAAGAGCTCAACTATCCTCCAAGGAGCAAGAGGTTGCAGCCCTCACGGAGTCTCTCAGCCAGGCCAACAGCAACCTATCAGACGCAAACCAGACCATTACTGAGAAGACTAGTGCCATTGCCACCCTTGAAGCCAGCCTAGCCGGGGCACAAGAGGAAAGAGACCAGAAACTCAAGCTGCTCGACGATCTCCAAAAGTCAACTGAAGACACGCAAAAGGCTCTCCAGGACAAAATTGACGAGCTCAGTGCGCATGATCTCCAAGACCATGAGCGGCTTGAGGCAGCCAACGAGGCAAAGCGACTCTCTGAAGAATCTGTTCGAGACTTACAGTCCAAAGTCGAAGCCGCTAATGCACATGACGCTGATGTCCAGAGACGGCTGCAGGCTGAGGCCGAGGCTAAGCAAGCAGCTGAAGCTGAGCTTGCACGAGTCAAGCTGCAGCTTGAAGAGGCTAGCAAGCCCAAGTTGCCCAACACTGTGGTAAGTTACATACGTGATGCTTATGAAAGACTAGAGTAAACTAATTGGTCTATAGACTCTCTCAAACCCGATTCCCATCGTTGGTAGCCTTGGTGGTGCCTCTGATAATTTTGACGACATCTTCTACCCCGTCGTGTGCTCATTCCCCGTCACAATCTACGGTCACTCATCTACCAACATCTTTGTCTCCATTAACGGTCTCCTCAGTCTGGACACAGGTGACCGATCATACACATACAAGCCTCTCCCAGCTCGAGATGTCAGTCTCCCCGCCTACACGCTTCTCCCCTTCTGGTGCGACTTGTGCATCTACAAGGGCACTCCACAGGGTATCTACTATGAAATCACCGGCCAGGCGCCCTCTCAATCCCTCTGCGTGGAGTGGTATGTCTCTCGCTATGGAGACAGTACCCAGTACTACCACTTCCTCGTGATTCTCGAGGAGGCGCGACCTAATATTGTCACTTACAAGTATTTTGAGGCTCTCGATAAAGGCGCACAATGTACTATTGGAGCGCAGGGACCAAACGGTTAGTCGAACCTGTTGAGATTGGAATAATATGAGCTGACTGCTTTTTGTAGGTGCCCAGCAGTGGTCTTACAACCAAGCCAAGGCGTTACCCGGTATTCAGGTTGTGATTGATACGGGATCTGGCTCTGTCACTCAGAGCACCTTTCCCATCAGCAACTGAGTGATGCAGGACAGGCAAGATTGCAGTAGTTTGGATATCATCTGGCGACGCTCGATTATTGTGGTAAGTACTGAAAGTCAGCTGTATTCGCATTGACAACGAGATGAGAGTGTGTATTGGACTGTCATAGCCTCCTAGTATCGGTGTATAATTAATTCCATACTTTTGGGAACTTTGGTATAAGACATGACCATATCAACTATCCTTTACCACTAGTGAGCATGTGTTCCATCCAGAATCCTTCCAACCTCATCCAACTTTCTCTGCCAAGAGTCCTCTTCAACTTTAATTTCTTTCTGCTTATCTTCGTTCAGGCCTTCAGCATCCACAAAAGCATTCTCACCCAATATCATCTTTCCATCATATAAGGGATCTCCCAGATCCTTAAGCAGGTCCGGGCCACACGCATCAGCAGCCTTGGGATCTTTCCAAATCTTTACATCGAATTTTTGGTTCTGGCGCCAAAAGAACTCTTCGGCCAAGTCTTGGTTCTTCTCTGCGAAAGGCTGCATGGAAGCTTCAGGTCTCTCAGAGAGTCCCAGAATGAGACCCTCTGCGAGAAGTTCAGAGACTGACTGGCGCGTGTTAATCTTAGATGACAGGTCTGGGTCGAATGTGACGTTGTTGGCGGCGAGAGCAATATTGGGAGCCGCTACCAGCATGTGGGAGCAATGGATCTCTTGCTCGTTGCCGTACAAGTAGAAAGGCATGAACTCGCCAGGATACTCAAGCTCGCGGTGCATCGAGTTGAGAGGTCGGCTCTTGACGACTGAGTTGAGGGTGACGAATCCATCCCTTTGGTGGTATTTTCTGCTACATGTTAGCAGTGTAATTGAATCAGTACTGAGGGTAAATACTTACTTGGTGCCCTTCTCGTACATGATTACGTCCATGCGGCCAAGATTCTTGACAATATCTTCAATGAACACCTTCTCATCAGACTCAAGCACGACAATGCTATTCTGGCTACCAGCTGTAAGTTCCTTGTGAAAGTCTCGCAAGGTAGTATCCAGGGTAGCAGAGAGGACGATCTGCTGCCGTTTGGTGGCCTTGTGGAATGAGGGCATGAAGGAGAGGAATACCTCGGACGAGCCGGGCGAGCCTTGAACAAGGAACTGGACCTTGTTCTTACCGGGCTTGTTCCTCTTTCGACAAGCCTGAACTTCCTTGCGAATGACTCCCTCCAAATCCTTCATCAATGTGTCGATAAAGCCCTTGCGAGTGGGGAATGGACTCATAACCACATTTCGAATGACGAAAAGATTTTGGTCACACTCTCGAACGCCCATTCTCTCCATAAACTTACGGGCACAGTCACCATAGTCCTCATGCAGAAACGAGGTTGAAGTCAAGAAGATGGGGATTTGAGAAGGATCAGTATCAGCAGAGGTGATTGAGAGCTTGTCGACTACTCTCTTCATGAGGTAATTGGCCTCTTCCAGATCGGTGTTTAAGTTTCCCTCCTCATCCTTCCAGTTGAGAGCGAAACAGTTGATGTTGGTGTCAGAGCCAAGATCGCGGATAATCTTCATGGCGTCTTTGCTTTTAAAGACATCGCAGTCATGTTTGCCGATGATAAGATCGCGAATCTGGTCTCGCTGCTTCTCTACTGGTTTGGAGAGGAAGGGTCTGCTGCCGTTGTTCTCGGCGGCTAACATGTTGAATGGGACGCAAATGAAGTCATCGTTGATCATGGTTGCATAGTGAGCAGAGAGCTAAATACTGTTAGCCCGTAATGGGAGATGTTATTGGTAGACTTACCCTAGCGCTTGTGAAGGTTGCCTCGCCAAGCAGCTTGCCGTATCCTTGGTGATTGAGACCGATAGTTTGGTTAGAGAACCATGCTGACATCGCCGAGGCACCTGGTTTACTATAGAGAAATATTAGTAAAAAATGCGTCCTACGACTTCCCAAAGTCAACTTACCTGCCCTCAACTCCATAGACGCCGATGTTTTCTGCAGAACCTTGGGAGAGGTAAGGACCTGACCACGTGACCAAGTGCCTCATCCTTCCATCACGATACACCAGACTTCCAGCAGGATATGGGATGTAACCAGCTTTGTGAGGGTCCACAGTAATAGAGTCTGCATCAGCCATTGCCTTGATATCTTCGACTGTCTTGGGGTCCAAGTACCACTCGGGCTCTGGCTTCTCTGAATGCTGGTCCTCAACACTGTAGCGTCTGTCAGGGTTGATCATCGTGGCGAAGTAACCTCCCCACGCAGCATCAGCATGGACGAGGAACGACAAGCCATGTTCTTCTTGGAACTTCTTGCGAAGGCGGAGGATTTCTGTGAGTCTATCGACTGCACCCTCTTCAGTGGATCCAATGATGGCGACTACCGCAAAGACTGGAATTTTGTCCTTGACGCAGTCATGTAGATGCTTTTCAAGCTTCTTGATGTCGATCTGGGCGGCGTTGTTGACATCTACTCCAATCATATTTTTCGAGCCCAGTCCAGCAATTGCTATATTCAATTAGTATTCGTAAAAACTCACGTCACCCCCATGAAGAATTACGTACCTGTTCCCTTCGGCCAGGAATAATGGCGAGTTTTGCTGACAAAATACTTGATCGGCTCCTTGACACCAAATTCTCTCTCAAGTACCTCCTTTCCAATTGTCTGAATATTGTAGTCGTTTAGGGCACTCTCGAGGAACTTGCTCGTGATGCCGAATTGCTTATTGAGCTCATTTGGAAGGTCAAGAATGACATCGGAGCGAAGGTTGAGAAGATCCCATCCTTCAAGTTTCTTGAAAAGTGTCGGCTTAGGTGCATGGAAGCAAGAACTAGCATAGAATTTGTCTGAGATAAACTTGAGCTTTCCATGTCGTAGTGCAAGGCAGAGACTCAGAGGGTAGAACTTGAGGTTTCGTGCTGTGCCATGTTAGCATCCATTTTACACCCAAAGATGGAATGGGGTGAGAATACTTACCAACCCAGATGGATTCAAGGTTGGCAATAGTGCCGTCACAAGTGATATGACCCCAAGAAAGTGGAGATTTCTGTGCATCAGTGTTGTACCCGAACAGTTTACACAACTGCTGCCCAACCCGAAGCTCAACCAGGGTTGTCATAGGACTAGCCTCGAGAGCGACGTTGTTTGGGTTGTACAGCATAGTCATGAAGTACCCGAGCAGGGATGACATGGTCAAGTCAGTGCACATGTGCGCCTCATAGCGGGGTGACCAAAAAGGTGCCGAATGTTCGCCAAGAAGCTGTGCGACTTTTTCGGTAGCCAGTCGGAGATCAGATCTGGCTTTCAGGAAAACTGGTGAACGGCGGTATTTCTTGGAGATGAAGGCCTGCTTGGATTAGTTTCCAACAGATACGAGGATGTTGGTTGGTAATTACTTGATCGTCTGGCTGATAGCTTTGTCTGGCGACGAGGAGCTCATCAAGAATGGTGTTGATGTTGGCTCTGAAGTCAGGGAGATTAGCACCCTTGGGGCCGATGAAGTGTGCATGAACTTCATCGAACTCCTCGTGACGCTCATGCTCATGCTCAGCATGGGTTTCTTTTCCAGACATGATGAATTGGTTCGGTGAAGTTGTGAATTGGATGGTTGAGGAGTTTCTTGAAGAATAGGTATAGGAAAGACATTGATTCCGGATTCTACGAGGTTTTGTACTCTTCCGCTGGCCATTCAAAGTGTTCTTTCATCCGCTGAGTGTTGACGTATGCAGTGCCTCCCTTTTCCCGTCCCTGGAACAAGATTGACATCTCATCTCATCAGTAGCAAGGCTTATGGGGCTAATATTTGTTAGGGAATACCTAGTTTTCTAGTTAAGTATAGGTGAAACTTAGGTAGCTTCTATGATTTTGGAGCCCACAAAGTCTACGGCGTCTAGAGAGGCGAGTACAGCATTCTCGTAGCATGACATCCGGAATGCTGTAAGACCCATGAGTGGAGTTTATGCATCATCTCTCCAGGAAAACTGAGACTTGCAGGGCGGAATGTAAATCCGCCGGGGGTTTTCGCAAGGGATTCTTCAAAGACAGGAATTTTGTGAAACTATTGAGGTCATGATACATCTTGACGAATTGATCAAGAACAATAGTGGATTCTCCAAATGATTGATAAACAAGAATGATGCACCAAGGAAGCCACAACTTCAATAGTTGTAGTCGATCGTTTCCGATAGTGGAAGCTGGTCTTGGTTACCCTCGGCTTGAGCCGCTCGCTCTGGCCCGTGTCTCAGATTCGACCAACCATGACAGCCGTCGAGATGCGGCTATCATTATTCAGCTGCCAAGCTAGGGAGAATCTAGTAAGACAACAGCTGAAAAAGGATGTATCTATCGTCATTACCCAAGCCATACTCTGACGTATCAGATCTGATTGTGGATAACATCGGTGTTCAATCAATCCGCTCCACGTCAACATTGGCGCTGTGGCTGATTGTGACAGCGGGCAAGTCACACATTACATAGGTAGGCATAAGTGAATGAATCGACCATGTGCATAGTGCAAATTAATGAAAGCTTTATGCGTCAATTTTTCTGACATGATGAGTAGGACATAGCATAAGAAGCTCTTAGTGAGACTATGCTTGCATCACAGTGCCCATTGCTTTTTCCACTCACTATAAATTTACTGTAAATTTACTGGCCCGCGCAGTTACTTTGTGAAAGAGCTTTACCCAAAACTTGCAAATTTGATAGGAAATCCAACGTACCTGTCAGGTTGTGTTTTGTCACCACATAGATATGAAAAAAAGATATGTTGATTATGAGCTTAAGAAGTCAAGAAAAGTGAGATTAGGGAACATTCATCTTGATCACTGGGAATTAGGAGAAGGTCGCCGTCTCGATCAAACTCCTATCAACCTCCGGTAGGCACTCTTCCTGTAGGACAATACTTTATTTTGCGTGTTTAAAAAGTTTTAAGAAGACGATATTATTTTTAGAATACTCTGGTGGAATAACACCTCGAGTGCGCGTACGTTCATAGTGGAAGCAAAGCATGTAGTCTCCACCGATGCTTTTAAAGACCTCAAACTGGTCGAGGGGCTGTCTTTTGTGAGCATTAATTGTTGCAACGGAAAGGGAAGAGTTTTATGTATCTCAAGTTGTCACATGATTGGACCCGAGGTTCGAGTTCAAATGGAACGGCCAATACGGGCCCCAGGATAGCGAGAGCGTGAAGGAATTTCATCTTGCAGTTCAAGTTTTCAGATAAGGGAATGAGAGGTATGAATTCGAGCATTTAAGGTTTGTTCAATCACTAAATAAGAATGCAGAGAACAGGCTCTGAGGTGGGGGGTTGAGACCGGGAAATGAGAAGCAAGTTATGGTCTCGATGAACGATCTGTGAAGACTTAGTTGGCAAACAAAACGCCGGGGTCTATTCAGCTTCAGAGGGCTGAGACAGCGTTTTGATACCATTGATCCAATAGATGGGTCTTGAGGCAATTGTCTGTGCTACCGATGCATCTATTTCGTAGGGCCGATTCTTCTATGTGACAGCCAACAAATACAGGCAAGGTCATGGAGCATATGAGAAGCTCAAGAGAAAGCAGCCAATTGCTAGCTATGCCAAGAGAATACGGATGAACATAGCCATTTTACACAGTTGAAGCTTATGTCTATGCTTGTACAGAAGAAGTTTTTCGTATTTCTTATTAGTCTGTTCCCGGATTGATTGGTGAATTTTCTTGGTAGGACTGACACAAACAATCCAGATTTGTCATGAAGAGAGTAGTCGGCAAGCTCTCAATCACATCTGATAATACTGATCCTTCTCAAATCCCTATCTTGATCCCCTTGATCACATGTAAAATGGATAGAGATTGTTATCGGACTTTCGTGACTTTCCAGTATAGGCGTGGAATTGTTTTATCTTCCATCCTTTACTTCAGAAGGATTCAGCTAGACATTTTTATTACCGCTTTAAGCAGTTGACTAGCAACTTTTTCTCTATAATACCGAGGCACACTCCTCGCGTTCTGACGAATGAAATGCAGACATTCCAGGCGTTTATCTTCGATAGTGCTGATAAGCTTTCGATTTGACAAGGTTCTCCGCACGGCGGAGATAACGGTGGACACCTTAGCCTGTCAGTTGTCAAGAGAAACACCGTAGTCGGAGGGCGCCGATAGCATTTATCGAATGAAACCGGGCTGTTTCTTCCCCGCGATTGTAACAAGTTAGTGATTGCTAGCGCTGATACTGCAGTTGCTAGACCGTAACGTTAACCTCAGTATGATTATAAGACAACCCCCAGAAGCTCACATCTCTCTTTCACACTTCTCTAACATGCTCAGACAACTCCAGCGCCATGAGTATTAAAGAATCCACCAACATCGATGACTACCAACTCGCCCAACTGGGTCATTCCCAGTCCTTCAAGCGAAACTTCAGTCGCTGGACTATGCTGGGTCTGGCGTTTGCCATCCTGAATTCATGGACAGCACTCGCAGCGTCTCTCTCCCTCGCGCTTCCATCCGGGGGTCCTGTGGCTGTCATCTGGGGACTCGTGACAGCTGGCATTTGCAACTTGTCGCTTGCAGCGAGTCTTGCTGAGTTTCTGTCGGCTCAACCGACGTCCGGAGGCCAGTACCATTGGGTTGCGACTATTGCACCCCAATCACTCAAGGTTCCTCTGTCTTGGATCACCGGCTGGATCAACCTTAGTGGATGGGCCTGCCTGGTTGCGACAAATTGTTCGTTATCTAGCACCCTCATCATCAACATCATTTCGCTTCAAAATCCCAACTACGAGTTCCAAAGATGGCATCAATTCCTCATCTATCTCGGAATAACTTTCATCGCCTTCGCTACCAACGCTTTCCTTCATTCGCTTCTCCCTCGCATAAACGGACTTGCGCTTGTTTGGAGTATTGCGGGCTTTTTCATCATTTCTATCACCGTGCTTGCGTGTGCCGCGCCCGACTATGCTACAGCGGACTACGTTTTTGCCACATTCATCAACACTACGGGTTGGCCAGATGGCATTGCTTGGCTGCTTGGTCTCTTGCAGGGAGGGCTTGGTCTCACAGGTTTCGATGCTGTGGCGCATATGATCGAGGAGATCCCAAATGCGGCAACGGAAGGACCCAAGATCATGCTTTACTGTCAATACATCGGTATCTCGACAGGTTTCCTGTTCCTAATTGTGGTTCTGTTTGTGTCTGGGGGCATTAAGAACGCCGACACCATCATTGGATCCACGGCTGGGCCATTGCTTGAGATCTTTTACCTGGCTACGAACAGCAAAGTTGGTGCCATCTGTCTGTTGATGTTTCCCCTTCTCTGCTTGGTGTTCGCAGCCATTGCTGTCATGACGACTTCTTCTCGCATGATGTTTGCATTCGCAAGAGACGGTGGCCTTCCTGCTTCACATCTCTGGTGGAAGGTCCACCCAAAGCTTGGAGTTCCCATGAATGCACTCTATCTAAATGTCGTCATTGTGGTTGTCTTTGGCTGTATTTATCTCGGCTCAACGGTTGCCTTCAACGCCATTGTGGCATCGTCTGTCGTGGCTCTGGGTCTAAGCTATGGTATACCTATTGCTCTTCACCTAGCACGCGGACGAACTCAATTACCCGAAGGGGCTTTCAAATTGCCCAACTGGCTTGGGTGGACGACGAATATTATTGGACTGGTCTACACTATTGTCACCACTGTTCTGTTCTTATTTCCTCCCGCATTACCAGTCGATGGTACTACCATGAACTACTGCGTGGTTGCGTTTGGAGTCATTGTTGTAATCTCTGCTATTCAATGGGTAGTGGATGGGAGAAAGAACTTCAAAGGGCCGAGAATCACTATTGGAGAGAGCAATGTTCCCGAAATGGATACTATGTAGGAATGACTGATTGGCATTCCTAGTCGATTTATCTCTTTTCGAGATGACTTTGCACTCGAATGAGACATAATACGAAATAAAGATCTCAAGATTTAAAGACGATTGAACATAACTTTTGATTCAGATTTTAATATGCTAGGTTATCGTTTGACCCTTTCTCAAAGCCGATCATAGCCAAGGTAACCCGAGGCTAGACCTCAATTCGACTTCTTCAACATCAACTGCCTTTTGCAACACTATGACTTCTCATTATCCCTAATAGTACTGTCCGCCTCGTTGAATGAGTCAATCTTGTAAGAGCTGAACTTCCTTGCAGACACACCCTTGGCAAAGAGCATGTCGAGCTCCTCAAATGTTCGGTTTCGGGTTTCGGGGAGACGGAAGTATCCCCAGATAAAGACCAAGAAGGCTGTGCTACCCCAGATAAAACCGGTATATCCCTTGAGGTTCCACTTGGTTGGGTTCATGAAGTAAGGCTGGAGGACACCGGCGACAATTCCAGTGATGGCATATCCGTTGCGGGCCAAGCAGATTGTCTTCTGACGGAGTCTTGTTGATCCAATCTCGGCAGGGAGGGCCCAACCAAGCTGACCAGCAGAGAGCTGGAAGATGAATGTCCAAACCAGGGTCAAAACTGCCTGAGCCATACCAATCTTATCGTTGTCGGTTTGTGTGTTGAGAGCTCCGATGGTAAACAAGACAGCAGCCATAGCACACATACCCCACAGGTAGGCGGTACGTCTTCCAACATAAGGCATGACGCAGAACCATGACACCAATGTCGCGAAGAGTGCCATCCCGTTTCCGCCGACATTGAGATGGTAGGTTGTTGTGGAGTCGAGGCCGATCTGCTGGAAGAAATAGGTGGAGTTGTAGGCAAAGTACAGACCGGAGAAGATCTGACCAGCGAATACCACAACAGCGATCTCGGTTCTTCGCAGCTCAAAGCCCTTGAAACAGTCCCAATATGATGTGCCAACAGAGAGTTGCTCCTCAAGATTGTTGGTGTAGATGATTAGGCCAAGAGCATCCCGGAGCTCCTCATCAGTCGCTGCCGGTCGAAGTCTAGCAAGGTTCTTGAGCGCATCATCGGGTCGTCCGATTCGAACAAGATGCCAAGGAGTGTCGGGAGCAAAGCACAGAATTGGCACCAAGATAACAGGCCAGAACCACTGTAGGGCGAAGGGGATACGGTAAGCCCAGGGTGCCGGTGAGTTGACCAGACCAGCCATGACTCCCGCCGAGATGAGCTGGCCGATGATGAAGCACATGTTGGTCCAACTGGTCATGTAGACTCGGAGCGACATGGGGAGGACTTCGGAGGCGTATGCAGGCGCCGTGGTGGCAAAGACGCCCCAGGGAAGACCGCAGAGGATTTGGCCGATGAGAAGGACTTTGTTGTCGGGCGCGAAGAAGACAATGAAGATGAAGCAGGTGAGAGCGATCAAGGAGGCGATCAGCACTCTGATATGTCCAAACTTGAGGACGAGGTGGCCGTTGAGGAGTGTTCCGAAGAAGGCACCAATTCCAGCAGCGTTACCGAGGCCAGCCTGCCAAGGAGCTGAAAGCTGGTAGTTGTTTGTCTCCTCATTCCACTCGCCGTACTTCTGAGCAAAGGTGGGATACGCGTAGAAGTTGGAGAGGAGGTTTGTGTCGTAGCCTTCCATGATGACACACATGGACACGACGAGACACCAGAACACGGTCCAAGGGTATTTTCGGACTGCTTGGAGCGGGGGAGGTTGTGTTCGGCCTCGGCACCAAGACGGGCCTGTTCAGCTGTGCCGTGGCCGACACTCTTTGCTGCTAGGGCTTCGACATCGTTGGTCTCGGCGTGCGAGATGGAAGCGTCGAGTGTCTCTTTGCCCATGGTGACGGAGGGTTGAGGAGGTGACTTGACTTGTGCGGGGAGCAGGTTGCTGAGATGCTTGAAGAAGTGCAGTGCGGATCGTGGACTTATTAACGTTCTCATGCCCGAGGTTATACACTGGAGCAATTAACCTCCTTCCAATAACAGTCCCAATCGCGTTGCTTCCATGTCCCCATGGGGAAGCGAAAACGACCCCGTGGGGGGGCTGAGATGCATTGACTAGGGTAGGGTCCCTAGGCGTACTACGTCGTAGTCCGAATATTACTCCATTTGGTTAAGTCGCTTTGCCGCAGAAAACCTTAGATCTGGGTCCCATGGCCGGCGATATCAGGGCCGCCATTGGCTGCCCCTCCTTCGCCTGATATTTCGGACCGAGAAGTGGACTTCATGCTGTAGAGCGTTTCTTCATCAGTCAAAGTCCCGACTATATCTCCATTGGGACGTACCTAACAAGCCTGACAGTAGCACAATGTCTTCCATCCAGTCAAAGCGCGGTGGCCAAGTCTGCGACAACTGCCGATTCCGCAAAGTCAAGTGCGATCGTGGCCTGCCTTGCAAGAATTGTCACCTCGGAGATCTCCGTTGCCAATATCGCCACAGCATCCGACGCAAAGGCCCCAAGCAGGGCCAAGGTCGGCGACAGACTCAACTGCGACAGGGTTTGGACACTTTGGATACTTGCCAGTTCCAGATCCTCACTCCAGATGTGCCGCCCGCTGCAAGACAATCCAGCACTTGTGAAGATGCAGTTCCACCACCAACCCAACCTCAGCATGTTCCTCAGTCTCGCCCGTCTCAACAACCATCAAATCTTCAAGATGCGCGTCTACCTCTTAATCCCGATATCACGAAACTCTCCAATGGCTCTGCCCTGGATGCTGGAGACCTGTGCAAACGCATGTCGTTCTCCCTTGCCGCCCATATACAGCTCTTCCAAAGATTCCTCTACCCGATCATGCCTGTGGTCGACGACGACATTCTCGCTGACGCAGCCCGACTAGATGAGCTACCGCCCTCGAGATATGCTCTAATACTGGCAATATGTGCCGCAACAAGGATGCAACTTCGACTGGATAAGGGAACCGACAATTATGAGAACGAACTCAATTCAGAAATCCCTAATGAACCACATTTAACGGGAGACATTCTTGTTAACCTCGCCGAGACCTCACTTCGCCAGTACAGCGTCATCGATGATACAACTCTCGACTCTATTCTCGTTTCATTCTTCCTCTTCGCCAGCTATGGAAACCTCAACGATCCTCGCCACGCGTGGTTCTATCTAAATCAGAGCATCACTCTAGCGCAATCCCTTGACCTGACTCGAGAGTCGGGCTACTATGGATTACCTGATGATGAGAGGGAGAAAAGAAGACGGGTGTTCTGGCTTCTTTTCGTAACCGAACGGTGAGCAATTCTTGACTATGCCATTGTCGACCAAATGCTAATTGGGCATGTCAGAACCTTTGCCCTCCAGCACAGAAGATCCGTCATGCTTCGGAGCACCGTCAACAAACCCCAGATCGTCGATTCGAACTGCCCCGTCGTGATGCATGACTTCATCAACCACATTCGTCTATTCGAGTCTCTTCCGTATTCTTTATATGAATGGCAACCAGAAGGCGACGACGGACGGTTTGAGGACCTCAAGCTTGTCCACGGGATTAACGACAAACTCTGCAGCGTCCAGCCAGATCAGTCCATCATCGAAAGCCAACGATTTGACACCCTGATTACACAGCAGTGGCTCCGGGTATCCATGTGGCGAATAGCATTCGGCCAGAACCCGTCTTCTGCATCGGGCTTTGGAATACTTCTCCCGCCCGCGCTTCCTATGGATGCAGGAAAGATCATCATGTCCGCATTGGGCTCCGTAGGTACCAAGTCGAAAGACTGCCATGGTATCGGTATGGTAAGTGAGATAACCACCAACTGCTGATCACCTTGCTAAATATGATATAGGAGCAGAAACTCTTTGATGTGGGTGTTAGTCTTGCAGACACGGCTCAACTTCCAGGCTGGTCTAGCTCCTCAATTGACAACAGCCCTCGTGACCTCCTCTCTGTAGTGATCCACGCCCTGTCCACAGTCCGGGGCGCACAATCACACCTGTTGCCCAATCTTCTAAAACACTCGGAAACTTTGTTCTCCCTGGCAGATCCGACTGCCCAGATTGACCTCCAGTGGGACATGTCCGACATGAATAATTATGATAGGGATGTTGTTGTTGAGGAGGTTTCTGAGGAAGATGAAGACTACGCGGGGCCGCTGGCGTGGGAGCAGGACAATAATTTGGATCTACTGGATTTGAGCACTCCAGTTACAGCGACAACAACGTGGCAGGATGCGACTATATCCTGTGAACAGTTCGAACCTGATCTGGGCCTTTCTTTTGACTAGTCTGTTTGGTGTACTATTATGAAACCCCTCAAATTGATAAAGCCGGCGATTTTCTTGATATCACCTATCCAAGCTTAAATATTCAAATCTCATGTCCTTCTTACATACTCTGGTACTTCTATTGGGGTCTCCCTCATTTGCTAAACCTTCTCAAGAAATACAACTTTGCTATCATAGTCTGCATCGAACCGATACTGGATACCACCGTTCATCAACGTGGCACCAGAGTATGTCTCACCACCATCAAGCTTATACCTCGCAGCAGGGTCCAAGCCTGCTAAGCGGAGAAGAGGGTAGTTGAGGACAGTAGTCGATCTAGTCTGGAAAGCGAATAGAACAGCCTGACTTCCATCTTGGGAGATGAAAAGTGCGGCTGGGTGGTTGGAGTGCTCTGGCAGTACCAATCTCCACATATCTCCATTGACGACAATCGGGTTGATCTTCTCCGCAAGCGCGATCAATTCTGGGATCTGCGCTCTCTCTTCTTCGAGCATATGGCTGGGGTCCAGCTCAAATCCGAATGAACCTCCCATCATCGCAACATGAGCCCGGAAGCGCAGTGGAAATGAGCGTCCGGTAACATCGCTCGGAGATGAACATACGTGTGCGCCCATTGCTGAGGGAGGATAGACCAAAGATGTACCGAACTGGATATGTATGCGGTCGAAAGCGTCCATGTTGTCGGACGTCCAGATTTGTGGGAAGTATTGCAGGATGCCAGGGTCGAATCGGCCGCCGCCAGAGGCACAGCCCTCCCAGAGGACGTCGGGAAATCGGGCGGTCAGCACGTCAAAGACGTGATAAATTCCGAGCATGTACGCGTGGTGGTTATCAGGCGTCGGGCTTTCATGCATGCCTCTGTTGTTGTCCCATTTGACATAAGTGACAGGAACAGTATCCAGTATCTTAGCGACCGAGTCGATGATATAGTTCTGGACCTCTGGAAGTGCTGCATTCAACACAAGCTGCTGACGTGTTTCGCTGCGGGCGTGGTTTCCTGCACTCAACACCCACTCAGGATGCTTATCGTAGAGCTCAGACTTCTGATTGATCATCTCCGGTTCGAACCAGAGTCCAAATTGAAGCTTCTCATCTGAGCCAGTGACTTGAAGTTTCGTTATTTTCTCTCCAAGCGAGTCCAGACCATGCGGGAATCTCTTCGGGTTGGCAACCCAGTCACCCAAGCCAGCATGGTCATCCACACGAGGGTACTTGTCTCCGAACCAGCCATCGTCAAGAACGAAGAGCTTGGCACCTAACTTCGCTGATTCTTGAGCGAGCTTGTAAATTGTTGTCTCATCAAAGTTGAAGTAGAGACCTTCCCAGCTGTTGAGCAAAACAGGCCGGGGCTCCGTGACAAACTTGCTTCGAATGAGATTCTGGCGATATAGGCGATGGAACTCGCGAGACATTTCTCCGATGCCGAGGTTGGAGAAGACGGAAACACATTCTGGCGATTGCAGAGACTCGGCTGGTCTTAAGGGCCAGGAAAGCTGGCAAGAGTTCATACCAATGAGCGCACGAGTCAAACCCTGGTGGCTCTTCTCGACTTCGACGCTGAAAGAGCCAGTGTAGACAAGTGAGAAACCCCAGGCCTCTCCGCTTGACTCGGTTGTGGTGGGGGAGATCATTGACAAGAAAGGGTTGTGGTAATGGGATGAATAGCCCGTGGTGCTTCCAAATCTTGACAATCGTTAGCAAGGACACATCTTTAATTGCGCATTTAACTCACCCTTGAACGCCATACTCGACCTTTCGACGAGTCCTGTTGCACTCCCGGGTCCACTCGCCTTGCAATTGCAGCATCTCATAGTTTTCGTGAGGGAAGTCAATGCTGAAGCTGGACAACTTCTCAACACTAATGACATCACTACTGTTGTTTGTGATCTTGACATTTCGGACAATGGCATCAAAAGCGGGGAATATCGAGTAGGACAAGTCCGCCGCAACAGCACTATGATCGTCATGCAGATGAATGATGAGCGTCGAAACATCGCTGTCTGATCCAAACGTGCCGGGCAACTTCTCCAGCGCGGGCTTCCCCTTGACCACTGTGTGCGACTTGTACTTGAAGTCGCAGACTGTGAAGCCTTTGGCGTGCTTGATGTGCACAGCCGGAAGGCGGAAGTCTCCCCGGCCAAGGTCTGGGAACTCGCGGCGGAGATGGGCTTGGGTGGACCATCCGCCGCCGTTGGACATGATCTGTGCGACGGGGTTTTCCGTTACGCGGTCGCCGAAATGGTCCAGTAGAAGATCCCCTGTCGCAGCGTCCACGTGGAAGCGGTACGAGACATTCTTGCCGTTGAGGGCAAATGAAGTCCCTTCGACGACAATTGCTGGAGTTGGTCAGTAAGATCCATGGGGAGAACTGTGTCTGATGCTCAAGGTATCTTGGCATCAGTGGAAGGACATACGGTCGGCTTTAGGACTGGAGGCTGTCATTTGAAGAATAGTCATGATTTATTGAGAGTAAAGGTCAGTCTCTGACATTTGCTTTAATATCCGCAAAGAAATAGAGTCTGAATTTGATCAAGACAAGCACAACCCCTCATGGCAAAGAACAATTGCACCAGCTTTAAATACATCATTGTCTTTCCCCCATGGAGTAACAAATATGGAACCCGAGCATTTCCCCATGGGGTTAATCAGTTGCTTATCCAGCGGGGAAGCTAAGATAAGGGATTTTGATTGACTGAGCTAAGCTATGTCGGTCCGACGGCACCCAACAGCCGAGCTCCGGATGGATGCATGGTGCCCTGCCTACCCTAAACAAGGATATGTAATTTTTACATAGCATCATTAAATGTCACAGCAGCCTATGGAAAATCCTTTAGCGATATTATTATATGAGTTACAATATTTTAAACTGTTGTACATATTATTTTAAGTGCGACACCCGAACCTGTGATACTGTTGTCGGTTTTTCACAACGTCAGTAACATCTTTGGATGGTGTACGACCCCTTCCTTTCCACTCATTTCCCACCTGGATCGGCGAAACATGTAGTTGATCATGATTGGTCGAACGTCCCCGCTCCACTGTCTTGCGGACCACCTCCGGCAATACGCTGAGATAACTGTGGCGAGTTGAGGCTGAGACACTTAGCGTAGTGTCTAATTACGTGACTAGTGGCGATTCGAATTGCACATCCATTCTCAATAGCGTGCAAGCCTGCTGAAAAAGATGATATGTAAAATAATAACTGGCAATTTCACGATCATTGCCTACTTGATGAGAATTACAATCTTCCGACAGATTGTAATACGTCGGTTCAATAAGTCTTGCTTTCCTATCATTGTTCATATTATGTGTCATTCCCATAAAAATTGACCAACCATGATAGAGTGAATGAGGGATGTATACAGAGGCGCATTGAAAAGTATCAGCATTGAGTTTATATGGACTAGGCAGATTTCAGTATTATATGTATTAATTGGAAAACTATAATATAGGATATCATAAAAACGTGAACATAGTTGGTCCCAGCCACAACAGGCCTATGCGTCGAAAGGTCTTCAAGTCTATCACAGGCTTGCCAAGTGTAACTTATTCAAGTAGGGTATCTTTAGGCGAAAAAGATTTTGGATGCAATTTGTGCTTTACAAGACTTCCCTGTTTCTATCCATGGGGTCTTGGCTGACACGCTGCTCCTTAACATGGTGCTGCTTGTAGCGGTCTCGAACCTCGTGGAATGATGCCGTGAGAGCGTGGAGAAGACTGTGTGGATTGATTAGCTTGTGAATCAAGAGAGAAGAGAGTGTGTTTCGACTTACGTGCTGATGATTGCAAGAATGAATGTTCCCCAGGGCAGATTACAGCTGTTATCGTATGTATCCGCATTGTTTCCAAGTACGCCTCGAAGACCTTCCCTCCTGTAACAGTTTCCGGGACCAGCTGCACCACCGTTGGGTCGAGTAATAACAGAGACTGCAATGAAGGCTCCAACGAAAGCAAGATCCAGCAGCACCCAGAGCCAGCGGAGCCATTTGGGACCACCACCCTTGAGCAGAAGTCCCACCAGCATGGCAATAAGCGTGTATAGAACAGCCGCTGCCAGGATACCCTCTACCGCGCCAAACGAGCCGTTGACACCGCGTCGGGTCTTGATCGCATTGACAAGGTTGTAGACCTTGCGGAGGCGAGCCGAGAAGAGTCCCAGGGAGATGACTGCTGAAAGGAATTGCAGAACTCGTGAAAGGCGGAGGATCCAGCGATAAAGACCAGAATGCTTCAGCTTGTTCGGGACGAAACGAGTCAAAAGACCGGTGTCGTTGCGCTTGTCGTAGGTTGCGCCGTAATCGTTTGGCGCCCGAGCCATAGTGGTATCGTGGTGAACCATAGTTGCTGTATGTAGGAAGAAGATGTATAACTATGGTGAAGTGTGAATATTGTTGATATGCTGCGTCTTAGAGACTAATATATAGCTCATCAAGAAAAGAAATCTGCTAGCAATTTTCGCATTCTTGTTTATTATTCTGGATAATTATGACGATTGATTTTGCTAGGTACCTATGGAACGTCATGCCAAGTGTCAGGTCGCACTACAGAGCCATTACGTGCGGAGCTCGTCATCCAAGTCAATGACATGGCCAGTGCTCCCATGGAGACTGTAGGTATAAGACAGATCAATGATAAATGACGGCAGAATATTGCTACCGAATCATGGCTTCATCAAACGCCCTCAATGCCTTGCTCGTGATAATCGCCTCAAGCATAAACGGGTTTTAACTTCAAGCCCGATCTGCAAGGACGAAATGCTCCGCACCCCTGCCGTGCCGGATTGCTTGGCCTACGACTCAGGAGTGCCGTGACTGCCGAGTCACTTGGCTAAACGCCCAGAAAAAATTGGAATTGATCAAAATGACAGGCCCGAAGTAAAGGGGAGTATTCTTCCAAGCTTATCAAGGCATTTCCAGTGTGCCTTGTCAAACGACTTATTCTGATAGAATGCCAAGAATAACCGAATGGTTTTGTGTTAGAAAATTTCCGATTGAGTCTGAATAAAGAATGATCCACTGGTCCAAGATCCTGGTATACCAATGAGCTAGAAGTTTTAATCCCCGGCTAGTAAGAATAGCTGTACGAAAATGGGCAAGCAAGAAGCCAAAGTGCGAGCTTCATTCATCATCAGAACACACCCAGAGCGGGAATCCCAGCATCCGGATGTTCGTAGGGCAGACGCTTACTCTTACAAGGAGTAGTGCACAGACTATATGCAGATCCTTGAAACTTAAAAACATCGCCGATTTGGTTAGGATTCAATTAAGTGTTTGCACATGTCAGGCTGTATGAAGTGGAGTACGTCACCCTACGTAGCAAGTAAATGTGAGGGAGCTACGTAGTTGTGATGAGGCTCACTTGCTTCTCCACATATAGACATGGATTGATCCTGCATGTGATTGGTCGGATGGTAAGTCTTGGCAGTTGAGTGAATAAAGTGATTAGATGGAAACGGATTTAAAAGAAAAGTCAACTAACAGGCGAACAGGATAGAAGACATTATTATTACTTTCCCCAACGCTTGAATATAAATGTGACTGTGATATACTTGCGATCAATTCTTGAATAGATGTTATTCAGTCTCACCAATAGAGTTATTTTTTAGTCCAGACTTGCCTTGTGTGTAGTACGGTATGCTTGTAGGGCTACCACTGATATATTTTACGATGAAACAAGCCGCTTCTATTCATGACAAGCGTCCTGAGGCAACTATATCTATTCAGGATTATTTCCCAACCAGTCCCATATAATATAGCAGGCTTTCCTTCTTATACGTCTGGGCCAGAACTGGTTGATATATAGCCAAAGGCTGAATGGTTGGTTATGACAGTACCTTTCTGGGATATTTCCATCTAAATCCAAAATTAAAAGACCATTAGCTCTATAGTGGCAGAAAGAATCAGTGACTCTGATAGTCTAGCCTATAATAGAAAGACCTTGTCTTGTGCTATTTTCGTCGTCACTTCTACACCCTGAGATATCACCTTCTAACCACCAGCTAATCTTGGACAAACCACCACGATATCGAAGGAGTCGTAAGAATTAGGATGATCCTTATGTAGGAGTCCCCTAGCGTGCTCTGCGTGTTTCACTCTCAATGCTTCAATAGCCGCAGCTTCACTAGGAAGCGCGACGACAAGTTTCCTTTCACATTCTCACTACGAAGCTCATGCCATTCTGGGTCTTTGATCAAAGACAGTCTAAAAATAGAATGTATGCCTTCGATGTGACGCTCGCCTAATATGACCTCTTCCATAATGCCGTTCAGAGAGGATACTTCAGCAGAGAGCAGTACGGCAATGACATTCGCACACATTCCACCCAACTAGAAGATCTTAGCATGATAAGCTTCTATCATGGCCCCAAAACCGACCATTGGAGTATACGAGGTGCTGGTTGTTGTTGATCAAGGGAAAGCCCGATCCTCGCTTCTTTGCAGATTAGTCGCGATGATCACTAACCAACAATTGGGAGACCCGGCTGCTACTTACATCACCACGAGGCCTAGGGAACATGGTCTCTCATCCGACACTAGTATTAATCAGGCTATAAAGTAGTTAGATGACTGCATTGAGAGTCATAAAGGTTGCCACCCTAGTTCAACGACAAATGCTATGATGCCCTCTCGTCTTGCTGACGTCAGACTTGCTGGAGTAGGAGGAAGAGTCACGCTTGTAGATACAAAGCCCATACCAACCAGGCATACTACTTTAATATGCTATTGGGGACATATAACACAAGACCAGAAACTTCAATTCTCAAATGGATCTCTCAGAGTGGGTTTCTTGATCAGATACTACGGACTACCAGTGACTTTCACCTGACGGTCGAAGCTCTCAAGTCTCTGGGTAAATTCATTCTGTATCATCCAAGACCCCAACGAGGACAAGGAGAAAGGGCTGAAGCACATGCATTCAGTGTGCGAGAGTAGCTATGTAACAACTTTTACTGTCGCCAGAGACGGACCAGGGGTCTTTTTGACATGCAATACGGACCAGTAACCACCTTACTACATCATCATCCAAATGGCAAAATAGGAAATCCAGAACTCGAGGTTGACCGGTTATTAAATCCGGACTTGTCCAAGATCGAGCTGCGTGCTTGGATGCTCTAAGAGAGGCTTCTGTCCCCTCGCTTACTATACTACTCGAATGACCCAAGCATCCTAGCTTGGGATTGCGCCACATTAATCGAGGCGCATGGAGGTGATAAGACACGCCGCGGCTTGAAACAACTTCATTGAGCTTTGGGGCGACTTCATGAACTGGTGAGAAGGTCACAGCAGCTGAATGACTCTAACAGCGGGCTGGTTGCAGAAATCCATGCAGAATGGCGAGGTCTCACAAGCCAGTTTACTCGCCGAGAGACGACTTTCGAACATGATACCTTCCATGCTCTTGCTAGCCTGGCCACAAAATTCCATTCGGCGCTACCTCCAGATCATATCTATGCGGTCGGGCTATTGCTAGACCCTGGCCTAGGGTACAAGAACTTTGTTCACAGTCTTTGCTGGCATGCCTTCCACGACGAGCTTTACCATACCAAGGAATATGTAACACCTAGCTGGGCGGGGACCACTATTTGTCAACTCACCATACGGCGTACCGCCTGAGCGGATGTGTTCTGTCAAAAGATATTGCCCAAAACTGAAGTCACTTAATCTACCGTATGGTAAGCTGTTGGAAGGAACTTTCTTGGAGCTCCAAGGTATTCTTCGTCAAGTCCGGGCCAGCGTCATAACAAGTGAGCGAGAGGAAGACTACGGGGGTGAGGAGTTGGGTACCAATGGCGAAGGAGAGGAGGAAAAGAAAAAAATGACCAAGACGAGAACAAAGATCAGTATTCTCAATTAAACGACTATTCTTTTGATGAGAAAGAAATTGCTTCACAGCAGGAGAGTAATGATTCTCTTTGGTATTTGTTACTCTCAGAGGATGGGGGGCTCGTGCTTAACTGTGAATCAGAACCAGGTATAGCCAAGAGGGTCTTCAGACGTATTGAAGTGTCTAATGATGTGACAGGGTCCGTCAATTGGAATGAAGGGAAGAATTTGGAGACCGTTATCTTAATTTAGCAGCCTTCTACTAATCAGTAACCCCAGAAAGCTCATTACTTTTCAGCTTAGTTTGCCATTTCGTCTGATTGCAGCTCGTGTAGTAGCTAAATGTAGTCTATTGCGATAGAATTACTTATTTAAGGTGACAAAAATCCCACGACAGCGTCAATATTCTTCTGGGCAATTACCAACTAGGTTTTATATTCTTCCATGGTGAGCTTTAGCTTTAGACTTATCCTCAGCCTTAGCTCTTTCGTTACAATGGATGCATTCTCCCAAGCAGAAGCGATCAAAATAGACATCATCATAATGGCAAGTTAGAATGAACCAAGATTATTAGTAATTATATGTTGTTTCGAAGCATTCTTGTTTTATGTAACTTTGCAAATATAAATAAGTGTTTAATATTAACCTAGCTTCATCGTAGAATACATATCTAATATAGGGCTATGTAGAATACTGGAGCCTGGCGAGATAGCCTCGGTAAATAGCCATTCCTCGGTATTAATATTACTATACATATATTAAAAGCTCTAGCCCGATAGATCCAACTTATGTAATACTGATAAGTTTATTTATTATTAGTATCAGGCATAACTATACCTTAGTTTGCTATGTACGACCTCATGATGATTTGTTAGGTTGATTTTTATTGTCACACCATTCTACACTCACAAGATGGCAGGCATAGTAGGACACGAACTTACACGCCCTGGATATCTCTTCTCGCCCATCGGTCTGAGTTGATGCCGCTTTCGCCTGAGCTCGTACTGAGTCTGAGCTAAGGACGGACTGTCATGCAAAGAAAGTACGGCTCTTACCAATGCGTTATTCCTGTCAGGAAGAATATCGCTTGGTCAAAGAACGCTAGGAGTGACAATGACTTACACAATGAAGAGTAGGACGAGGCTAGTTCGTCCTCCTAAGGAAGGACACAAACCTTCGCAAAAAGGTGGATTAGTATAGCTTGATGAAGTCAAAGTATCAAGTGAAAGAGAAGGTACAGATGAACAAGCCGCGAGGGCGAAGGTGTAGTTGTTCAAGAGACTGTATTCTAAACGAGCATATGCTATGCACTCGAATGAATCTCAAATACATCCCATCATTGGGTCTCTAAACTTAAGTGCCTCAGTATTTGGTGTTCCTTCCTCTCGGGTAGTTGGGAATTAAGTCAGGCGTCGTCATGAATATTTGGATTGATTATTAAACGTTGAAGTAGATTAGAGCTAATATCAATATTTTTCACAACCTATATACACACTAATTCTACACGTGGCGCTAAAGTTGAAGACAAGACCGGCATCGTCGGGGTTAAACAAAAGTCCCTAATCGACTTATTTTAGTTATCCCACTTGCGGCTCGCTACCTTTTTCAAGTGCTAGATGTCTTCTCAGTATAGAGAAGTACTCCTAAAATTTCCCAAAGCATCTACGGTATCCTACCGCCAATATTGCCCTTAGAGGAAGTTTACTGAACATGTGACACCAAAGAGATAGATGCTTGTCTCCGTAATGCATCAAAAGTCGATGATGCCACGACATAATGCCTTCCCTTTATTACGATAGATGAAGGCCGAAAGTTGAATGGTCATAGACGGAAGTCATAGGCATATATATCCCCAGTCTCTCTCGATTATATATTCTACTGAATTATTCAATGATAACAAGCACCTTCTATGCAACTGATAGACAATATGTTAGATAAAGGCCAAAAGATCATGAGTGGATCCAGAAGCTCTTTACCTTTGCACATAGATCTACAGCAGCCGCAGCACCAACCCCATGCCCAGAACGTAAAGGTGAGTTTGGCATTTAGATTTATTAAAGGAACAGTTAAGTAACACCGGGGGAGTTAGAGTCTGGACGAATCCTCCCCTCATGAGCTAAGAGAACTCATTCGACTTCAGTCTATCGCTATCTCTAAGCTCGAGAAATCTACAAGATTACTAGGAGAGTCTGTCGCCCTGCTACAAAACTACATGCAGGAAGACCAAAATAGTCCAGGCGCCTCAACACGACCGGAGGCTATACATGACGGCCTTAAATCTGCAGATACTATTCAACCCAGTCCAGTGGCGAGTATGGGCTTTGAATTACATGGGAATGCCTGCAAGAATGCCTCTACTGTGTATACATGTCACCTAGAGAACATCACTGTTGGTAAAGATAGTCAACAGACGATCATCCTAGAGGGTGGAGGATCGATAAGGGCGAGGAACATTACGACGGGAAGGGGGTCGGTGCAGTTCATCGGTCAGCTCTCTGATGTCACGTTACAAAAGATTGCCCAAAGCTGGAATGGAAATATTGAAAATAGGTAGTTTGGCAATACACAGATAACGAGACAGTTCTGGGCCCTTATTTGTTATCGGCAAGCTTAAATATGAAAGTTTTATACTCATCGGATCATCATATTCTTATTAATAACGTTGACTTGCCTCGACTGTTGCGTCCTCGACGTAATTCAGGGGTGGACTTTTTGACGTAGGAGCTAGCAAAGTCTAGGTTGACGTCGCAGAATCTCCTTACGGGACCAACCAGAACCCGTTGATCAACCAGCGCTGACGTGGAGCACTCGTAGTTCAATTCCCTACCCAATATGTGTTTAGAATTTGGCCTAGCTCTCTTTTACATCATAAAGGTAGTCATTTTGCTTGTTTGTGAACGTAATATGAGGGGAGGCAAGTCCCGCGGCTGGTCGGTACTTTCACAACCTGAGTGTGTTCGGACTAGGTGAATGTTCCAGTGTGCTGAACTATGACACCATCTGACCAACTAATGAGCGACACGGGCCAAAGGATGGATTTCTGAAGTAGCACAAAACTTTTTGATCAATGCACGACAGAACACACCTGTTCTTGCTGCTTCGGCGTGCTGATGCTAGCTATTCTCTTACTGATCTGCAGCCGCGACGTGTCTGGGAACGTGTTCTGGGGCTTGCGTTTGCTACGGTAGCGTGGATAAGGCGATCTGCGCCCTTGCTGTTGCAGTGGTGATTCACTGTCAGTAAACGTCGCCGCACACCGGACTGAAAATTCGTTGTCGCGCTTTAACACACTAACTTGGTCCAGAATAGGCATGGGTTTGTTTATTGCTTAATACCTCTTTCTAATCGATGCTGGTTCGCGATCGCCTACGTTTCGCGTCTCCCTGATAAGGACTCTGGTGGACCGCCGAGTGCGGTAGTGGTAAGCGAAGACTAGATTGATGTTTAGAAATCTCCAAAATACTAATTGCTTTGCTAGAGCTTTTCCTCGATTAGAAAACAAGCCATGAGCTCTTGGCGATATTAGAATCTTGTACCTGGAGGGACTAGCTTTCCTGAGATGGCTAAGTCAAGTTACCTTGGAGAAGGATTACTCCTGCGGGTTGACTTGCCGTCTGGCTCTTGACTATCTCATTAAAGCTCATAAGACTACAGTTTGTACCTTTTATGGGGATCGAGACTTTCCGAGCAAATAGGGTGGTTTCCAAAACCGACGATCCAATCAATCATCCTTCCGTAAAGGAAGAGAATCAAAGATAAAAGGTACCTATAAAATCATCTGTTATCATGCAATTTATCCCTGCTTAAATGTATCTCTTATTAGCTTCTATCTGTATGAATACCTATGGCAAGACTAAGATTTGTAGGCCTTCAAAGTCGAGGTGACCCGGTACGCAATTGTCGTCTTATGAGCTTCAATGAGATGCGTCAGCAGCGCGGACTCTAGAGTCTTCTTTGTCCAGTGATCCTGTCCCTATGCACGAGAAGTGGAGCAAAACAGTACGTTCATAGTACCCATTCTATGTTAGCTCGTTGAGATTATGACCCAGCTGCTTCAGAGCGTACTAATATGAAAAGGCGTTGGTTCGCTTCGAGTAAACTTCTTAAGTTGCGGACAGTAATGACGGTGACAAATCGCAGTCTTTACTAGACTGTCGGGTACGACGGGAAGTAATACAAACGCAGTAAAAGAGTAAACATACTCAGATGAAATACCTTATTGTCTCTCTGACAGGACGCACACCATTTCTACCATAATTCTTATCTCGTCAAATTTGGCAATGGCTGCCCCGTCTGAGACGCCTCTACCCAAGTCGATCCTTGTTTTCATGAGATTATTGAGAATGTAGCTCGATGCGCAGAAAAGCTTGCAGATATACGATCACCAGTGCACAGATATTAAGACGACATAAAAGCCGTCCGGTCTAAGATCAGCGTGGCACAGGAGCCTATGCTCGAAACCAGCCACACGACTGGTCGAGACCGGTTACAGGGAGAAATAAAGGGCCACACTGCAAGGCTAGAAGGACTTCACAAGAGCTGCGAACGCGGGTTCAAAGATGCATGGGCAGAGTTCGAACGTCGAGCTGATTTGGTTGTGAGGAATCTTTGCGAAGCCCTCGATGAATCGGCTGGCACATTATTGGGGTTGAGGGGTTATAAGGAGTAGCAAATCAGGATATGAGCCATCATCCCGTGGTATGGCTGATAGTAAGAACGCATGAGCATAAGAAGGTTCTAGGCCGTTAGCTAAGTTTTGCTAATGTCGTTAGTGAACAACGTCAAGGTCATCCATCCATTGCTAGGCCCTGCTGCCGCCGATCCATCCATGGAACATGTTCAGTTTTGGGCCTAGCGCGATAGCCGAACCTTTGGGAATTAACAGTAGGGAGGGAGTATGGTCTTAGAACAGCTATGGCTTAGGTATCTTGATCAGCAAACGATAGGATTTGTTATGTAGCATGATGGTGAAACATTAATTATCACTGTATGCCGCGTCTCGTCTCCTCACTCAAAACGATCCCAACGAAACATCTCGATGTCTCTGTTCCTACTCTTGACGCTATCTGTTCTGAACTTTGATCCGTTTGACACTATGACAAGTAAACGCAAACATCGCAGGTTATGTCCTGCTCCCACCGACATCAGCCTCGTGCTTCCATATTTTGACAAGAAACTCGTGCTTTCAGGTGGCCAAGTCCGGAACGTTAAACGACGCCCTATCTCGATCACTTTGATGCAGAGCCAGGAAATGGAACCGACCCAGAACTAGGTTTATGTGTAAGTGTGAAGCCCCGTCCATTGAAGGGCGTGCCAGGTGGCACCGCCGTGGTTTCTGGGTCCACTGTTGGCGTGTGAGCATTTCTAGGAGACCCTTTGCCTCCCGTTTGGTGCAAGCTGATTGTGGTGAAGTCTTGGGATATCTGTTGAAGAGATTGTTCCTTGAAATGCCCGCCAGCTTGCTTGAGTCTCAAGCCAATGCCATGGTTCTTTCCATTAAGCGGCTTCCCGTCCGTTGAAACCATAAACTGAATAGTGTCATCGCCCTCAGCATGGTTCTCAATGTTACTGATCTTCTCCTCCAAATACGTGTTGATATTCGAGAAGAGATTCAGTGAATGACGTAAAACGTCGGCCTCCTCGTTAAGATTATCGAGTAACACTTTATTATCCGATGCTACGGCGGTCGACGAGCCAGCATCTATTCGTTCGGACACTTTTTGACGATGCATCGCCAATCGCTCAAGCGCAAATCCGAGGTATTTCTTACAGCCATCGAGTCCTTCGCTGACAAGCATATTCGATGTAGGGTGTGGACCGAGAAGATCGGGTGTGTACACTTCTTCAGTGGCATATTGCAGCTGAATCTGGTCAATCTGCTGAGAAAGCTGAAGGCAAAGCTGGAGACCCTTTTCGGTACTAAGACGCTCGTTTTCTATATATTTAAACGTCGCTTCGTCTACTTCGGGACTCACGAGGGCCCGGGAGGCGAGAGCATCAAGCTTCTGCTTCACGTCCTCCAGGTGTGCCTCTAAGTCAATTGTTGTTGTCTCAATTAACTCTCGGCAGGATTGCACGTTTTCAACGGTGATGGCAGATGTGCGGCTAGCCATAACAAGATAGGTCAGTATGATGGCACATAACTGTAAATGTGGACACTTACAGGTTCGCAAAGCTGAGAGCGACGACGATTGTAGACTTGTATCCAATGAGCTGCTGTCTGAAGCCTTCAATTCCGTCTCCGCCCCTGTATGTGAGCTTAGCCCAATCCCGAAAACTAGTTCGATCCTGGCTAGACCGCGAACTACAGGCTATCAGCTCGAGCTCGAAGTCCTCGCATGCACGGCTGCATTGCTCCAGCGTTATTTTGAGGGCCGAAAGGTCCACTTCAACGTTTCCACCAGGTGCCTGAGAGAGGTCTTGGAGCACGGTACTCAGCTCTCCTAACTCTGAAAGCAGTTCCCTTAGTTGACGTGGGAGGCATCGAAAGCTTTGCACTGCCTTCTGAACCTTGGTGACGGATTTATGGGCGACCGCCGCTAAGGTAAGGAGACCGGACAAAAGCCCAATAACCTCGGCCATCTGACGGAGATGTTGAGGGACGAATTAATTTGGCTTGGTAAATACTGTCACAACAGATGGTGCTTGAGGTATTTATCAGTTTCTCAGGCTGCGAGAGGCCGACTAGTTGAGGGGATAGAAATTACCTGAGGCTAGGCGCCCAACGAATCGAATATTGGGGCGCGCCTTGAGACTGGCCAATACTTAGCCATAGCCTAAAGTGGGTTCGGTCGAGTGCCTGCCATTGGCTGTATGCAAGTCAGCAGCTCGTGTACAATATTCACGAGAAGTACGTGGAAAGTGACTGGCGTCAGTTGGTCGGTATTCCCATGACCAATTGTCGCTCTAGCGTTGCGTTCGAGCGCGTGTCGACATGCTCGAAATAGCGCTTAGAACTGTCGTGGGTGGGCCTATATGCCAGATTCACCGTTGCACAGCGCTAACAGACACTCTTCTGCCTGAGGCAAGAAACACTGTTGTCTAGCCGCGACGCATTTGGTCCTAGGGTAGTTGATCATTTTTGCAGTATTAGCCGCCTCAACTGAACCATGGTAGTTCGTAGAAAGTGGCCTGACGTGAGCTGATGGCTAACGTAGATCTTCCATCCTGATTTTTCCAAGTCGTTTGTAATTGACCTGCTGATCACGAGACTCTCCAAACCCTTCATATGAGGCATTTTGGCTTATCATTCCATCTACGCGATTGCATTGATCTTTCGGCCGAAGTTGGTGGCCTCAAGGCAGTAAACCCGTGCAGCGAAACACAGGATAAAGCCTAGCACTATGCCTTGTGCCAGCCATGGTAAGCCACATCGAATCCCACCCAACCACGACCTAAATTCGAGCATCACCTTTTGCGTCAGCTCATGAGTCACAACGAACCCCGGCCCCTGACTGTTCTCATATTTATGCCGTTATATAAATGGGACACTATTTAACGTAGTGCTTCAGTCCTTCTACCATTGAGAATGTCTTCTTTCAGCCATGCACAAGATGATGTCGAACGCCAGGGCAACCTACTGTCGTCCAAGAAGGTACCGGACTTGCAAGAGCGCGCAGGACAGGGCTGTTTCATTTGCTTGGACAGTCATAACCAAGGACAATATGCTGTTCTTGTACCGTGCTTACGACCGATAAAGTCTCGCCAGATAATGGGACATATCAAAGATTGCACTGCCAAGTCAACACTGATATATGAAGCAGATTCGCCCTGGGACAGCGCCTGCGAATCTGATTACGAGATCTACCACAGATTGTTGGACACGTGCTATCGGCATTTGGGCCGATGGAAGAGATGGCTGCCTTACTATGGAATCACTGAAGTACTAGAGGTTAAAGTAAGTCGATATTTAAGACAGTAGTGGTCAGTCTGATGATGCTAAAAACACTGTTTCAATTCGCGGGTATTGTCGAGTCGGGTGGGCGCTATCCAATCTATATGGATCCCATCAGCCTCAAGGATATCTCTCAAGAATGCGAGAAGACTATAGCAAGGCATCCGACCGGTCCGTATTCCGATATTGACGATGCATGTCTGGGTGGCTCCGAGCATAGCGACCAATGCATAATTGGTATGCAGGAGTGGTCTCAACCATGTATCAGAATTGAAGCAGAGGAGGCAGAGCAGCGTCGCAAACGGCTCCTATTCTTATCGCATCTAAAGGACTGTGCTCGTGACCCCACGAAAGCCAATGGGCTACACACTCTGAAGGGTCTGGCGCAAGAGAGCTGCATCTACGACATAAAGTATGTCTGTTATCTATTTATTACATCTCTCTCCTTTCACCCTATCGGAGGAAGTAACCAAATTCTGACCTATTCAGGGGTTTGGACAAAGTCGCTATGCAGGGATCTTATCTTGGTCTTGGCGTCTTAAACAGTTTTCCATTCCTCGTCGTTTAACAAGACGAAGCTTGAAACCCACCATGTCTCCCTTGAGGCCTTAATTGGGATGTATACGACGCCAAACAACTTTACATCGTGCTTGATATTGACGCGACCATGAAGAATACTTGTGGTGTCAGCAGAGGCCGTTTAAATGCATTGACGTATACCTTCAACAACAGCCCGAGGATCCTGCTTTGTGTGTCGGTATAGGTCTTGGTAGACCCTGGAACCTGACATAGTCCGGGCATGAACGTAATAAGCTTGTTTTTACCATCTGGAATAACGATTAAATCTCATATTCTCTAGGGCTAAGAGCTCTGGGCATTTAACTGCCCATAGCGTACCTGCCAGCCTGGATCTCTCGACATACGAGGCCAATTTCAAGTGTCAAAGTAACCTTACTCTAGTCTAGAAGCGGATAATGATATTCATGTGAGAGCAAGTCTTGTATACCCTCGTAATCTAGACATGGTAGCCCTGTATATATCTTAGCTACCTGGTAAATGGCATATAAATCAGTTCCTATAGGGATAAAGTAATATAAAAAAATGTCTTTAATTTCCGAGTTCCCATCTGTCAACTTGTTCTTGCTAGCCCTCAGGTACATATGCCCAGATAGTTATCTGACAAATACCCATGTTTAATAAGCGGTGGTAAAGACACCTCGGCCCTTTAATTCTCTAGTTTGAGCACCCTAGCTAGGATATCCATAGCACTTCTTCCGACCATAGGCGTTCCAGGCACTAACACAAGTGTTCTTGCCACCACCGTTGCACGAAGGTCCAGGCTGAAACTGATTAGGGCCTGCCTGTTGTGCCGTAACACAGAGGGCGTGACAGTCAGCTTCGCCCCCAGAGGGTAACTGTGATTAATGGTTACAATCTAACTTTCTAGCTGACCAAGATGATGAGAACGGCATTCACTTACCTCCTGAACGCAGCAGTGAGAGCCATCATTGTATAAGCACTGGCAATGAGTGCATCCTTGGACAGTAACAAAACCAGCGAAGAAGATGACAGCGATATTCAGAAGGCGCACCATGGTAGCGGTGGATTATAAGTTATGATGTTATGTGATTTTTGTCTTTGTCAAGAGGTTAGAAAAGAGAATGAGCAGAGTGTGAAATTAGGTGCGGGAAAGTCTTGCAAAGAATAGAAAAGCTACGTCTTATGTAGAATACTAGTTAGCCGGTACGCCCGCTCGACACAGTGGGTTCGTAATGGCCTTTTGCTCTTGAAACGGGTACTAGCCAATTATCCCCTGGCTTGCGAAACTTAAATTTCATGACCGCGCGGATCCGAAATGTTCCTGTTCCACTATTTGGCTAGTTAGTTCAGAAGTAGAATATCCCTCTAGACGATTGCACAACGTGCGGCGATGCCGAGTCACTGATAGTGCAGAAGCTAGGACCTACTACAGCAGCTACCAGCATCTCCTGATTAGCTTATCTTGGGAGCTCTACTTCAGTCCCCAGCAGTTATGAAGAACGGTGAGGCAAAGTCATTGCCGGGTTTGCCGAGCGATTATTTATGTGATATTGCATTGACGATTGGAGTGCCTCTATAATCTTGAGCTCTATAAAGAGGCGCCATTATTGAGAGTGCTCCAAGACGAACCATCTACAATCTTCTTTACTATCCTACTCACATCCTCCTACAAATATTCTTCATTCCAAACGTGTTTACAGTTTTAGCTTACGTTAAAATGGTCCGCGCATTCTCAATTATTGCCCTCTTCGCCGCCGTCGTCAGTGTGACGGCTGACGGCGTCTGTCAATGCCTGTACAAGGACGGTTCCCACTGTTGTGTCGTCGTGAGTTCCTTGTACGCCATGACTCAAACTAGACAATAGACTGACCTAGGAATATTTTAACAGGAATATGGCCTGAGAAAGGACCGCTGCACTAGTCTTTGCTTGAACAACGGGCCAAGCGGCAAACCGAACTGCAACGCCAACGGTGCACACACATATGCCAGTGAGTGGCATGGAGGTTGGCGCCTCAGTTGCCGAGACTAGAACGGACAAGAAGATTCTTAGCAAATTTCGGGTGGAGGAATGGGGTCTAAATGAATTTGCAAAAAGTATAGGAGGAGTAGGCGTGTGGATTTGAGGATTTACTGCGTCTTTCAAGACAGGGTATACAAAAAGGCTTTGTTCTACCTGAATAGTTAGAAATCTGGTACGATGCCCATTTTCATATGGCCATTACAATAACGTGAAACATAAGCATCCGCTAGTATTCCGGTGGCATAATAATAACATGTGAAATACTGAGGTCGTAAAGTTGGGACAAATAATATGACTGACTCGATGTGAAGACTTGCCATGAAGAAGTTAGCAATGGTATTCTTAGCCTAGCTAGGCAAAGCTATTACGTGTTAAATAATATATTGAACATTTATGTGAAGTCTGGTAGCTCCTTCGAAAAAGTGATCCAGCTATCCTAATAAAACCTATAGAAAGATTCACAATAGATTTCTCTACACGGTCAATAGGGTTAACTAACCATATCAGCCACTGTGACTCTATTTCCTAAAGGTATAAATAAAAACCCCTGCTGGGGCCACAAGTCCCTCTCTACACTTCAATCACGATCACTAAGTAACCTGCCGCTGGAAGTAGACGCACTAGTCACAAGTGATTGATTCAACGAAGGTAACCTCAATCACAGTCGAAATATTGATCGCGATTAGCACCCCCTCTGCCTGCCGGATGTATTCAATATAACCGCCGCTAGTGCGCTAGTGCAGCAGATCTTATGCTAATAGAGTACCTGGACAGCACGTGGTCGATCTGTATCTCTATAAGGCAGGTTTTAGTTTTAGTGTAAAGTTTATACAATCTAGGGTCATCAGAATGTGAGAATTGATACGAGAGTGATTTTTACTGGTAGATAATATAAATATTGACGTTAACTGGCGAGGTGGGAACTCTTGTAATTCAGCTGAGTTCCAGCATTTCCACCAGGCTAATACATCCCGCTGGGGAACTTTTGTAAAATTCCATTCAGATCGGCGGTATTTTGCTATAGAGGAATTTAGCAACTGGTAAGAATTTCTGCTCTATAGCTAGATATTGTCAAACTTAATATCTAAAGGCTGGCCAATTATGGCTGGTGTACTAGTGTTTACAAAGACTACTCCTGTGGGATACCGTAAATACCCGCGATATTCGTCGGTATCTAACCCAGCGGGTCCCAATAACAGGCACCACTGCACTAACACCGACGAGCATCACGGATATACACGGTATAACATGATAGACCCGTGTGCACATCTTAAAACACTTTTCTTTTCTTAACTTCAAGGACCTTTTGTTATTGCACTAGCCTATTATAGTCTTCTTTACAGTCTAAGTAGGAGTTCTTCACCGCTGGTCGGCACAACTGTAAACACCTTCAGGCTGTAGGACATATTGATATGTTCCTCGGTTGCATTACTGTTGAATTACTGTTAGCTGCCTTGCTTATCTTATCTAGTCACTGTGGGGAAGGTCTGTTGGGTTATATGATCTCGGTTGATTGATTATGGTAGCGTCTTCCCTCGTGACCGAATTTATCCTTTTAGGATTTTTAGACCTTCGGCATAAAACTCTATCTCGCAGCGCATACGAATTTTCCTCCCACAACTCTGACTTTGACAGTCTCTTCACAACCCTCAGAGGGTCTCGCCGACCAATACAGCCCAGCTGATCACCTGCATGAGGTTAGCTTTGTTGATCCACTTCTGGTGGGTCTACTTCCGGCTTGGCCGGTTGCTTGTCGCGATCTTCTTGTGTAGGTTGATTGAAGTGGAGTGTAGAGAGGGAAAAGTGGCCCCAGCAGGTTATGGTTCTTGCAGGGGTTTTTATGCCATTGAGAAATAGAGTTATGGCTGATATGGTGGGCAACCTTTTTGGTTTTAAAATACTATTATTTTTCGGTCTGCATAGAGACCTTTATTATGGATATTTCTGTGGATTTAATTAGGATAGCTAGATTTCTTTTTTAAAGGTACTACCAGACTTAATATAAATATTGATATATTCTCGAATAGTTTAAGACTTTTAGAAGATTATTAAGCCTCCTTCCTACTGAGGCATGCCTAAGTTTTGTCGATCTGGTTGAAACTTAATTGCGTTACCTAGCCTGGAGTGATATCATACTGGTCTGTTCTATAATGCTGTATTGGTTTGGTGAACTGAGGCGAACTAAATCCAGTGTGAGGGATTTTATAATTTAGAATCTCTGGGATTGTAATGGAAGATAGGAGCCATTATGGACTGTGCTTCTAAGCCTTATTTACCCTGATAACGAGAATGATATTTCAGGGAAGTTAAGTGGGTTTACGAAGATCAAACTCAAGACTAGCTCCACTACTCTGTACGTGCCGTGGTTACATGCCGTGTCTCGGTGCCGTCATTCCGAAGCTGCGCCTAGATTGGACAGGTATATCCCCTTTTAAGGCCCTGGCTGCGTTTTACCCGCACCTCCATTATATTATCTAATCATTTCTGCTTGTATAACTTGAGATACTTCTATCAGGACGAAGTAACATAAACCTAATGTATCTCGTGTGAGAGGTGCGGTTAAAAGGATCCGGGGCCTCAAGGAGATAAAGGGTATTTTAGCCTCTAAATTAAGTCAAGCCAGGGAGTGTCAGGCCCCTTGGTGATGTCACCTCCCGGATCCTTACGCTAATTATTTAGTACTAAATACTAGATTAGGAACCACTACAAACTCTTATACTAAAACACTCCCTGCTTATTATCATGAATCAGGCACTCAGGGAGGTATCCACAACTATGGGGTAACCAACCCCCGACTTGAGTTGAATGACCTCGCAGATTGAAGAGACACTACGGATAGAAGCAGTGATAAACTGGTGTTAAGTGAGGTCTGTATACTCCGAATTCCGGCCACTCCTTAGGTATAGCCACCTACCTAGTACAGTCCGCGTATCCATCCTGGAACCAAGATCCACCCCGTCCTCTACATCATCTCGCAATATACGATTCCAGAATTATGACTTGACAAGCACCACGAGCTATATAAAGGGCCAATACCACCCGAACAACTTCACTCACTCACCCACTCATTCAGTCACATGATACTTCTTACCTGTACAACTCCAACTTTACTCTTTCAAACACCATCTCACTACCGCCAATATGGTTCGCATTCTATCTTTCGTTGCCGTGCTTTTTGCCAGCGCCTCCACCGCTGAGGCTGCCCAGTACTGTCAATGCCTGTTTCAGGATAGGTCCCACTGCTGCGTCTACTCTGTAAGTTGAACCCAGGACAGTGAGATCTCAAGAATGGCTTTAACAGGACTCGCCTTCACAGGACGCCGAGATTGGTAATCTGAACTGCCATAACGTTTGTCTTGGTGCTCATAGAGCCGACGGCAAAACAAACCCCAACAATCCTCTCGAGGCAGGCACTGCTTGCAACGCCAATGGCAACTACGTGACTATCAGCGCTATCACCGCACAGGGCCGCACACCTTGCTACAAGCAGTGAAAGCGGGTTATTAGCCAGGAATGGGTGGGCCTCATCAATGCTGGGGGACTTAAACGCCATCTCAATATCCGCCAAGGAGTACGAAGGAGTAGTACATTTTGGCAATTCTGATAGACAGCCTTTGCAATTTACCAAGCGTTGGTATTACTATTGCTATATATAGATTGGGAGCTCTGGTTCGAAAGATCTGACTTGTATAGTACTAAGAAGTTTATTTATCATTGACATTGGACATAACAATACCTTTCCCGGCAACAGACGGCCTAACGATGATTTATTGTGTTGGCTTTTATGTCACACCATTTCAACTCACGAGATAGCAAAAGTTCCTCAGATAACCCGAATATTCCATTTTAGGCATTCTTATTCTTAAGTCTCTGTGGGTTATTGGTATAGCGTGCAAATAAAACCACGCTATACCAAACATCGTACTGTCCGAGTCAAGGCACAGCAACCAACTGCATAACACACAGACCCATCACCCACTCCATTCCCGCTCACTTCAATACAACCTCGGGTTGGGGATCATCATCTCTGTCCCAAGGAAACCCATTCTTGAACATAAGCTCATCTCTGGTCTTCTCCGTTGATATAACCACCACACATGAATAATCGCTGACATTCATGCTCACAATAGTATAAAGACCTCGGGCGACATGCTTGGTGACCTGAATTACCGCCTGGTGGATATGTTCGTTTGTGCCAGTCCGAATAATGCGAAAATTAGAGTCGTCGTTGATGTTGATGTAAATGACGTCGACTTTCCAGATACTGGTAATAGCAGATGGATCAGCACCAGGCCATGTGGATGGATTGGTCAACGGGTCGACTGTATAGCGAATTGGGATTTGGTTTGCCATTATTGAAACAATTGCGTTGATATGATACTAAATGTGTAAAGCGCTATTGTTCTTGCTGAGGTAGGAGGTGCGTCACATGAGATTGGGAGGTGGCTAGGGGTGCTCGCTTTACATGTGCCAACCACCAACAGCTGTGGGCTCTACGTCGAATAAAGAAGGTTGTAAGAAGTGACGTCAAGCACTGGCCACGTAGAGCGCTATCGCTTAGAGACCATACAGGACTAAGAATGTACTGACAGAGGTTGATCCAACAAAATGAGGTAAATAATCCGTCGTATTTATCATACTGTAATGAGCTAATGATGCCAGTACCAAGAATTTCTACGTTGACATATTTCTTAATCAAGAATTAATCAGGCCCGTTTCTTTTCTTCCATCCTAGCATTTGTAGACTAGGAGTTAATTTCTCCCATTGCAAACTTGACCTGGGCACTATTAGCAAATGACGAGACTGCATTAAAACCTGAATATACCTCTTTCGCCACATCGTAGTCAAACATCCATTTGTCAAAAGGCGGAGTGTTAAATGGCGCATTGCCATCACCCTCACCCATTGGTAAGTTCCTCTCTTCTTCGGTTAACTCGGATCCCGGCGGCTTGCCAGAGTTGTACAGTTTGTAGTTCCACGTTGAGCCATTTTGAAGTCTGGTCACTCTAGGGATACGAACTTTCTCCCACATCTTAATTATACTAGGCATGTCTTCTTCGCTCTCTGAAAGAAGCATGGATAGTGCATCGATGTCCTCGACAATGGAACTGAACCCTTCAGCTAGGTTGGGCAACATGGCATGGGCTGAGTCTCCCAGAAGCACAAGCCTCTTCTTGGGACTCGACCATGTGTCCAAAGGTTCCAGTCTGGCCAATCGCCAACGCGAGCAATGCTGCACCATGTCTGCCATAGCCTTAACTGTGGGGTGAAATGAAGCAAAGAATTCCCTGACAACCTGAGTATCACTCGTGGCGTCGAAAAGCTTCTGTTCGCTAGACGCACTATCTGCAGCGCCGTATTGAATTGAGAACATCAAATTGAACAGGCCGCGCAGGTGATTGTACTTGCCAATAGCGTATCCGCCATGACCAGCCCACATGATGCCATTCTCTGACTCGGGCTGTTCGCAGATGGACTTGGTCTTGTCGTTATTGGCGAGCATTTCGGTAGAAAGCTCAGTCGGATAGTGTGTGGAAGGTGCCCGGATCACGGTGAGGCGGGCCGGGTCGACATGCGCAAGTACCTGCGAGCGTAATCTGGAGGATATTCCATCGGCAGCCAAGATCAAGTCTGCAGTAATCTTAGTGCCATCTTTGCAGGTTGCATAGGCAACATGGTCGTCCTCGTCAACCGTAACGATCTCATTCCCAAAGTGCAACCTAGCGCCAGCCTTGCACGCCTCTTCATACAGAACAGTTTGCAGCGCTTGGCGGTCCGTCGACCACTCTGGGAAATCAGAGTAGACTCCTGGATTCAGTCGATGCAAGACCTCATTCGTGTTTCCGTTGCGCGTTTCGTGCTGCTTGATCGGGGCAGTCACGGTTTCGAAGGCCTCTCGCATCTGCCAACGGTAAAAACACCTTACACCATTAGATCTCACAAAGATCGCACCGCTGGCCGTTGAGAGGGTCTCGGATCTCTCATATAGATCGACCTCGTGGTTGTCGCGCGCTAGTCGGCACGCTGCGCTTAAGCCTCCTAAGCCTCCACCGGCAATAACAATCCGCTGTTTCTTCATATTGATGGTAGAAATGGTGGTGTATATTGTAGAGATGGTGTGAGCGGTGCTGAAGTTCCAGGAAGGAATTTCTGGTCGTGGCAGTATATTGTATATGGAAGGTCGGCGAGATTTTCACTCACGTAAGAAATTAGTTCCGTCACATGTGGCTTACTCGGGGCGGTATGATATTACACCGTACTATACATTCCGAGGAACATTCCGACTAAGCACCATAACGTTATATCTGCATCTTACTGGGAAGAACCGTGATCAATGAACACGCGTGAGATCAAGATATATAGCTGTGTGGTGAATTGGCTTACTGTCAGCTTACATCGTAGGAGATGGATTAGAAATACCTAGAGGAAGCATGACCAAGTCCTCTTTAAGTCAATCTGATGATGTCATGTAGATTGGAGAAGATACAATTTTAATTGGTATGATGAGGCATTTTAGCAGCACAAAGGACTGCCTGAGAAAAAGAATATATACTTGTATAAAGAGATTCAAGTAGTCAAGCTTTTGGAGCTGAGCTAATACTGAGCGAGATACGAACTACTTGCTCGGCTTAAGCCCTAAAGCGCCACTCAGTATCTCAACGGACTTCCGAGTTAAGACAGGAATAATACTATATTACGGCCAAACTGAACATAAGAGGAGAGAAACCATCTTCTGGTTGCAAAGTTGACCTTGCGAATATTCGTAACAAACTCTCCATTTACGATGGTAGACATCTTAGTCTGTGAGAACTAAGTTGACGATACCAGTGGGACTCTAACCCTAATCATGATCTGCCCGAGACAAGCTATTATGTAGGCGATGCTCTTTTAGAAGACTTGTCGTGACCAACCCAAGAACCGCTAGGCCTAGACCGCTCACAAATACTCCTCGTAGTGCCACAGCATAGGCCTCATAAACGCCTTTACCCCATCCTCCAGGAAGATGCTTTAGCTCATCGAGTGATTTGAGAATACGTTCTATTACCTTTGAAGATCCCCTCTCTGTGTCAAATCGTTGGTGGAGACCTTGTTGGAGCAGGTGCTGATATACGACCGACGCGATAGTGACACCAACCGTGGACCCCGTGGATCGGAAAGCATAGATAGCCGATGTGGCAACAGCTTGCTCATCTGGTGACACTGCTGCGACCGTGGCAATGACTGAGATGGACAACATGCCACCATAACCCACTCCAACGAGTAGGATGTACAAAATAGTTAGAACCGTAGAGGTTTGAATAGCCATAGTGCTCAAACCGACGAAGCCGAAAACAGAGGACGCAATCACCACCAAGCCCAAGGTCCTGTACTTACCTGTACGTTTCACGATGAAGCCGCAGGCAAGAGAACTGACTGAAGTCCCGATGCTCTGCGGCACTAGCCGCAATCCGGAAGCCGAGGTAGAAAGGCCGTTGATCTGGAAGAATATCGGGACGTAGAAAGTAGCCATAAATAGTGTCATGGTTATGAGGCAGTTCATCATGCAGGCGGCCAGAACCGATCGGTTCAGGAGTAAATGCATTGGAATGATAGGTTCCTCGGCCCATCTTGTCTCAACAAAGGTGAACGAGACTGCAGCCACAATCGATAATGAGGCGGAGACCAAAACAAGTGGATTATTCCATGGCACAATGTTCCCACCGAAATTAAGAGCCAGTAGGAGGAGAACGAGAGTCAAAGACAGCGTGAAAGCTCCTAAGAAATCCACTCTCGACAGCTTCGATTTGTCAGTGTCCTTTTGCTTGGACGGTGCATTTCTGAGGGTGAAGAAAACGAGTATAGTAGAGAGGACAATCAGTGGCACACGGATGAGAAAAGCAGCTCTCCAACCCCACAAGTCGTTCACCCAGCCACCAAACAAGCCTCCAAGACCAGCCCCAACACCGTAGCAAATGTGGACGAAGCCTTGAATAACACCTCGTTTTCGGAGTGGTACAAAGTCGCTTGCCAAAAATGCCACAATAGCATTTAATCCACCGCCACCCATTCCGGCCACAATACGGCCAGCAAGGAGTACCCATTTAGAGGTTGCAAGACCGCACGCCAAGGTTCCAATGCCGAAGAGTATGTTGCACACGAGTAGTCCGGAGCGGCGCGAGAAAATGTCTGTTAAACGCCCCGACAGCGGCTGGCAAGCTGCATTTGCAATAAGGTAAGATGATCCAAGCCATGACACAAGATTCTGCGAGCCGAAGCAGTCGGAAATGGGCACGGAAAGAGTGGCGACTATGGTAGTGTCGAGGGCAGCGAGAAAGACACCGATAAAGACACTGCCGAAAACAATGGCAAGATATCGAGTTGACGGCTCTTCGTCGGTGGGTGTGGTCTCGGTATCGTGAGAGTGTTGAGCTAGGGTAGATCTTGCCTGAGTGTGAGCAAGAAGCGGCGATTCTTCATCGATGGCACCGTTAAAAGCATTGGCTTTGCTAAAGCCTTCGCCAGGGCGATAGTGCTTGTTATTCATTGTATGGGAATACCGAGAGTTATGGAAGATCCGAATATCAATATCTGGGGTGTTTGGAAGCGCAATGGATAAGTAGGTAGAGAGGGTAACATGACAGGAGGATATTGACGGAACGTCGAAATAAATAGGCAAAGACAGTATAATTATACGTCATTCACCTTAATATGAACGAATGCATGTCGGTAAATAGATCTTTTGGTGGGTAAATAATACTGTGGGAACAAAAATGCCATGCAGTATTTGTGAATCATCCAAGTCGGTTAATAATTGTTAGTGGATGAAAAACTATTCGGTGTCTTATCGAAACTTGACATCCCTGTACATCTCTATGTGAAAGATTCTTACACACAGCTGTGACACATTCGACTCAATTTCTTAGTGGTTCGTAAGGCCCAGCAACGCCATCACTGATAGAAAAGTAAAACTCAATAATCGGTATTTTATGAACACTAAAGCCTACGACTGAGGCCTCTTGCATAGCCAGAGACTCCATATTACGGCTTAGACCAGCAAACCCAAGTCCTTATCCATGCCACCAGTCGCAACAGAATCCAACCTCTGCTCCTCCAGCGTCTTATTGAAGCTGCTGTACTTGCTAAGAAACCATTGCTCTGCAGTTACATCTTCCCCATTGATTCCCTTGAACACCGCGCTGTCACTGGCCCGAAGAAAATAAGCTGCCGAGTATCGGTCTTCCAACATTTTGCCACCAGGAGGAAGTACCCGGTGCATAGCTGATCTGAACCGTCTCTGGGAGATGAAGCGAAGCGTGTCAGCAACGTTGACGATTGCATGGCCCGGCTTCGCAGCTACATACTCCCACTCGTTGGTTTTTGGCGACAATACTTGTAAGCCTGGCTGTTCGGTGAACAGTAATGTGAATGAGCCAACATCTGTGTGGGCGTTGTGGCCACGAGCTGTTTTATCATCGAGGGCATCGCTGACAGGATGGTGAATGAAGAACATTGTGCTCTTTGAAGGCATACCATCTGGATGATAGCTCTCGAATCTGTTGCTTCCCTCGAGCTGGGCTGCATCTGAAAGGTACCACAGAAGGGTTTTCAAAAGGAAATGGGCAGAGAGTTGAAAGCTTTCAAAACGACGCAGGTTCTCGTGTACCACTTCGGGGAGGTGAGACCGGTCAAGAAGACAGACGCGACTAATCTGAAATTCTGTCAGATGGTATGGACTTGAGGTACGTGGGGATATTGACTTACTCTCAGTGCTTCAAAACCGTCCCGTGAGTGTTCGGTGACTCCAGATTGTACTCCCGGTGGCTTGAACCTATACACTGTCAGCGTTGCTTATATCCCACAATAGCTCAGTAACCCACCCATGAGTATCAGAGATAGTTTCAGTCTTCAATTTCTCCTGCAGCGGTTTGCTGAACCATCGTTTCATAATATTCCATATCTCCTCCAGGTTGTGTAGCATTTCCCCGGACTCCCAATCACGGAGGTCCAAATAGAAGAACCCGTGTTCTTCACAGGCAGCCAACAAGTTGGCTTTCTCACTCTCATCTCCTCTTTGCAAAGAGGAGAAGTTCAGAACATGAAGGTCGGCTTCCTCTGAGCCTGAAATCTGGTCGGCGGTCGCAGACATGGTAAGGAAAACTATTATGGCAAAGTTAATTGACAGAGACTGATTGATGTATGTAGACGTGGTCGGGGCTATATTCTACCCAAGAGTCCAGTGTAGGACGTCAGGAAATTAGTGATTGCTTCAAAGATACTGAAATCGATGCATCCTATGCGAAAGAGGAACACCACGCATCATCTTTGAACAGTGTAATTGCCCACTGAGTGAGGTGGCTGGTACCCATCCCGAAGTAGGTGTGCGGTATTGGACGCTTACCTACAGATGTACTGGCATCACAAGCGGCTTCAAGGCCAATTAATCTGGCCTCTGGCTCCGGGACTTCGGGGTCCGCGCCTCTGTAAATTTTGGAACACACGCAGTACGAGATGCTGGCAACCTCATTAGGTTGGCTTCCGAGACATTTCATCCATAGTTTCGTATAGCTTATTGGCGCAATGACAAGAGTATTGTCCATTCACGTCCATGAATGTAGCAGCAATGTCTATTGTATCAAATATTTAACATGTATTTAACCATCCCAGTTACCGTGTTGATCACACACACCATCTCTTATCCAATGGAAACAAACAGCACTATCTTCGTCAACATGATTGCTTTACCAGAGCCTTTCGCTTCTTTCCAGCGCACTCCTCTTCTTTTCGACCACCCTTCTCCACTGCATCTGCTTCCCAATCTTACGCGTCATCTTAATTCTACCACTACCACTAAAGCCCAGATCTGGGCAAAACGTGAGGATTGCTCCACAGGTCTTGGTCTGGGTGGCAATAAGATCAGAAAGCTTGAATATGTCATCCCCGATGTCCTGGCTCAGGGCTGCGATACTCTGATTTCGACTGGGGGTACGCAGAGCAATCACATGCGTCAGGTAGCCGCTGTCGGAAGCCACCTTGGACTCAAAACTGTCTTGGTTCCGCAGGTGTATAGATCTGACTCGGAGGCCTTTGCACTGTCCGGAAACGTGCAGGTCAATGGTATCCTCGGAGCTGAGTATGCGGAACCCAACGCCTCTCTCGACAATGTTGCAGCTGATATCAAGAAGCAAGGCGGACGCCCCTACATAATTGCTTCAGGTGCGTCTGCCCATGTACATGGTGGTCTAGGGTTCGCCCGCTGGGCATTCGAGGTTGTTGAGCAAGAGGCGACTCTAGGCATATTATTCGACACTATTGTTGTTCCTGTGGCGTCTGGTGGAACAATTGGCGGAATGATTGCAGGCTTCAAACTCGCCGATCGGCTGAGACAAGATTCAGGGTCTTTTTCCGTGTTCCAATCCGGCGCCCGCACCATCATCGGTATCGACACCTACAACAAGCCATCGGGTGTACTGGAAGCCACAATCCTCGAGATCGCCCAGAGAACGGCAAAGCTCATTGGGTTAGGAGAAGCAGCCATTCAGCCGCATGATGTGATTCTAGATACGAGGTTCAATGCCGGGATGCATAAGGGATGTGACGAGAATACCACGAGAGCGGTGAAGTTGCTTGGCAGACAAGAAGGGATCGTCACTGATCCAATCTACTCGGGCAGGACTATTGGCGGAATCTTGCAGAAGGCTGAGAATGGGGAGTTGGACGAAAGCCACTATGTCTTGTTTGTACACACAGGAGGACAACCAGCTCTTGGGGCGTTTCCTGACATAAGATAACGGGGGACCGGGGTATTTCGCCGCTGCTGTGCTACATCGTTGATATGGAGCTATTTCTTTATTCACGGATGTCGACGTCTATACCCTGCAAATACAGGGGAGGCGCCGGATATTTGTACGGAGTTAGTTTAATAACCCGATGGCTAAGACATCTCGGAAATGTCTTGCAATACAACAACAATCACAGATAGAACCTTTCTGGCTTAATACATTGAGAGAGTCAAATGAAACGATACATGTTTCTTAGCTGTACTTTTCCTCCCATGCCAAGACCTTTGTGTGACCCTGACTGCTTCGTCTGTAAACAGACGATCCGATGCTTAATATCTATTGTGTAACCACATCTTATCGGAGAATAGAGGACCATTTTGAGTCGAAGCCACGTCATTTCGAGCACGCCATCTCGAAAATTGCGTTGATACCCGTCTTAGACATCCGATATTCTTGCGGCGAGATTCCATCATCATGCCTTTCCCCCAGCCGTGACTGCGTAGAGGGCCCGATCGACCTGATGGCGTTTGAAAGGTACAAACTAACTAATTGTTTCATTGCTATGTTCTTCCTATTTAAAAGTTCACGTTGACGTCAACCCTTTCGTACTTACGCAGGCAACCAATCTGACTCAATCTCCCCCATTCTTGCATCACAATGCTTATTGCAGAACCCATAAACCCATATGATAATGTCAGCACCGCTAATCTCTACACGGTCAAATTTGACAACCTTTTTGACAGAGACCAGCAAGAGCTCGAGACTCTTCTCAAAGCTTGTGAGACAGATGGCTTCTTCTATCTGGACCTTCAGAGCCTGAGCTCGGCCAAGTTGTGGAGGGACCTAGATCGAGTAAGCGAAATCACCAAGGACTGGTTCTCGCAGTCTGTCGAGGACAAGCAAAAGACCCCAACTGTATCTTTAGCTCATGGGTACGTGAAAAATCCTGGTTAGCCTTTTCACTTCACACCTCGACTGACTGACTATCATATCATAGGTTCAAAGCTACTGGGAACCAGTCTGGTGCAATCAAGTCACTCAAAGACGGATTTGAAGCACTGAAGGTATCCCATTATCCGGAATGTTCTATTATAGACATAATTCTGACTATCAAAGATTGGCAGAAGTGAACTACTTGGTCGCTGGGCGCTTCCATCCGTGGTTGAAGAAAACCTGTCACTATTCGACCAGTTCAACGCCTCGTGCCACTTCATCTTGAGACTTCTCTTGGATTGCCTTTCAGATGGGTTGAATCTCAAAGGAAGCGCTCGTTTCGACACTCATCATCGTGGTGATGCCCGCTCTAAGAGCACTCTCTATTTCCTTCATTATCCACCTGGCAATCTCAACAAGGTTGGCCAGAACATGCACACCGACATTGGGACTCTGACGCTTCTTTTTGCACCACAGTGGGGTCTCCAGGTTGTATCGCCTGTGACAGGAGCCTGGGAATATGTCCAGCCTCGGCCGTACCATGCAATCATCAACGTGGCCGATACGCTAAGGTTTCTATCCAACAGGCGATTTCGCTCAGCTCTGCATCGCGTCCTTTCAATAGGAGGTGTCCAGCAGGAAGACCGTTATTCTGTTTCGTACTTTCTGAGGGCTTCAGATGATACCGAGTTTAAGGACAGCAATAATGAGGACTCAAACGCGAATGACTGGTATCTGACCAAATACCATACGTATGAGTTACCGCATGACGTTCAGGGACAGGAGACCGTGTTGTCAGGTGGAATGGCACAGGAACTGCATGCGACCTTCTGATGCTTTGTTATTTATGTAGTAAAACAAATAGATTCATATAGTCCTGCCCTTGGCCATGTTCTCAGACACCAAAATGAACATAAGGAACCCAGTACGACGGCATAGATAAATGTTCATCGCAAGGCAAGATGTCTCTCTGCGACATCCGCTGGCCTTGGTCTTGTCCAGAATGTTCAGTGCTTCTGACATGGAAGCTGGATGAGAAACCAGTTCATATTAATATGTAGAAAATGAACGTTCTAAACCCCGCATGCACTTGACGACGCGTGGGCATAATCTCGGATAGCCTTGGTGACCCGTGGATATTTCTCCTCATGCCAGTGCGATTTTATTATTTCACGTTAATACGGATTCGTTGCAATACTCGTATAGACACTGTCGCTATTGGCTGCCGCTAGACTGCTGATCAAACTCGCCTAATTTTAAATGCGGATCGGGAGCAACCAAGTCCTGAGGGGGCACCACAATGTAAATGGTACGGGGATTTCTTCTACTCCGCGTACCATTCTTTTTGGACATACGTTGTCCCTGATGCGGTTTCTTACCTCACCTCATGGTAGCACGGCCGCGAATATGGGGTGGGGAAAGCCAGAATACGCGTATTTATTATTGTTACGGGCCAGGCCGCTGTCGTATAACCAATGTCTGTCAGTCCTACGGATCCACGATTTGAAATCTCGTCCCTCCAATTCCGAATCGGTCTGCCTAGATGTCCGTCAATGAGCAAGGATCAAGATTCGCAAAATGTCTATAAAACTAAGAGCACCCGTAACCTATGGAACGAAAAGGTATCTACATGCAACCATCACCCACAGCGTCCTTGTTCCGTCTCAAGTAATCGACACCATACCCAAACCGACCTCTTCTAAAGTTGATACCATGGCTCTTTCTTGCTCAGTTGACGCCATTGCCCGGCCAGAGCTCTTTGGCAGCAAGATTGTCGGATTCGAGGTCAATCTTGTTGAGAACCACAATGCCACCGCCTACTCGGCACTTTATTATGGTCATCCGACAACAATCGCCGAGAACGTTGACTTTTGCAATGTAACCGTCACCTACACGCATCCCGGCTACGACGACAAGATCCATGTCGAGACTTGGCTTCCGATGGATAACTACAACGGCCGCCTCCAGTCTATTGGGGGTGGAGGTTGGGTTGCAGGCCATTACTCGCCCAGCTACGTTGGGATGAGCGGTGCGGTTGCCGAAGGCTATGCGACGTCGACGACGGATGCCGGATTGACACTGCAGCCGGATTTTGGTCCTGATAGCTGGGCCTTAGTCAGTGAGGGCAACCCAAACCTCCACCTACTCAATCAGTTCGGATCTGTCTCTCTTGATGAACAGGTAAGTAGCAAGGCTGTGTTATTTTTCCACATTTGCTAACCATGGCAGGCCACCATCTCAAAAAGCCTGATTCAAAGCTTCTATGGAGAGCCCGTCAAGTACTCGTACTGGAGCGGCTGTTCCCAGGGTGGCAGACAGGGCATGATGCTTGCGCAGCGATACCCAGATGCCTACGATGGCATCCATGCCTCTGCCCCGGCGATTCAGTGGAACGAGTTGTTTGCGAGCACCTTCTGGCCCCAGCTTGTGATGCAGCTAATGGAGTTCTACCCTTACCCTTGTGAGTTGCGCGCCATCACAGATGAGGCAATCGAGGAGTGCGATGGTCTTGACGGCATTATTGATGGACTCATCTCCAACGACCGTGCTTGCAAATTTGATCCTTTAACGGTAGTCGGCAAGACATTTAATTGCTCCGATATTGGCAAGAACATGACAATATCCAAAGAGGCCGCCATGCTGGCAAGAGCTTCCTGGTCAGGCCCTGAAACGGAAGAGGGCAAGTTCATGTGGTATGGCCCTAATATTGGAACCCAGCTTACTGGATCAGCCGCGGCGCTGACCAACGACATCGGACTTGCTATGACGTCCTGCTCTTCCAACGGAACTTGCGTTGGCGTTCCCGTTGGTCTCGGAGAGGTCTGGATCAAATATTTCATGGAAGCAAACCCAAAATGGTCGTACAAGAATATGACGCGAAGCGAGTTCGAGACCTACACGCGCGTGGCTAAGCAGTCTTATGAGTCATTGATCGGGACTTCCGACCCCGACTTGACTGCTTTCCATAAAACTGGCGGCAAGATTCTCGGTTACCACGGGATGGTAAGAAATCTGACCCCTCACATCTGGGCCCGATGCTAACTTAAAAATAGAGCGATCAGATTATCCCAGTTAAAGGCACAAGGCATTACTACAACAAAGCCAAGGAAATAATTCCCAATGTTGATAGCTTCTACCGCGTTTTTGAGGTTCCAGGCCTTGCCCACTGCGCCGGTGGGAACGGAGGCCAGCCTGTTAACACCTTTGACGCGCTTCGAGCCTGGGTTGAGAATGGGACTGTCCCAGAGAACCTTCCTCATTCATTCAAAGACAAAAACGGAGCTGAACAGAATAGACTTCTGTGCCCGTATCCGAAGACTCCCAAGTTCGAGAAGCGTCACGAGGGCAAAGTACCTTATCAGTCCAGCGACTTTACATGTGTCTAGTCGTTCCCGGGTATAGTGTTCTGTGGGAAGACAACAGAGGGGCTTTCCCGCTTCAGTGGGAAAAGCAAGGATGACTTGAGAGCTGTTGGTTAGGACAAACAGGAAGTTATTGTTGATCTTAGAAAGGCTTTAGGCGGTATATCATTCTTCTTACTGTTGGACAATAATAAAGGACTATTAGGGACTGAGTAGTGCATTATACACCCAACGCCGTGGCATCCGCAGTTTTAGTGTCGGAGTGTGTAATCGTAAATAGTTAAAAATGCTTTTCAAAACCGAAGTGAATTGTTAGTACTAATTTCTCTGTAGGATAAACTCAAAAGGTTTAGACTGTATCTTCACCACCCGAAGTCTTCTCAGTTCCCTCTCTCCAGATAACAATAGCCACAAAGCCAACAGCCAAAGAGCAGATCAAAGCCAGAATAGACATCCACCATCCGAAGCCAATACTTGAAATAGCAATAGGTGATACTACAGTGCCAATGGCGGCCAGGATGTTGCGGACCAAGTTCAGATCAGCCACCACAGAAGCACCCACTCCAGGCTTGATATCGACGAGGAACGGCATAATGGTTGCAGTAACAAGCATAAGTCCTAGACCAAATAGGAAAGCGCCAATAAGAGGAGCGAACCAGAATACCTTCTCCTCCACTAGCCATCCATAGATGATCAAGCCAGCAGGAATAAAAGCCACGCCGTACCAAACCGTCTTGACTCTCTCGACGGGGCGAATCTCTCCGTTATGAGTACGCTGGTACTGCAGCAGCTTGGCATCGCTCAACTTGCCGCCGACGACACTCCCGATTGCATATCCAAGACAGTTGCTGATGTAGCAGAGGCCAATCTCAATGGAGGAGAAATTATAGGGCGGCGCTGCGTAAGCGTAGGGGAGTGTCGTGTTGAAGCAATAGAGGCTAGCGAAGCACAAGCTCACGTAGGCAATTGTCAGGGCTATCGAAGGTACCAGCAAGTACTTCAGCTTGGACAATGGAGCCAGAGCATCGCGCTTAATCGCCTGATACCACGGCTGCTTGTGCTCGCTCTTGACAAAATCTTTTACTAACGTCTCGGGCAGACACAGCATAGTGAAAAGAGCCGCACTGAATGTGAAGATAGCCATAAAGTATAGGTTTGATCGCCAGCCGAGCCATGCCTGCAATGCACCTCCAATAATCGGCGCGATCAGAGGCCCAATAAGAGTCCCGAGGTAGAACCACCCCAATGCCCCTCCACGCTCAGTCGACGTGTAGATATCACTGATGACACCAGCGCCGACGCTCTGTGCGGACGAGCAACCCAGCGCCTCGATCAATCGAAAGGCAGTGATCAAGGGTAGAGAGTTGGATGTAGCGCAAACAAGTACGGCTACGGCTGAGATGAGGAAACTAAAAACCAGAACCGGTCGACGACCGTATTCCTGGCTCAGTGTGCTCCACCACAACGGGGCGACCGCCAGACCTAGGAGAAATACGGTTGTTGTAAGGGCTACCTTTGTCTCTGTGGTGTGAAAGTGATGCACCAGGGTGGTAAAGGACGGGAAGAGGATGCACGAGGCGAAGGGCGCGGTGAAGGCAGATAGAGTGATGATGGCGACAATAAGATGCTTCTGCACCAGAGAGTGATTCTTCGGGTCCTCCTGTCTCTGTATAAAGCAGAGACGATCAAACCATGTTTGGGATGGCTGAGCGCACTTTTCGGTTAATTCCATGGATGGGGTCTCAGACATGTTGCTTCAGTTTGGTATGTTTTGAAGAGTATATTGGAAAACTGAAAACGAAATGAAACTGTGAAATTATTCGAGATGAGACTACTGTGAGATTGATTTGAAAAAGCAGGCTCTGATGAAGCAATGTCTTGATATTAAAATACCAAATACTTTGACGTTCTGGGTTTTCGGGTTTTCGGGATTTCACAAGAAATCCCCGACACACACACGCTGAAGCCGCTATACCCGGAGCTAAGAGCCCATCCAACCAATCAAACAGCCCATGGGGAGGGAGTACTTAGAAGAAAGCCCCGACTAGACTATACGATATCCAAAATAGTATACGCGTGGTGTAGTAAGCATGTATAAGCAATGTCTAAAATGAGGGAATTTTGTATTGTGTTCGGTGACACCGGACATCCCTTGCCTCTAACTGTACATCACCTTTCACCGTTACTTGATACCACTAATTCCACCTGGCTCATTCAACACTAAACAATGAACAGGAGCTGCGTCAGCTGCGCCAATTCTAAGGTCCGATGCGATCTTGACAAAACCGGTTTTCCCTGCTCGCGATGTCTTCAGAGAGATACAGCGTGTGCCAAAGCAGGGCGCAAGAAGAGAGCAAGAAGAATCACCACTGCCAGCCCAGTCCAATCACCCCAGACCTGCAGTCAAGACGGGCAGCACCAGAAACCTGATCTGGGGCCGTTACGTGAGCAGCATGCCGATCTATCGTTTCTGGAGACGCCGTCAATTGGTGAAGCCGACTTATTATCTCAACTTGTGGATATTGAAAACATGGTCGACATGAGCTCCTGGACATGGAGCACGGAAGACATGACGTCGATACTTGGTTCCTACAGCCTGCCCCAGAGTCAAGTAGCAACGCCCCTGGATCCATGGATGGTCACCGGCGGAATGACAGCAACAAGAGAAGGATTCTTGTGTCCGGATGCTTTCCGTCTCCCCGCCGACTATGCTCTTGAGCTTGACAGCTTAGAGACTATCCCAGTGCATCGACTTGAGGCGTTTGCGAGGCTCTTCTTCTCTCTCTTCCACCCTTTCCTGCCTTTGCTGCATATCCCAACCTTCTGTCTTGCCTCGGCGCCTCAGGTGCTTGTTCAAGCGATATGTTTTATCGGCGCTGGTTTTGATAGTGACCCATCGTCCATACCAGAATCCAGGATCATGTACGGATCTCTACCGTCGCATCTAGCCAAATGCTGCCTGCGATCCAATGGTGCGTCGCCAACTTTTGAAGAACTACAGGCTCTAGTATTGCTTCAGTTCGCTACTATAGCGAACGGGGGAGTGCAGAACGGGCTGCAACGCGGCTGCTGCACCCCTTCCTCGTCGCGGCAATAAGACGCGAGGGCCTTCTAAAGATCCACGGAGAGTGCACTCTGTCAAAGCGGAACGCGATGTCGTGGAATTCATGGATTCAAAAGGAGTCGAGGAAGAGAGTTCTCTGGGGTGTCTACGCGGTGGACTGCTACCAGTCAATATTGTGCGGTAGCAAACCTCTCCTATCCCCAACAGACACGAGAGCGTCTTTTCCGTGCGACGACGGAAGCTGGACCGCCTGCTCTGCCTCTCTCTGGGCTGTACTTCCGGCACAGGATCCGTCAAGCTGCTTCTTGTCCTCGGTCAAGGGTCTGATGGTTGGTCAACCTCCCGCGGAGTCAAACATTACCACATTTGCCATGAATCTCTTGATCCTGGCCATAAATTCACTGATACTGGAAGCCCAGGCTTCGATATTGCCGACAGATCTATCTTCCATTGACCAAGCCTTACAGACCTGGTATATATCTTGGGAACAGTTCAGAGGACAGCCTCACGCCCGTTCGACGAAAACAGCAGGCTCCATGCTCATCTCAAATAGTTTGTCTTTGTATTATCTAGCCCTGCACTTTCTGAGAAACGGGCGCCCCGTTCTTGATGAAAAGGCCTATCGTGGCAAGTCTGCTGACTCTCGGAATCCTCTCATTGTCAGAGAACAGGTGTACCAAGATGAGATGATGAGATGTGTCCAGCAGATGCTAGAGGGGTTTCAACAAAACGAAAATGCATCATCAGTCATGTTTTAGGTATTTGAGAAATCGGCGCTTACAGCCAGGCTATGTTTTCTAAAATGGGTTGTTTATGCCTTCGCCACTCACGTTGCTCAGCTTGGTGATTTTCCATGTGCGGCGATATCAATGATGATGAACTGCTACACATATGAGCCACAAGAGAAAGATGAGGAAAGATCCAACACCTGGTATAAATTATATATATGTAGAATCACCCACTATCTATTCGTCGACATCCCATCCACTATTGCCCTCCGACGATTCTACGTACAAATTGTTCCTTCCTTCTAGTTCTTGTCACTACCCTCCACCAATCGTGAGACCTTCAAAGCTTGGAACTCTGCTGATTCAACCACGGCAAAATTGTATCGACGACAGCTTTGCCTTGCTCCGGGAACAGGGCGTGGGCTGCGTCAGCGATGACAATGGAGGTAGCTCGCTCCGGGTAAAGATCCGTCGTCACATTCCATTCCGAATTTGGCTGGAACGGGTCATCGGCGGGAATCAACTCGAGGACCTGTGTTGTGTTGGCGCCAGCCCACTGATGCGCCAGACTCCCATACACCTCGACCGCTCCGTGCTCCATAGCGAGAACTTCAGGATACCAGCCGTCAAGCCATATGTGCGCATCGTGGTTTGGCGCAAAGAAGGCCGACTCAAGAGCCTTGAGCCGCTTTGCAAGAGGCAGAGAGGTGTTGCCAGCGACAAAAGGGAGTTTGGCAATGGCGGGCGGTAGGTCTATGCCACCAGGAGCTGCCACAACCATGGCCGGGATCTTCTCCGGATAGAGTACGGAGCTCACCTTGGCGAGGAATGTTCCAAAGGCGTGCCCTATGATGATACCACGCCCGCCGCCCAACGTGTCTATGACAGCGGCCACATCTGCTGCCAGATCTGGTAGCGTGACGTTGACCATGGGTCCTGACGATTCAAAGGTGCCTCGCGGCTGAGGCCGCAGCACGAGGTACCCGGCATCTACAAGGGAGTTGGTGAAGTAGTTGTAGTCATCACCACCATCGCGCCCATAAGAGGGGAGGATGACAACAGTCGGACCTGCGCCTTGGACAAAGACTTGAATGTTTGTCTCGCCGCTGCGGACGAACTGCGTTGGCCACTTGTAGTTTGCTAGCGGCTGCGTAACTGCAGGCAGCGAATTTGCTAATGTAGCCAGAAGTGGAAAGGTTATCAGGGAATAGTGCATTGTAAAGATTTCAAGTAACAGTTCAGTAATACCGGGGTCTTGAGGTGATAGTTCTTGTGGTGTGTATGTTATCAGGCTAGTTAATAGATGTATGGATGGTAGTTTCTTTTTATACTTAATTCTCCACACCTGTCTCTCACTCTGGATTTCTCTATACTAACTTATTTGGTCCCGTTTGGTCACTCGTATCGACATGTTCGGGAGTTGTGATTTCGGGTTTTCGGGTTTTCGGGTTGTTGGACAACTAATACGATCTTTCGTAAGCACCTGCATTATGCCCGATACTGCTGATGTCGTCATAGGCTACTAGGCTTCGCAGTACACGATGCCAGGGTTTATGAGTGAAACTAATAGATTTCTAATCCTCTCCTACTTTAGGGCCACTCCAGGATCAGATTTTTGAAATCAGTAATCTGTCAACGAATCTGACCAATAATTAGTCAAATTTAGAAATAAGGATGTCGAGTAGAATTATTAAAGAGGTTTGATAAGTGTTATCTGACCGCTCTTATAATTCGCTCCCTGAATTCTTATAACTTGCATATTAATAATAAATAAGAAAAGGAGCCTCAAGACGATCAGTACTTAAGATACTTACTCTTTACTATAATCTGTAGCTAGAAAGAGGTATCTTCAAGTAGCGCTTACATAATTGATTTTTGATATCTTACAGTAACTGCTAATAATGATCTTAAAGGGTATAATTATTAGCAAGATACGTTCTCAGTGGAGAAATTACTTAATAATAAAAGTACAGGTGGTTGATTATACTATCTAAGCCTGATTTATTCCTCCTCTACTCTAACTCTATTAAACCCTTTGATACTTAGTAAACCATTTCTGTGATTTCTTTAGTAAATAGTCTATTCATATTATATCGACTACCAAATACTTACAACACGGCTCTGTATGTCAGTTAGGGTTTGAGCGCAATTTATGGCTAGGGTTGTGCGTAAGGCAACCAGTTAATCTGTTTGATTCGCTTCTTGCATGCATATGGAGGCCTCCACGCTCAATATCTCGGAAGCTGAACTTTTTCTCGACCTCTAATTAGGCGGCTCATCTCAGGGTGAGACATATTGGAGCCTAAAATACCTTCCCCGCACTCTTTCCTTGTGTACAGTTCGGGCAAACATAATTTTAAATTTGATTGAAAAGGGAATCCTCTGCTTCTTGCTTCCAAGTCAGCACAAATCTGAAGTAACGTTTCTTTTGGCTAGGCCACTCTACTAGGCGTCGTGCAATTAACCCATCGTCGCCGGAAAAAGTCGCCTCATCAAAATATTAATGCCCAACTGTGCATCAATTTCTTGAAAGACCAGCAATCTCGCGGAGCCAAGCGACAAAATGGGTGTCAGGGAGAAGCTTAAGCGGGCTTTCCGGGGTGACAAGGAAGGCGACACTTTGAACACACCCGTTCATGCCCGGCCGAGCGCAGAGCAGCAGTCGAGTCTGCCGATTGACGCAGGACCCAGCTACTTACCTACAAGCGATCCTTCGGCAGTACCACGACCAGTTGCAGCCTCTGATGCCGTAAACCTGCCCCAAGAACACCCGGAAGAAGCCCCGGAAAAAGACGACCAAGTCCCCCAAGATATCGGTAACTCAATCCGGCAGCTATGGGCTGTGGCGTATCAGAGCTTACGAGAAGAGAAAGATTCGCCCATCGAAGCCTTCGAGGAACAGATCCGTCTCAACTTACCTGATATCGCCAGCGCAATAAGGTCAGACGCGAATACGAAAGACTGGATGAGCGAGATTATCCAAAGGCAGATGGATGAAGTCAAACGCGATGCTTTGAAGCTGAGATTTGGTAACTTCGAAGTGGAAGCCCAAGAAGTGGTGAAGTCAGTTCTAGCAGTTGTCGACTGGAGTAAGGGTTACGTTGGTAAGGCCCTGAGCTCAAACCCCACTGCATCCATCGCTTGGGGTGGCGTAAGTCTATCGTTACCGGTAGGTCACTACCCTTTACTCGTGGCAAGCTGTGAAGACTAATTCGTCTTCGATAATCGCCTAGCTCTTGCTGAACCCTTCAGAACAAGCTGCCTCTTTGGCTAAGGGATTGGATCACATTTCATCGCTTATAGTTCGGAGTTCTATGTGGGAAGACCTCTACGTGCGGCGGTACGAGTCTATAACTTGCGATACTTTAACAGAGTCGCATGCTGAGTACCGCCACGCTTTGGAAATGCTGTATCAAGAGGTACTCAGATTCCAGATTGTTTGCTACCGCTACTACAGCCACAAATCTGCCTCTCGTCTGGCTTTGGACGCTGTAAAACATCATGGCTGGGAAGAGCTACTTGAAAATATCAAGTATCGGGAGACCGAATTCGACAAAGTGAGCAATGACTGGCGAGACAAGATGTATAACGAGGAGTGGGAAAAAGAAGAGGCACGGCATCAGCAAGCCATGGGCCAATGGCGATCGATTGGGACGGATGTTTCCGAGCTCAGGAAGGCAGTTGAGAAAGTTCAGAAAGACAAAAAGCGGCAAGAGATGCTTGATTGGCTTTGTGCGGTCGACACTTCAGTGCAGTATAGAGCTGCTCGCGGTAAATACAGCAGAGGCACCTGCGCGTGGCTGGTCCAAGAAAGCGATTGCTTCAAGGCGTGGGAGCGAAATCCGAAATCCTTCTTATGGCTAAACGGAAAAGGTATGACAGGCGCCAATCCTCTGATTGTGTTTCCTCCGCTGACAGCATACAGCCGGCTCAGGAAAATCAATTCTGAGCTCATCCGTTATCAAATACTTTAAGGACCACTACGAGCAAGACCCAGAAACCGCTCTTGCATACTTCTTCTTCAGCTTTGGCAACCTGGAGCAACAAAAGGTGTCCGTCATGCTCTCGTCGCTTGTGCGACAGTTGTGTGCGAGTCGCCCCGATACGCCACCGCCGATCAAAAGATTCGATGATTACATGGCAAGAGGTGAGCGGCCAGATATAGAAAGTCTTGAAGCCGCATTGCTAGCTGCTGTCAGTGGGTTTTCATCGGTATTCATCATTGTTGATGCCCTCGACGAGTGCCCGGCATTTGATGGTGAGCGTTCGCGGCTTTTGGACTGCCTCGAACGCATCATCATCGCAATGCCGGATAATCTTCACATCTTTTGCACGAGCCGAGCCGAGCCAGATATTCATATGACAATCGAAGAACTCTTATCACCGCCCGCAAAAGCCGCCATTGATCTTACGCAAAACCAAACGGGTTTGAATAGTGACCTGCGTCTGCACGTCGATACCGTCCTGGGTACCAAGACATATAATTCGTGGTCCGATGACGTGAAGGCCAAAGCGAAGGATATATTGATCACTAGAGCAGATGGAATGTGAGTCAATAAGGCGAGGTCGATCGAGTTGGAAATTTGTAGCTTACATGTATTGCAGGTTCCAATATCTTGTTTGCCAGTTCGAGGTCCTTCGATATTTGGACTCGGAAGCATCTGTCCTCTCGGCGCTTAGTGATCTCCCCAAGGGACTTGACGAAACATATAACAGCATGCTTTTAGGCCTAAACCCGAACTTCCAAGCTCAGATCCTGGGCTCTCTCAAATGGCTAGCGTTATCGAGAAGACCGCTACGTCTCGATGAATTTGCCGAAGTTTTTATCTTCCGTCCTGAAATCCACACCAAGATCAAGAAGGCTCAACGGCTCTTTAAGGCGGAAACAGTTGTCAAACATTTCTCTAGCCTCGTGAATACCGAGACGAAAAGTGAATGGAATGATAATATCCAGGCCTGCGAAATCGTCACACATGTCCGCCTCGCTCACTTTACAGTCAAGGAGTATCTGATATCCAAACGCATCGAACAAAGCAGTGCTAAGCAATTTTATTTTACGGAAGAGAATGCTCATCTACATATCGCACATTGCTGTTTGTCTTATCATCTATACCAAAGTGTCGAGATCACAAAAGACGACGACATACTCCCTTTGAAGACCTATACAGTCCGAAACTGGGAATTACATTTGGAATTAGTCCCGCGCGGACTATGGACATCTGAAACTGTCCGGCTCGCTGAGCTCGCGCTCTCTATGCGTAGTAAGAGCCTTGAGATGATATTATCCCAAAGTCAATTCAGGAATCAAGGGTATGTGCGGGAAACAAATTTACTGCAGCGGCCGTACTGCTACACCGCAGCGGTCGGGTCACTTGAGCTCACCAAACTACTGCTTCGGAAAGGTTCACGGATCAGCAGGTTCTTGATTGAGGAAGATATCAACTTAGCCCTGCGCGAGGCAGCGGAGGAGGGGCATGTTGAGATTGTCCAATTTCTTCTCGCCGAACATGTCAACACCGACAAGATCGGTAGCGGCGCGCTGCAGGTCGCGGCGAACCGAGGCCACCTGTCGGTCATGAAGGTCTTGCTAGACAATGGGGCGGATATCGATGCGCACGATGACAGATTTGGGTCAGCTCTTGAGGCCGCAGCAAAAGGGATCAACCTGACAGCCTTGCGACAGCTCTTAGAGTACGGAGCCGATGTACGCAAGGCAGGGTGTCCTGTGTCTTGTCTCATAGCGGCTTGTAAGGTCGATGACCAAAATCAAATCACGGAGTGCATACACGTTTTGAAGCTTCTTCTTGATAAAGGTGCCAACATCAACAGGAAGTGTACCGGGCACAGGAGCGCTTTGAACGAGGCAATCAGGACGTGGCTACGTTATGGGACACGCGAATTCTTTGATTTTATCATACGGCACGGCGCTGACATTGACCTGGACGATGGGCAAGATGGCTCCCCGCTCCAAGCGGCATGCGGTGGCGTCAGTAACCTTGAAAGGATTCTTCTTGGTGGTTCTCGATGCAAAGCAGTGGTTGAGGCCCTGCTGCGCCTTGGGGCCGACCCGAATGCCCAGGGAGGGGAGTGCGGTAACGCACTCCAAAAGGCATGTTATGTCACCCTCCATCACTTTGGTGTGGTTGAACTTCTTCTCGACGAAGGCGCGGAGATCAACCAGCAAGGAGGCCGTTATAGAACGGCATTACACGCAGCATGTGCGAATCCGAGCCTAGACTTGGTTGGTGTACTGCTTAGTAGAGGCGCTGACGTACATATACAAGGTGGAGAATGTGGCAGTGTCTTACAAGCGGCCACTATGTTTCACAAATTCGGCAATACCGTGCATGTTGTGCAAAGGTTACTTGAAAGTGGTGCCGATGTCAATGCAACTGGTGGCAAGTTCGGAAGCGCGTTGCAAGCCGCCGTTTATTCAGGATGCTCCAGTAAAAACGCTATAATAGTAGAAAGATTACTACTCAACGAAGGCGCAGAAGTCAACGTGCAGGGAGGAATTTATGACACAGCACTCCAAAGCGCTTGCGTACGAGGCAGCATGGCATCGGTGCGCTTACTACTCTCCTACGGTGCTGAGGTGAACGCCGAAGGAGGACGGTATGGAACCGCGCTTCAGGCGGCGTGCGCAAATGATCACTGGAAACAGCATTATGATCTAGCGCGCCTACTGATAGATCACGGTGCCGACATTCATCTTCAAGGCGGACCTTATGGGAGTGCCTGGCATGCTGCGGCTGCAATAAGCCACTGGAACAAACAGGGTCTCGACACGTTGAAGCTGCTGCTCGACAAAGGCGCTAATGTGAACGACTGCCGTGGTCGGTACGGCACTGCTCTGCAAGTTGCACTAGAGCATATGACAGTTGGTATCCAAGATAGAATCCACTTTCTCCTCGAAAATGGCGCTAATGTCAATCTCGGAGCTGGTATACATGGCTTTCCATTACAGTCGGCATGTCTAGCACCTACAGACAATACAGTCAATCCAAATCATCGTGGCCTCGTCTACCTCCTCGAAAACTGCGCTGACATCGATGTAAACAAGACAGGCGGGCTGTTTGGAACGGCTTTACAGGCAGCAGCGTACGAAGGCAATACAAGAGGCCTTCGATTACTGATTGAGAAGGGTGCAAATGTCAACATTCGGGGCGGGAAGTACGGAAGCGCACTCACTGCGGCTGTGGTCAAAGGATGTTGGGACCTTGTCAATATACTATTGGATTCTGGGGCCGAGGCAGATTGCCACTTGTTCCCCACACCGGATGAAGAATGGCTCGAAAATGTTTGCAAAGAAGATGGACACATCGCTGTGAAGCGGTATAGGAATTTCTGGGAGAAGGTCAAGTTGTATTAAATCGTAAATCGTACTTAAGTCACTCTGACGTGCTTGATGAGCGAGTGCACCACTTTGTAGCTTGAAAATACTTACTCTGTACTTTCTCTCTATCTGAAAGAAAACACTGGAACAAGGTTTGTAACATACCATACAAAAACGAGAAGGTAAACATAAAAATTGTAATTTTCAAAGAAAGTCATTTCTTTAGAAAAGCCTACTTGCTCCAGTAACGGCCTTAATGTAACATGTAAAGAAAGGTGTTGTAAGTTATATGAGGCGACACAAAACTTTACTCGCTTCTCGTAGTAGGCGCGCTGTTCATGAATTCTTGCTAGGTATGTCTTATTAGGTGTATTTGTGGTTGAAGGTTAAGAGCTAAGGAAAGAGGCATGTAAAATCAAAGCAATCGGCGGCTTCGTTTAAGCTATCTTGACGCCCAGCAAAGAGTCCAACTCGGGGATTATATACCCATGACTCCTAAAAATTAAGTCTCAAATCAACTTTTCCGTATTTGATTCAGAGTCCCTCTGATTTGATTTACAGAGATCATAGTTGGGTTTAATTGGTTGTGGGTCATATCTTATCCAACGAGCTATCGATAGAATTCCAGATTAGATACGATGTAGTGAAACAATTAATTTAAATTTGAAGGGATTTAAAGAGATTTGATATACTGGGATCGCTGCACAAACCATAGGCTTGCAGTAATGTAGCAAAATATTTGACAGATTCAAGCAGAGACCTTTGTCCTGCCAAGGGTTTTCAGCTGCGTCTGGGTTCAGCAACAAGACGAGTGGACCTTATAGGCCATGCTGGATTGATAAAGTACAAAAACTAGGTCACAGGTACTTCCCGGACCCTGTCCTGTCAAACGAACCCCATAGCTGTTTATGCCTTCCTCCAAGCAATCTTCCCGCCAAGCAAAGACTCCATCATGGGGGGTAACCCACCAGTTTCTCTGGGGTCCTCGCCAATCATACCCAGCGGGAAACCAAGATCGAATGATTTGATGCTTTCAATGTACTTGACTTGATCATCTGTCAATACGATACTCAGTGCCTCAATATTGTCATGGAGATGCTCGACCTTTCGACCACCGACGAGCGGGAACACATGCGGCGCCTTGTGCATCACGTACGCGAGTGCAATCTGCTGAATGCTCGCTTTTCCGTGCTCGGCAGCCAATTTTTCCAGCGCCTCGCTCACTCTGAGAGCCTCTTCGTTCTGCTGGCTGCCACGACCTGTTGGATCAGACTCTTGACGAGCCGCCAGTTGAGCCCTTGTCTGAAGCCGACCACCACCAAGGACATCCCAAGGGCACAATGCCATGCCAAAGTGTCGTGCCATGGGAATGATTTCACGCTCGAAATCTCGAAGCATGAGGTTCCAGCGGCCTTGATATACGGAGAAGGGAGTTTTGCCGTGCGCTTTCGCGTACGTGTTGGCTGCTGATACCACCCAGGCCGGGGTGTCGGAGACGCCGAGGTAGAGAACTTTGCCCTGTTCGACGAGGATGTGGAGCGAGTCCATCAGTTCCTCGATCGATGTCGACCAGTCCCACCAGTGTACGTAGAGTAAGTCTATGTAATCCGTCTGTAGCTTCCGGAGTGAAGCCTCAACAGATAACCTTAGAGATTTCTTGTGATTTCCAGCGTAGTTGACAGTCTTTCCCATGCCAATCTCCCATCCACGGAAATCGTTTGTAAACTTGGTCGCCACAAACATGAGGTCTCGATTGTTCCTGGCAGCCATCCATCTTCCCAGATACAACTCGGAATCCTCATTTTGGTAGTTGTTGGCGGTGTCGACAAAGTTACCACCAGCATCGGCGTATGCGTCCAAAAGTTTGAAAGATTGCTCCTCGTCCATTGCACCCATCCAAGAAGCCCATGACTTGCCAATGGACATAGCCCCCAACGCGAGTGGTGACACTCTCACGCCGGCAGTGCTGGCCAGTATGCGATATCGACCTAGCTCAGTCTTGGGCTCTGGGGGAGTTGGAAAAGCCATGGCTGATGCGAAATAGGTTTATTGCAACTTGTAAGGGTCTCTGAGTGGGAAAGGACAGGAAAGAAGATGGTTAGAAACAGATGAGTTTGGTCTGACTTGGAAAGGATAATTTGCATTGGCATGTCGGCGTATTTATGCCAAACAGACGGCACGGTACTATCGGAGAACAATATCGAAGCTCTTTGAAGCTATGCTTCGACAATAGAGAACAGGCCACCAGCACATGGCTCATCACGGTTAGCCTTCTGGAGATAATAACATTCCTCCGGGAGATTGACCTCATACAATGCGACTGGATGACGTACTAGCATCTACAGCAATGACAATAGCCAATGGACGCGTCAGGACCCAGAGTATAAACTCTCTGCGCCACATACGTATAACATTTTGTTCCCACTCGGCTAGCCGGAGTTAAGGATTCTCGGCGCTGTCAGCCAGTTGCATTAGTGCGTTGTCCATGGATAACCGTAAGCCAATTAGACCTTGTGTTGTGGAACGCTAGATGGCCCACATTTCATTATCGGCTCTTGTCTATCAGAGCGGCAGAGCACGGTTAATATTGTGGGAACCTGTCGGTAGATTAGTCGAGCAATTTTCCTCGTTGCCAAGCATAATGGAGGTTTACGCTATTATGGCATGTCAACGTGGAGTTATACAGGAGAATAACAACGTAGACGCCCATTGCATGTATGCAAAGTATTTCATGATGTCAGAACATCGCCCAGTAGATAAACAAGTTAAAAAAATCATAACCAAATCTTTCCTTTCATGAATTAATCAGTCCTCTTTTATGATAAACCTGCTCATTTCCAAACAACCATATGCGTCGCACCTGATGTAGGCGGCGACGGACGCTTTTGATCTCGTTCTCTGAGATAATCGTCACTCAAGGAGACATGGTAGAACTCGTCATTCAAGGTAAAGAACCCTTCGAACAAATAAGGCTGTGGGGGCCTGATCGCGATTCGTGCCCGACCGACTTTATGCCAGCCATAGAAAGTATGGTGAAGAAGAGCGTCACCTTCGAAGAAGAAGTAATCCTTATCTGATTGAAGCATTGAACTTCTCCAACCCTCATGTAGCTCATCTGCTCCATCCGTCTCAACGTGCAAGGCTTGTTCGGAGGGATCAGCCCTCTTAGTTGGTCGCAGGTCGAGCCGAATGCGCTCCACGTCGAGAGAAAGTCTGAAATCAACTTGAAAGTTGTCTGCTGAATAAAGTAGCCACGGGTCAATGGAAAAGAGTACGTCTTCAATGCTCGAAATCTCCCGGGTGTGTCCATTCCGTGCTGGGCGAGCTTTAGAGGTTAACGTTGGAAATTGCTATAGACACTTGCATGTCTAAGTTATTATGTGGAGTTTACCTTGACATTGTAGTGTAAGCGTAAAGAGTAAAATGAGATAGAATCTTATAATTTGGACAGCCATAGTAGCAGTGTTCATTGGATCGCAACGAGAAACAAGTACGAGACTTGGAATTGAATGTTCTGCCCAGGTTCAACACACAACGAATGAAGATATATGAATAAAAAACAAAATGTCCAGCATTAGACCAGCGCCATTTAATATAGACATCATAATGCATGGAGTTACTTACTGCTGACGTACCCTCGTCGTACACAGTTCCCCACAACCCGATCCCACTAGCAAGCAAATGTTGGAAAAATGCAACCTGCTGATTTAATTCGGGCCTTTGACTCCACTAGCTTGCGTTAGTATAGTGGCGCTACCAAGAGCTATGTGGCTGAGACAGATATGATGCGTACGTAGTAGAAATTCAATGTGTTTAGAGTTTACGGAAAACACTTTATAACTCGTCTTTTAATTCCTTCGTCTTACTCCAGTCTTTCTCCTTGAATCTACTCATAAGAATCTATTCTCATCCTCTCAGGCTATGAATTAGCCTCTCCAGCGATCGGTACCAGAGACTGCATGCACATTGTTGTCCGATAAACAGCTTATCGCACTTTGAAAAAGCCCGTCCAAAGCCCGGAAGATGTGAATATACCCCGGGGATCCAATGCCTTTTGAACCCCAGTCAACCTCTTGTGGTTATCCTTTCCATAACTCGCGAAAACATCTTGTCCCTTATTCGCATAGTTTATGTATACGAACGGATGAAATGCGTTGAGGTTTCTCGCAGCCTCCTGGAAACTTGCAATAAAGTCCTCCGCTAGGCTATAAGCGGCTTCATCCATTGAGCTATCGGTCCAGCCTAGAGAGAACAGATTGACTAATTCTTTATTAGCCGGATTCTCGACAGTTTTGTTGAATCTCTCAGAGTAGAACAACGTTTGAGGGGTGTGACTTACTAATAAGATGACCCTCAGCATTAAGGCCAAGAGCATTACCACCCCTTACCTTGGATAGCTTCATTACCGCAGCAGGTATCGAGTAAGTGATCAGCAGTGGGTTCAGCCCAGTCAAGTTTCTACCTTCAACAAGCTCTTTCATAATGCGAAGGCCCTCACTCCCAAGTTCCACAGACGGGTAATGTGTAAGAGTGGCAAAGACGTTCCTATAATGATTAAAAGGTTAGTGATATTGAGAAACACGATACTCAACTCTCATACCTCGTTGCTCCCTGTGGCGCCTCTGCCCTCGTGTTATTTGCTAGACTGTTGATCCCTCCAGAGAGACTTCCCAATGCAGGGATACTGTTCAACGTGTCAAACACCTCGGGGTATAGGACAGGCTCTGAGTAGCGTTGGGTGGTTATGATACTCCAACCACTTTGCTGGTTATATGTGTATCGATACTCTAATCCAATAGAAGTGTCTTCATAATCTTGGATTGCAAAGATCTTCTCGGCCTCTCTAAGCACCACACCTGTCTGATTGTCGCCAAAGGCATGCGAGCCGGTGTATAGAGGGCCTTGAGGAAACACACTGACATTGAACGAGGTTACGATGCCGAAGTTATTGCCGCCTCCTCTAAGCGCATAATAAAGGTCTGGGTGAGTATTTTCAGAAGCTTTCACGATTGTGGCATTTGGTAGGACAACCTGGTTGTGTTAGCAGTGCCATATTGAGCCATAAGAATAGATGCTCATCTCACCTCATACTCCCAGACATTGTCAAGCGCCCATCCGTGTTTTGCAGCGAGTACAGAACTGCCACCGCCGAGAGTAAACCCCCCGATGCCGACTTGTCCGACTCTTCCGCCAACATATGCCAAACCATAAGGATCCAGAGAGGCAAAGACCTGACGACTAAGCGATCCGCCGCCGACTCGAGCAGTCTTTCGGTCGTCTGAAACAACGGTTTTATTCATCAGGCCAAGGTCAATTGTGACTCCACCAAGGGAAACCGAATCGTCTGGGAATCGAGAATGGCCTCCACATTTGACGGCAAATCTGCACCAATTTCCCACAAGAACCTGCAAGATTCTAGAGACTTCGCTGGCAGACTCAGGTTGCACGCGGCAAATATACTTGGTCTCTAATTGCTTCTGGTCCCAGATCGTGAAGCTGGAGTCGCTGTCCTTGTAATGAAGGCGGCCCGGAAACTCGGAGGCTAGAGTAGTGCACTAGTCTCATTAGCTAAGTTTTGAGGTCATCATGGTTTGCTACTCACAGCCTGCTCGCAATTTGCTCTACCATGATGGGTGGGCAATTTGTTGTTATCGGATGGTGGGCTGATAGCGTTCGCTGAGGCGAATAGGTAGCCGAGGAAGACTTGCGTGAACTTCATCCTGTCTCTGATGGAAATAGAAGCTCTGAGAAGTGTGAAATATAGTGTTTTGGGTTACCTCTTAAGATGTTGGCAGTTATGCTTTATATATCATTTTTATTGTCTCTTACCGTCAACTATCAATTTTGACGCGCGTATAAACTGATCCGCCAAGGCTCCTGGTTGATTCCAGGGGAAGTTGAAGGAACTGAGCATTAGAGACGTTGCTTGCGTCACCATCATGGTAGATTCTGATCTCCATTAAGATTTCACGCTTGGTAGCTACCGTCTTCACCGTAAATGTCCGAGTTTCTCCAAGAAAATAACCTTGTCCCAAACCCAAACCTTATCGACGTGGAACTTGCCGTGGTGACGCTAATGCAAGTTTATGACAGTTGCATGAGTCTCCACAGTTCTTTACTTATTCAGGCAAAGTGCTCCATCAACGTTAATTCTCTTAACTCCGCCAGACCCAGGCCCAGGTTGACGCACCTGTCATCCACCGACATACAACCGCACGTTTACTACCAGCTACCTCATATCTCTTCACTTTTCCAGGCCGTTATGGATACAGAGACCAATTTTGACAACCAGCTTGCTTTGAGATCTGCTCTTAACCGCGATCCGGATGACTGGTCCGGTATAGCCGATTCGGCTAAGCGGAAGAGAATTCAAAATCGCATCAATCAGCGATCTCGCAGTATGTTCGCCGTCACATCCTGAAGTCCTCAGTCTTGTTAACAGTCACTTGACAGGAGACCGTCAACGCAAGAATCAGCTGGTCCACCAGAGTGCCACAACTATTCCAGCTCTGATTAATGCTGTCCTGAATCGCAAGTTAGATCTCAAGACGCTTGTGGACAGAATGACTATGCTCCAGCCGCATTCGTCGAACAACAAAACCATTGTCCAAGTATTCGAAGCTATCGTGAGCCAGGATAGAAGTGCTGGTTTGATCAGGGCCAACATGTTATCCAGCCTATCACAGTTGAACTTTTCGCGGACATTGATATTGAATGCTGCTGTTCTCGGGCTTTCGGATGATTTGATGCATGACGACGCTTGCTCGTTGTTTGTGGTTGCTGGACCGTGGCCAGTCGGGGTAAATACCAATGCTGAAACATTGCCACATAGTCTTCGGCCGACCAGCCTCCAGTATCACAAGGAGCACCACCCCTGGATTGACTTACTCCCGGTAGCCCAACTACGAGATAACATTATTCAACGCGACGTGGACTCGTATGATGAGGCGGGTTTATGCTGTGCGTTTACAGGGCACGGCCTCGATCAGGGTACTGGGGTGATCGTCTGGCGCGAACCTTGGGACCCTAGTGGGTGGGAAGTGACAGCAGAGTTTGCTTGGACCTGGGACTGGGTAATTGCTGGTTGTTACGATTTATTCCGGTCCACGAATATGTGGCGCGCTCAAAGAGGCGAACGCCCTCTCTTTATATTGTCAGCTTGAAATAACAGGACCTCGAATACAATCAGATAAATTTAAAGCAGAAGGAACGAAACTAATTACCCACGAAACGATGCGTATTGGCTGCAAATGTTTCCTTATCGGCTTTGTATCATATATAGTCTCTGGCATCTTTCCTCCTCTTCTGTTCATACGGCAGTCCGAGATGCCTAGTTCATTTCCAAACGTTACTTTGGTCTTACCAAAGATATTCATGATCCCCGGCGCGGCTCCCCAAGCCAAAGCAATCCGCACAACCTCGCAAATATCTTTCCTAACTAGCTTCTCCGTCTTGTCCACAATTGTATTAATGTTTCCAAAAGTTTGTGGTCCTAGAACTTGGGAACTGTGCTGAGAACAAGAATCGACATATTACCTCCACGTACTGGGGTAAGTCATGTAGAAATATTAGATGTTAGCAGTGGAATTAAGGTTCTTGATTATTTTATCTTATTACCGCTTATTCCAACATAGGGGACTATTCCACACAGTTTGAATAGACCTTGGCTAGCCTTGCTGACTAAACACCGCTGTAAGACTAAAGAAAGTACAAGTAACCAAATATTATTTACTCTGGTTAGATATGGGCATGAGGCAGAAAGTAGCTAAGACCTATGCTCCATTCTTCCTCTATGGTCATCTAAATACTCTACGCATTCCCCCCACGTCTTGGACCAGTACATAAAGTGCTATAATAGAGCTATCTCACTTTAACTCAGCCGAGTCAGCATTTTCTGATCAGGGGATATGGTTTTTCTGTCCCTGTGTATTTCTACCGCGCGTCTCTTGTAACAGGGTATGACGTGATGACTTACGAAGGGCCAAGCCACCCAACGGTTCGTCAACAGCAAGGCCTTCATCCATTGTTGTGAAAAGGTCGCCTCGCCAGTGAAGGACCTTCTCATTGTGCAGCCCGAGGTTGGTCATGAACGTCTCACCCTCTTTGACTAATCATCAGGTGGCTTGCTTAATGCTGGCTGTAGCATTCGTGGCGCCAATACGTGCGACTATCGCTGTTGACGGCGTCGGAGACAGATCCTTGGCTCTCAGCGGCTTGATACCACCCGCTGTAAAGATCACTTACTAATCGAGCAATACAGCTCAACTCAACGACATCGTATAAGATTGTCTATAGTGTTGATATCATTGAGACATTTGGAAAGCCCGGGCTTCATAAAGTTGAAGGTTAAAGAAAATATGTATATAAGACTGGCTTACCCGTGGCAAGGCGCCGATAGTGACGCGATAGGCAACTAATCAGGAATTTTGCATCTTTATTGCTAACAATCACGCAGGGTTTATGGAAAAGGTGAAGTTGGTGTTGGCCGACATTACAGACAAGGTCAAGCGGCCCGTCTTGATTAACGAGGCATTGAACAATATCTTCTTTGATCTTTATTACTTACTAAGATATATCCTCTCTTCTCTTAAAACTCTTAGCTAGACACTATAGTAAATAAATCGAATATTCTAAAATAGAACCTATACATTAATTTTCTATGTTGCACTACTGTCGAATTGCTGTTTGGTTACCTTACTTATCCTGTTATCTCACTGTGGGAAAGGTCTGTTAGGTCATAGAGTTGCAGTGGCTGATATGATGGCTAAACTTTGTGAATTGGAGATGCTGTTGCTTTTAGGTCTGTGTAGAGACACTTATTATTGAGATTTCCGTGGACTGTATTAGGACAGTATGATCTCCTTTATAAAGACCCTACTAGACTTTAAATTAATCCATTAATCATAATATCATTAAAGAAATAGTAAAGTAACTTGGTAGCTGAGTAACTACGTCTACGTTTATAATCTAAATCTTAGATTAATATTAAAAGATCCCTTTACGCAGTATCGCTTAAATGGTGAACTTTTGCTTTACTTTCTAATTTATATTCCATTACCTCTAAAAGTATAAACTGAAAATCATGTGATACACAATTTATCTATTCAAAGTTGGATATTACATGTTCAGCGTCGTACTCAGATAAAATGCGCCTTGGATAAGTCGATGGGCTGAATCCGTTGAGTGGCTGAGACATACATTAGAAATAAAGTATCTGATAGGCTTCTCAAGCGGAGCCAACAGTACATGGTTAGGGGATGAAGCCTTAGGCATCCATATCGACACTTGCTCAGCCTGATTTTCTTCTAGGTATATATGTAGGCACCCGCGCATTGCTGTTGTCACTTAATCTCAATTTCTTTATCCGTAATTTCAGACCGTTGTCTTGGTTATTTCCCAACTCTGGGAATACCGGCATGGCATCATTTGGCAGGCTTCAAGCTGCGCTAGCTTCTGCGACAAATGAGCTGACGCTTGCAGCAGCGAATATTAATTTCGATTTTACACTGGTCAGATGCGAAGCGCCGAAAGAGTTTAAGCCATTGGGGAGCACTTTGTCCCAAACACGAAAAGAAAATGCAGAAGGTGGAACAGCGCATATAACTGCTCGCAGGCTTGGTGTGCTTTTTGAGGGCATACTTCGTCCGACACCTGCTCTTGTAAAATCATACGGTACTCGGGTCTCTGAGATCGCCCAAGCCGCCCAACAGGAAAACCCACCTGAGATAAAGGAGAGCATATTTGCAGCCCATGTTGGTGCGGATGGCACGTCCATCTGGGCTGCAGCAACATCGTCCCCAACGGCATTGCATGTCCAGCTTCTAGCATGTATGCTGGCTCGTCTCTGGTCAGCTTCTGAGGCGACATCAATATGGGTCGAACTTATCAAGGAAAGGAGGAAACAGGTCGAAGGCTTGTGGAACGATGATGAGCCTCTCCCGTTTGCTACGGTTGCTGCTGCAGCTCAGTCAGAAATATCTCGCGCCAGTCTAGCTGAGTGGGACGCAAGTGTTCGCTCTTGGCTCCGAACAGCAGACCGGTTTAACCACCAGCGGCAAGATAAGCTGATGACGCTTCTTGACAAAGTCAACCTACCAATCAGTCATGACACAGTCTACTCGAGTGTAATAGAAGCTTGGAAATCAGCCGTAGAGACAATGGATAGGCTTGTCAAGGGCATGCCCCAGGCTGTCAATGAAGGCTCATGCCTCCTGGCACTGAGTGCCTGGCACCTGTATCCTGATATTACTGTTGGGGTGTCAGATACGCCGCCTCTCCAGTTCTCAGATCCACTTATACATTCTGGTGGATTTTTAACCCTAGGACTTGCCCGTCCACGAGATGGTGACGCTCATGGTGTCTTTTGGTCCTTGTCGCTGGCTCATTTGAACTTTTACGGGCGCCCCGTTCCCAGGAAGGCCAGGTTTGACTCCAACTCTAGGAAGATATCATTTAACCAATTCACCCAGGCGGTGTACGGTACTCTCCTGGGCCACTGGAATCTCTCAGGGCCGTTGGCAGAACATCCTTCTCGTATCCTTGTTTCAATGAGAAAGACAATAGAACGCCAGCTCTCTAATGGCCTGCCCGACCCGGCGGTCACTCGACGTTGCCTAGAAGAGCTGCGAGATCCTTCTTCCGCCGTCAATATTCTCTCGAAATTGGGAGACGCTTACTTAGACGCACAACCCTTTCCAGACGATACCATTCATAAGCTATTGGCTCTGGGTGGTAGACGTGCGTCTAAGTTCATACCATCCAGGGGATTGAGACCATTCCTTGGACTTGGCGATGTCGGGACGCTTCTGAATAAACTCAAAGGCCCAATGGAAAAGGTAGCTCTGCTCCGTCGGATCGCTTCATCCCACACTTATGATCCTGACGCATACATCATTCGTTATTTTGATGACGATAAGGCTTCAGGTCTCCCAGTTCGAGAAAGTCGATTCTGTGGGTTCGCCAGTGCACAAGCCCGTCGCAGCCCAGACGGCCTCACTTCAACACATGGCCGATGGGTCCCCAGGTCATTTATCGACAAATACCAATACCCTGAAGAAGTAGTCACCGAAATGAGTGTCTCAGAATCGTTGGACCTAGCCTCCCCCTCCACAGTCATCACCATGACAGCCACCGGCCCGGCCGGAGAGGTAGTTATGCAGGAGTTCCATTTCGTGTGTGGCGCAGAACGTGATGCCGCCATATTCATGCAGGAAAACTCAACGGCAGATTCAAAGATTCCCCCACGGGTAAGACCATTAAGTATAGGAGATATCGAATGGTGCTTGGAGTCAGACCTCTGTGACGCAGACAAGCTCCTTGATATCCTTTATAGAGACCCGGCACCTGCGATGTTAACCCTCCAAGCGCTGACCATAGCTCATAAGATTTACCGGACGCTTCCAGACGCGGCCATCTCTACTCGTTCTTTAGAGTCACCTTTATATGAAACCAAGTGGGCCAAATCCCTCCTCGCTAGAGTCCACCAAGATCCCCTCGGTAGGATGAATATATCATCTCAGCCACTCACGTCAAATCTCAGCCATTCATTATCATGTGTCGCATATCTAGAAGGTGGTTTTGATTTGGAGCCTCAAAGTTTGGAGCGAACTTTCGCTCTTGCTTTTGAAGAAAGTATATATTTCTCTATGAAGGCATGTTTGCAACTAGAACACCACTGCTCCGCTGTGCTAACAACTTGCATCAGCTGACTTGCGACCCTTGCGATTCTCCCGAAGCCTATGAACTCAAGCGGTTTACGGGCAATGTGGGACGATCTGGCCTTACCCTTCTTGTTCCACCGAAAACATCCATGGTCATGGAGCGAGAGGAAACATCTTGGCGGTTGATGTCATCTTCAGAGTTTGATGGAAAGCCCATCAATCTTTTCCCCAAAACTTCGATGCACCTCTCATTCACCGAATACTATGTTCCACTCGTTCAATCCGGCGATGTGCAGGAGCAGGATAGCCAGGTTTTCCTGCTGGAATCCGTTGTCTCTGTATATGACGCGGGACGTTGGATTGGAGACGTTGATGTATTGAAATGTCTTACCAGCCCACTTTTGTCTCGCATCCCGGATAGTCGATGCGATGGAGCCCATACAGATCGGAAATTTACAGGTGTTTCATCTCTAGAAACATGGGATGATATTCTGGATCCCCGTCCTGGTGACTGTATCATTAGAGCTCAAGGCTGCTGGCTAGCACGGCTAGCAATCGTCACTATTTTTATTGAGGCTCGAGCACAAACAGAGGGCGAACGCATTACTATTCTCTCGAATGATACTTGCTGGCAATGCTCTGGGACTTCTAGGAGGCTGTCGCAGGGCCAGTTTAGTACTGCAGGGAACCGTCTATCTACGATACGTATACCTGGACTTAGTCGTGTTTTAGTATTTTAAGCTTACTCTCTTAAATATACGTATTCATCTCGATTAGTGTTCGGTTGCCATGTGCAACCTTTAATGACCTGATCTATTAAGTTTTGACCTGGAAAGATGATGAACGTATTGTTGCTAGTAATGAGATAATTAGAGGCTCTAAGTCTCTTGGACCTTTTCTGACACTTGTTTAATCTCCGTGAGATTCAATCCTGGGATAACAATATTTGGCAGAGTACGGGCTTGATTTTGCCATAGAGTTGCATGACCTGAGGTCGCTGGAAGCTCGTAAGGTTCGGAGGGCAGGCACTGCACAAAGAGGAGTTCGTTAAGTTCATAATATTAACACATCTAAATACAAGTCTAACATGCGAATGATCTCCTTCGGAAACTTCTACACACCGAAATGAACATAAGGGGCCCACTGCAGTTGCTCCCCAACCTCGGATTTCCCCTCCTTGACTTCCACAATATCTCGCTGATCTTTATTCTTCCTTCCATTCACCACGCTCCTACCTTCCGAAACCAGTTCCTTATCTGACACAAAAATTCTGCCCATGCCAGGGTTTCCTTGGCGTTCAACATGTTCTTGTTGATTTACCCAGTTATCGCGTAGCTTTCTAGAAGCCTGATGCAAGCCCCAGCCTACAGACTCATCAGTCATTCCCATATCCCTCATATTTAAATACGTGACTCTCGCCATATCCACGCAATGTCCATCACTGACTTTCCACAGAGTCCCAATAACATGACGGAAACCTGCCAGCTGGTACGCGCTGATTAGATGGACACTTTCGTCTACCAGGCGATATTCTTTCATCTGACCGGTACCACACGCGGAAAGGTAGGCAAGGAATGGCGAGTGCTGGCGAAGATTCATCTTCTGTAAGTCAGCTACCCGTAAAGGATCTTCTCTCCAGTCTTCTAGACATAAGTGGCTATTGGAAGGGTCTTCCCCATCAGTATGGCCATGGCCGGCGAAATGGAATATCTTGCAGTCTGATAAATACCGTGCTACGTCCTCTTTGCACGGCTTCGGTAAGATGGGATTGAGCCCCATGGTCTTGCATATTCCATGCACTACCTCCATCTCTGTGTTGGCAAAGGGTAGAGGTCCGAGTCCCGGGGTTTGCTGCATTCCTACCAGTAGCGCTCGAGGTGAAACAGCGCTGGGAGAGATAGCTGGAGTATTTTGCTGCCGACCACGAATAATTGCTCTGACAGAGGAAGTGTAAGATGATACGACTCTATCAAGTACAGTCTCGGATGATAATCTCTTGTGATATCCTGCCGCATGGAGCGGGAAGAGAGTCAATAGCGATGTTGGGATCCACCATATATGAGGCCATTTGCCGTCGGATGGTGGCTGAGAAAAACCAAGGGTATCCAACACTGGCTTCGCAATGTCTTCCCACAGCCACTCTAAGACTTGAACACTGCCAAGATCCCTCTGGCGAGCAAAATACCTGAGCTTGTGATAAATATCTGGAAGGGCCAGGACTCTTATCTTATCACTCTGAACAAGAAGAGCATCACAACGAGCCTCACTGATATTGGCAACAACAATCGGGCCATGCTTAGCAGCAGCTCGCGTCTCAACCTCCGTTGGGGCAGCCCAAAGATCTTCGAATCCAGGCAGCTTCCGCATCTCGCTAATAAGACCATCTAACTCAGTCGCTACGACGTGGCGCCTGTTAAGCTGTGAAACCTGATGTTGGACAGAATTTCCAAACCCTGTTGTAAAAGGCGGGCTCGGTAAATGGGGAGCATCCAGCTCATCCCGCAGTCGGCCGTAACTTTGAGATAGCTCCCCGGAAAGCTGTTGCAGACTTGATGGGTCTATCTTCATATCCTCGCTGTATTTAGAAAGTGTTCCCCGGCCTAGCTCGAGTAGTTCCAAGGCCTCGAAGGCTGGCCTTCCTGCCTGCAAAGCCACTGCGGCTGCATTGCATGCCATGTCTATTCTGGATCCTGCTGCATGTTGTTTGTCGACGGTCTCATGCGATCTCGTGATCAAATGGGGTAACAGGCTCATAATGACTCGCGCGGCATGATAGGCTTTTTGCTTGTCTGGGCAACTCTTGAGAAGAGCTGAGCCAGCTCTCGTGCGGCTTATCACAGGTGCATTAGCATCTTGCAATGCCATTAAGAAACACTCGGAAGCCTCTTCAAGGTCCAAATCATCTTTTGCGAGTTCTCTAAGTCGGTGCCCGAGACTTGTTAGCATTTCTGCCCGATACTGGTGGTCCTTTGGCATCTCATCTAGTGCTTCTCGTTGCAGATTAATGCATTCTTCAAGGATTGAACGGTCCTTCACTAATGTGTATTTCAGCATTAGGATACCAGATAAGTTGTTCTTAAAGGACCAGATTGATTGATTGCCTGCCGCGATCTCAATTGCCTTTCTTTCCAGCTGTATAGACTCTTCAAGATCACCACGGAGTTGTGGATCTGATCGGGAACTGGAGGATTTGTGGTTTAGCTGTATTGCAAGTCTCTCCAAGTATATCGGTTTGGACGGGTCACTATCGGGTTTCGTATTGACTACCTCTCTGGATAGCTGGATAGCCCTATAAAGATCGTTCATTATCTCCTTCCTAAGGTATCTGTTGCACAAGAGGTCTGCGAGTGTAGAACTGATTTGACCCTTGTAAGAATGGTGCTCAGGAAGCATGTCCAGCGCGTTTTCTGCTATGTGAATAGCTTCTTCCAGGTCTGTCAAAAGCGCCATCTTCTCGTATTTTCGATTCAAGGCGTCTGCTAATGTTCCGAGATACAGGGCGCGCATCATTCCGTCAGGTGTTAAATCTACCGCCTTGCTGGCTGAATCGACGGCATGTTGCAAATCGGCCATGTCCCATGTCCTGTCGAACTTCTCCAAGAGATGTATCGCAAGGTTGTTCAACCACTTGGCCTGATCGGGATGACCGTCTGGTGTCAAATCGAGGACCTGTTCTGCAAGCCGTATGGCCTCTTCGTAGTCTCGCGGGTCCCCAGTGGCCGCCGCTCTGACTTCCAGTTTCGTCGATAGATTGTTTAAGAACATAGCCTTCATTCTGTCGTCGGATGTGACAACGATGGCCTGTTTGTTGAGACGAGTTGCTTCTTCGAGCTCCATTATAGAACCTGTGATCAAATGCATCTCACAGAGATAGTTGCCGAGATTATTCAGCCACTTCCCAAACTCAGAGGCATCAGTCGCTATTGCGTCGACTGCCTTTCTTGCTAATGTAATAGCTTGCTGCAAGTCTCTTATATCTCCATCGATCGAATACCTCAGCTTAAAAACCGCGGCCAGACTGTTGAGATACCTTGGTGCTTCTGATGATCCATCCGCAGCCAAGTTAACAGCTTTTTGTGCATACTTGAAGGCATCTGTGAGGTCCTGGTCTTCTTCTGTTGCCAAAAACTTATCTTGGAGCCGGTAACTCAACATATTGAAAGATTTGGCCATTTCAAAATCCTCGCACAGGCTCACATCCACGGCCTGCCTCGCGAAATGAATCGACTCATCCAGGTCAAACAATTTGCCCGTGGCGACATACCTGTCATTCAGAAGGCCACTGAGTTGTTCCAGATGCAGTATTAAGTCTTTCGAGGTGCCTATGTTGGTGTCGACAGCACTCCTTGCTAATTCAATAGCTTTGTCTAGGCTATCCATTTTTGAACCTGTAGCTGAAGGGAGACTATTTACTCGGTAGTGTGGCAATACAACTAGGAGCTTTCTCGGACTTTATAGACAGAAAGATTCGAATTAAGTGCGCAAGTGCAATCACTCGGCGCAGCCTTGTAGCATCGAAATGACATAAGATTATCGATTCTTGTCACTATCTAATTGGTTATATAATGATCACATGCAAAAAGGTCTGAGGCGGGGTTGTCTCTGCTCTTGATAATAATACAAAATCATAGTACTATTATCTTTGCCTTTAAGAATACATACCTGGGACGTAGCTGTTATGAAGCACCTTGTTAATGTAGGTCCCCTTGGGTGCAGTTAGAGGTTTTCACTTGTGAGTACGAGTTGGGAGAGCGGGTACGGCGACTGGCAGGCAAACGTGGTTGGGTCCAATGTGTTCTTTAAAGCTAAATGGTACATGCAGAGGAATTGTGAGTATGCACGATATAGTGAGTTTCTATGGTACTATAGCCTCAACGATTCTCATAGCTGGTAAGGTCCGAGCCAGTCGGCCTCGCTATTCAGCCAGTAGTGCGTCCGCTCCAGGTCATGCTGAGATGACTTCTTTTGCCCGAAGGGTTTCTCTGCGCGTCCACGAGATCGAGAAGGAAGATGAGCCTTGACGAAGAATTCCAGTGGCGGATACCAATGTGAAGGCAACTGGAGCCAAGCTGAAGACACGACTGAAATTGGGCGATGCAAAGCCAAGCGGTGGACGATAGAACTGCGTGGAGGTCAGAGTACGGATGGGTGGGTGATAAGAGGTGACTACGTGGATGTTGAGTATAAGACCATCGGCAACACGGTATGAATGACCACTTGAGAATTCATGCTGGATGTATTGCGACGTTGAATGTATCCCTGACATCACGCAAGCCGTTCTTCGATGAACACAGTTAGGTTCAGCGGCGAACCCACATGTAGCGGACAGTGAGTGATCAATCAGCTGTACAATATAGTATAGGGTCAATCTGCCGACAGCCGCGTTGTAATATCATGGACGACAGCATCCTTTATCCTCTTGACTGACTCGTCGCTAACATGGCCTTCTTCAATGTACTTAACAGCTTGCTCCATTGCGCGCATGTCTTCACGCAATTCCACCAGATCGTTATCATATGTATCCAATAATTCCTCAGTCGCCATCTTCATAAATCTTTCAGAGTCTGTGTCGAGCACTTCGAGACTATGTTTCAAGTCTTTCTGTGACGTCTCTAAGGCGGTACATCGCTCTCGGAGCTTGTCCATGCCCTGAGTCACGTCTTTGTTCTCCTGCCTCAACTTCTTGTTCTCCGTCTCCAAAGCTTCAATCCGCTTCGCATCTCGGACCATTATGTCTTTCATATCTTGTAACTCTTTCCAAATTAGGGCGATATTATTATTATGTTCGTTTTGGCTATCTTGTCTTGGACGTTTTCTGTCGTTCTTGAGATCAATTGGGGGTGGCGGCGGCGGGGGTTCAACTTCGTTATATGACGGCGGTGGAAGTGACGCATCGCCTGAAAGATTGACGAGCTTGGCCCCTTGACCACCATACATGCTAGCGAGCTGGAAGCGGCTGCTGCGAAAAGACTTGAGAAGGCCCTGGCTGGCTGCATCGCTGATGGCCTGAAACCCAGGGTTTTCACGAGCCTCGATATATATGGAGAAAGTGGTAGCCTGGCAAAGATCACGAACAGCGTCGAGAACTAGACCGGAAGGTGCGCGGGCTGGAGCCACCGGCTCCAGAGCAGCAGTGGGAAGAAAGACGTCGGGAGGGCGGTTCAAGGTGAGGCCGAGACAGAGACTGATAGAGCCCAACTCTTGTTGTAACGCGTCGGGAACCGTCGGGTTCTTAACAAGGTCTAACGAGGTGATGGAGGAAGCACAGACTCGGAGGGTTATTGTTGTGTGGTCGATTCCTTTGAGCTTGAGGGGGACGCTTAGTTCGAAGAACGCGCATGTCTTGTCGAAGCGGGTGGTGAGTGTTACAGGACTGGCTTTCGGGTCGCCCTTTGACAGGCAACGCGTCTTGCCATCTGATTCCCACTGGATGACGGCGTCGGTAGTGTGATGGATATCGAGGCATGGCGAAGAAGACGACATTACTGCAGCCAGTCAGTGCGATAACAGCTGTACGTACCTGGGTAGCTGTAGCTGTAGCTGAGCCAGTCAACCCTCGCCGCGACCGAGAGGAGGAACAGCTTCGCTGACAGGCAACCTGTCTGGTCTCCAGCGAGCTGCAAGGCCAAGCAGGTCCCTTCTACAGACCCCGGTTGTTCCAGCAAAGGAGGCGAAATGCGCTCGTTTGAAGGGTACAAGTCGGAATTTTAACGGTCTGTAGCGCGATTCACCGCCTCTCTCGGACGCGTTTTGGGCGACGAGTTCAGCTCGTAGAAGAGCATGGATTGATGAGAGCGCTAAAAGTACAGAGGCGAAAGAGCGGCGATGGGAGGATATGGATAAGAGATGAAGCCATCGCGACGAAAGAGTTAGCGCAACATAGCGTGTAGGATGGAAAGTGAGTGGCTGGTGTGGATAGGAGGAGTAATTCCAGTGTGGATAATAGTTAGTCCGGGTCCGAGCGGCGCTGACGCTTGGGTGGCCCACTATTATGAAATGAAACTCCCCCTCGGTTTACCCTACAGATGATAATGGAATCAATCAATCAATCACTGCGGACTGTGGTAAATAGGAAAGTATTTGTTTTCAGCATATCTTAATTAAAGGCTCCTCTGTCTTCCCTTTTTAACCATGTTCTACTTTGTAGGCTGGATTTGTATCATGTGAAGAAAAGGTATGGTCAGCAACTTTGTTCGTGACACTAAAACATCACACGAAATCGCGGAAGTATCCTGCCGCGCATGAGAGTCCGCCAGAAAGTTTTATTCAATCGTTTTCGCAAAAAGTTAACTAGACCACGAGTATAGTACTACCAGAACGCGAAATCAGATTAAGAGGCTTCAGCCCTATTTTCCCCGCTCTCTGCATCCCAAATCCACCAACCACTACACAAACAAGCATCAGGGCAAAGTCAAACCAAAAGCACGCGCGATATCCTTTTAGAATAGCGTCCGTGGAATCTGGCACCGCCGTCCGCTTTGTTACTGCCGCTGAGACGACCTGCACAATGGCCAGACCCAAAGCATTCCCGAGCTGCGCAGCTGTGTTGAAAAGGGCACCAGCGAAAGATTGTCTGTCTTCAGGGAATCCTTCACTAATAATGAGAAGCCCGACGGTGAAAAGAACGTCGATAGAGAAGGGCAGAAGGAGTTGCGCAAAGAAAGGCCCGATCCAATAAGACGACACAGGTTGGATCAGTGCCATAATTAACGGTGAGCCAGATGAGAGCAGGGATGCGGTGGTCACAAGCCAGACAGCAGGTATTATATGTACGATATGACCGGTTATCACATTCAAAATTATTCCAACAGCAACACTTGGAAGGATCCGGGTGGCGGCCTCAACAGCTGACAGATGCTGGATGTCTTGAAAGCTATTAAACTTGTTAGTTGAGTGCGGAGTCAAAAGCCTGCGTTGGTCACTCACAAGAGACTAGTAAGAAGATCCAAAGAATTGAGTACTGCAAACGACAGAGCAATATTGATGCACCCGGTAGTAAATGCGAAGTTACTCCACACGGCATTTGGGATCAAAACCGGTCTGCTTCTTTTTGCTTGATAATGCATCCATCCAAAGAATAGCGGCAAGGTTGCCAAGCTGCAGCATAGAAGGACAATGTTACACGGTTTTGTGATGTGGTGAACATCTATGCTGATAGCTCTTCCCATACGTCAGTTTCGTTCGATGGAGTGGATCGCCAACTTACGCAAAGAAATAGGACAGGGAGGCCATGAAAGCAGAGGCGAGCAAGGCTCCGACCCAGTCAATTTTATATCTCAAATTGATAATTGTGTTCCGGAAGCCTCCAAGCGATGTGGAGCGTGGCAGTGACCATATGCCGATGGGGAAAAGAAGCAGGGTAATACCACCATAGAGGTACCACCCTGAACGCCACCCGAGTGTATCCATGAGCGCACCACTTACCACAAGTCCAAACGAGAACCCGATTAGTTGGCTAACTCCCAAGCAAGCGAAGGATACATTGCGGCTCCTGCCACTTGGGTGAGCTTTGCCAACAAGAGCTACGGAGGTAGACAGGTGTAATGCCACCATGATACCCTGAAGTGCTCTTATGATAATCAACTCTTCGCCATTCTTGATAAATCCACAGGACAGCATGAGTAGGCCGTTGGCTATACATCCTGCCAGATTCAGTGATCGCGGTCCCACAACATCAGCGACGGCGCCTAATACAAGCAACGTAGAGGCTGTTGATAATCCTTGGACTGACAGTGGCCAGAAGGCAAGTGACTGAGGTATGTTGAGATCTGCTGTCAATCTCGGTAGTCCTATAACAATGAGACCATTCGTGGCGCTCGAGGTGAAATTGACACCGCAAAGTTGGAATACCGTTATGGTTTTTCGTAGACGGGACCAAGATTGTGGGATGGTATCAGTGCGATCGTTCGAGGAAGGCGGGAATTCGGAGATGGCTACATGGGCCTGTGCCTGGTCTTTCAATGCTGATAATGGCACTTCGGGGGATGGAGGTTCCATTTTCGTGTGACAAGAACCCAATGGTAAACCTTCAAGGTAAATTCCCTCTGGCCAACGTTGTCGCGTACTCTTAGGTTTGGGATTTCATTTTGCCTGTCGGAAATTTAAGTCAAGGCTCTCAAATGACACCCTCAAAAGAGGACTATTGGTATTAATGTACCACGAATACTGTAGTCTAAGAGAAGGCTTGGGACTTATTAGCGTTGGAAAGATCCCTTGCAGCGCCTCGATCTGGGCTAGTAAACTCAAAAGACGCCTTATAACGGGTGTGGGGTGTTAATTCGTTACTAGAACCTCACACTCTGAAACCCGGGGATATTGTCACATCAAGGTGATATTATGAACAAGTCTCAAGTTAGATACCTGCAATTTGCATATACACATAGTTATACTACATAGTTAGGCACCGGCCAAAGCTGGTAAAGAGTTTCTGGCTGGACAAGGTTAACAACTTTTGGGAGAGTGCGAAGGTCAGCCCTACCGTATTGACTGAGTGACTTCGCCACTTGTATGTCTAAGGTCAGGGTTCTAGATTTTCAGCCACTCCAATCGTGTTCGCTAGTTCAAGGTCGGCATTCTAATGACTGAGAGATGTTATCTCTGTTCTAGCCAGTGAGAGCATTATATTTGTCTTTTACATATTTGAAAGCGCCCCATGGAGAATTGTTTATTTGGCCAGGTTTGCTATCGAAGCTTGCACCTATAAACCCTGCTATTACTAGAATAAGCTACTTTATACAACACGAATGATAGGGAATCTCCCTTGTCTACGACATCGGTAAACAACATATCACACTCCTTTTACTAATATTAACTCAATAATGCCCAATTAACTGGTTTCGATGTATACCGTGTTGTATTTATTAGTATGTATCAATGGTTAGTGAATCATCGGTCTTTACTTTTTCTTCGGCCTGCCTAGAATCCCTTTTATTTTTCAAGCTAAAACCCTCCCGCAGATCATTACCGTGTAGACCATTCTAGCCAGATAATCAGCGATATGCTGCATCCTCCTCTTATTTGTCAATAATCTATGGCCAACGGGAAACATGCTTCTGAGGGGCGGAAAAGATGACAAGCAGAAGACCGTAATTTGTACAAGTCATCATGCTTTCCTCACTAACCGCTTTTTTGTATGCAAAAAGACGATCATTGCAAAAGTGTAACGGCCTCGCCGAGATGTCCAAGCTAGGTAGGATGCTTTAGACCGCTACCTGCTTACTTTTTACTAGTACACCAAATACATCTTTTGCAAGCTAGGATCTTTGACTAGTGATTTGTTGCTTTTTAGAGTTTCTCAAATAGTCCATGTTCAGCTCCAGCTAGCCAGCCACACTTATGCACAACGACCCAGTGATGATTCTTCGGATGATTTGTCCGTGCTCAAACGGGGGATGATCGGATAGGTCGGGCAAAATTAATTCGGCGAAGCAGTGAGACGGTCTAGATTAGATAGGCGCTAGAAATGTTTTATTTTGAAGTGAAAAGAAGAGAGGGTCATCTAATTAGACAAATATACGGTTGAAGGCCACGCACAAGTCAATGCTCACGTTTGACTTCCACTGACACCTGTCCCAAATGATACTTATACATCTCAGGAAGCTGAATGGTTCCAACCTCGAACGTCACAGTTCTGACGGCTATTATCGAAGGTGAAATGTCTTAGATAGTAGATCTCGAAAAGGAAGCGGGCATGACGTGCGCGTCGCCAGCAGCTCCACCACGGAAGAAGCTAACCGACATGCAGCAGATACGGGAGGGTATGAACAGGAGCATCGTGTATGATTTGGCGGCTTGTAGGAAAGAAAAGGACAGTGGCTAAGTCCTTTCAACATTCTTCAAGATCGCGAAAGGGCTCGGAATGTCCCGATGAGCTGAATGTTAGGCTGCAATTCGGATGCTATCCACGTCAGCTTTGAAAGGTTAATAAGCCCGAAAACGCTCGTCATTAAAATATCGTTACAGGGAACATGAATAGCTTAGAATGAAATCAGTGCTATGGTTCATATGATTGTGTTAGTACTCTACTAAATCGGACTCTATTCCGCCGAAGGGCACACACACACACACACACACACACACATAGATACATCCATTTATCAGCTCGGATAGTTTTATCTAGCACTATTCTACATACTTTATATATTTTAAAGGGAGGATAATACTGCTAGATGTGATTGTATCATGTGATTGTATTTTATATACCCAATCAACGTACTTATAACTACTTAGTAAGGACCTATACAACTAAATATTATTATTACTCAATTTCTGTAACACAGCAAGAGAGGGTGCCCATTACGCAAATAACCAAAAGATCAATTCAATCAGTGCTAGCCTTCAGTTAGACTGCCCTCCACAACGGTACGTAATGCCTCTGTAAAATCCATCAGAGGGGTATTGCACAACTCATAAATCGACCCATCAGAATCAGATTAACAAAGTTGACCTCCATCGCAGCAAGATAATAGATCGGTCTGACTGTGAGAATTTTGGTAGATCGGATCGGACTAACTAGTCTCCGACCCTTGGCCGAAACCACGCCTCAGGTAGCCTTCCTGAGATCCTTACAATTGCACAGCCGCCGCCTCCATGCAGATAATTGATCCAATAGTTTTGAAAGCTTGTAAGCATCAGCTGATAAGCCCCGCCGAGGCTGAATATGTTCTATGGCTTGTACTCATAAATTCCCTCCCATCCCCGCCCATTCCGAAGCCTCGACTTGGCTATCATGAGTGATAAGTCAGAATGGACCAGTTCAACAATACTAAAGAGGTTTCGGAGAGACACGGGCTGTTCCTTCTCCACCCTCAACCAAGTGAGACATATAACATAGACGACTACCTAATTGAGTAAACTATTTCACCACTGTAATTTGAGATTCTCGTGTAACTGATCAACTCAACAGCATCGTCGCCATCCACGGCCTTGGCGGTCATCCGTTCAAAACATGGACCGAGAAAGAGGGCAGACATCTGTGGCTGCGAGACTCATTACCAGGTCACATCCCCCAAGCACGAATATTGACATTCGGATATGACTCGGCCGTCGTATTTGGCAAGTCTCGGTCTCAAATTCACGACTACGCAATTGATCTCGCAAACCGCCTCGAAAGCTTTCGCCAGCATCCTCAAGAACGGGATCGCCCGCTAATTTTCATCTGCCACAGTCTCGGCGGCGTCGTTTTCAAGGAATTTCTTGTACAAGTGACGCTGAACAAGGACTCGTTTGGACATGTCGCGAAGAGTGTTTCGGGTGTTGTCTTTTTGGGTTGTCCTCATCGTGGCTCTCGCGTTGCGTCGCATGCACGCCTGCTATCGAGAATCATTAATGCTGCGACACTAGGCTCTGGCGCCAGGTCTGATTTAATTAAGCTGCTTCAGGTTTCGTCTACAGAGCTGGAGGCAGTCTCTCGGCATGCGACTTATCCTCTGAAATCCCTCATAATTATTTCTTTTTATGAGCAAGTGCCAACAGGGCCAAGCATGGTGAAGAAGATGCGATCCTCCTCCTAGATTACTGCTAACTATTACTTGATAGGTTGTTGAACCCTTTTCAGCCATCCTAGGCCTTCCAAACGAACGGGCTATGCCTGTCAATACAGACCATCGTGGACTTGCTCACGTTTCACCACGCAAACCTCAACAATATCTCCCTGTCTGGTCATCTGTCAAGGAGCTAGCCGAAAGTCAGCATTCTATCGATTCAACTTTGTCGTACAATACTAACAGATCTAGGCTGCTTGACTCCAATACAAGCTGACAATCGAAAGCTCCTGGAAGGCCTGTTCTGCTTCGACTCAAAGTCAGCCCAGATGCGACCTCGCCAACCGCAACATGGGACATGCGAGTGGATATTTAGACATTCCAAATATCTAACATGGTTTCATTCTAACGAGCCTTCAATGCTACTGCTCACTGGAAGTGCTGGATCTGGCAAGAGTGTTCTTGCACGCTGCGTCGCCGAACGGATCCAATCAGGCGGCGTGCATAGAGCGTCTGGTTCCGACTACCTCACAGCCAGTTACTTCTGCTCGTACGTTGAAGCTGCGCTGAACAGTCAAGAAGTTGTGTTGCGCACACTGTTGCATCAACTTATCCAACTCAACCCACGCTGCGGAGCCCTTGTCCGCAACCGTCTCCTGAAACGAATGAGGACAGGGGAAGAGATTCTGGATTTGGACATTCGGAAAATGTGGGAGACCCTACGAGAGGTTCTTTCCATGCAGACTATGAGCCATGTGATCGTCGTCATAGACGCTATTGAGGAGCTCGGCGTCACCGTTGCAAAAGCTATTCTCGGCGGTCTGTGGGACATCGCCGACTACCTCCGCAGAACACAGCAGGACAATCATCTCCGAGTCTTTGTTTCTAGCCGTCCCAACCTTACGCCATCTAGCAAGGGAATTTCAGGCCTGGAGATTCTGCATCTTGGTGACGTTGATATGAAGGCCGACATCAAACTTTATCTCTCAAGCTCTATTGACGACCTTCAAGCTCAGAATGCAAGCTTCAGCGCATCCATGACTCCTGAATTGCGCGAGAAGGTCATTGCTCAAATCTCAAAAGGTGCAGGTAGCATGTTCCTTGCAGCTGTGGTCACATGGGAAGACTTCAAGAGAGGCCTGCTATGGAACCAAGACGTCGTGTTACAGAAATTGGAAAGGATGGTCTCTAGTGGCAGTAGCATGGCTTCGTTCTATGACAGGCTAATGGAAAAGATCGACCCGTTCATGCTCGACGATGCTTTGTCAATCTTTGCCATCATCTCTGCGGCAGCACGGCCCTTATCAGAGACAGAGATTGGGACAATCCTGGGAATCTGCCGATCGGGCCGGCATATCACACGATCCACGGATTTTGAGCCGTTTAGCAACCTGAATACAATAATGGAAGACAGCTTCCAAGATTTGATCATAGTGCAAGATGACAACACGGTTACCTTTATCCACCTGTCATTCAAAGACTATCTCATCAGCCAGGAGAGATTCAAACGGGTGATTCAAAAAGGGCGTCAGAGTATCACCAAGGCGTGTCTGGTCTACCTGAAGCTACGTGACCTGCTCCAAAGTGCTGTAGAGAAGACAAAATATGACGGTACGTCTCCTGCACATACTTATGAGAAATGAGAAATAGCAAGCTAATACAGTCCCTAGAACTAGTAACTCGATATCCTTTTCTTCCCTACGCTACCAGTCATTTCTACTGGCACATCAACCAACTTCCAACCGATGACCCTCTGTGGCTTTTATTCGCCGACACGGCTGGGAAGTACAGTATCTACACCCTGGAGTCGATGTGGCCAATGCATAGATTCTTTAATGGAAGCCCTCTGGAACACATTCTCTTCAGTAATTCCATCCCCGATTCTTCAGCCTTGGGGCTGACCCGTAGGTTTCATGAGCATGGCTATGATTTAGATGAGAAATGGCGGCATTCTTCTCGTGGAGCAATACTTAGGAATTGCTGTTACTATGCTAACACTCAATTCCGCAAAGAGGCGGCTCTCTTGCTTCTGGAACTTGGAGCAAATCCGAATCTTCCCGAAAACTCTGACCGGACAAACATCGGGCACGCTCTCGAAAATGGAGCCTGGAACTTGTACGATGCATTATTGAGCCACCCAATGACGGATCTCAGCGCTCGAAATGTTCTTGGCGAGACCTTGCTACATCATCAGATGCAATTCGGGACGTTAGACAGAATCGCCGAGCTTCTGGATTTGATTGACGAGGTGGATCTGAACCCTCAAGACTGTGAAGGACGCACGCCACTTCATGTGGCGACTATGCTAGAGAAGGAAGACGCAGTACGGATGCTCCTCGCCAGACCAGGCATCCGACTCAATCTGGTAGACAATATGGGTCGGACGCCATTGGCATTGGCTACCTACTGGGGTCGCAACAAAATGGCTTTGACACTCATCGAGCACGCAGGGGCATTTCCCCTAGCAAAAGAAGGTCATCTCAGCGCCCTCGTCCTTGCAGCAAAGCGCGATGACAAGGATATATGCAATAAGTTGCTATTGGCGTGCCAGTACCAGAACCTGCGCTTTCACCAAGACATGTCAGGGAAAGGGATATTGCACCATGCTGCCATGAACGACTGGGACGACGTGATCGAGACGTGTATGCGTCGCGGTGGCCGGACGATCGATATCGACCAGATCGACCATTCGGGCCGTAGCGCTTTACATTATGCTTCAAGTCTAGGCAATGTTGCAAGTTGCCAAACCCTTATTGACGGTGGTGCAAGTCTCACACTTCAGGATCGTCTTGGCAGAACAGCTGCTCAAGCCGCCGCCGACGCTGGCTTCAAAGATGCACTCCTGCTGCTTCTAAAGAGCGGCCGGGTAGACCCTAATCAGAAAGACAGTGAAAGGCGTAACTTGGTACACTGGGCAGCTACAATAGACTGTGTCGACGTCATGGAGCTCATCTCGCGGATGCCGGGTGTCAAGTTGGACCAGAAAGACTGTCATGGCAAAACACCCATTGACATAGCCTTCATCTGCCAATGCAAGTATGTTGGCTTATTTCTCGCCAGCAAGGTGCCGCATCTGAACATATACTCATGGGACCTGATATATCGTGCTCCGATCCTTAGCAGGGAGTCCATATATCGCTTAGAGGAAGTCTATACCACTTTCCAGGATGACCTATTGACGAGGAACGCACAGCGACAGCGAGCCGCACATGAAGAGCATGAAGAATTACAAAAGCAATATCCCCCCGAGCTCTGGGCCCTGAGGACGACGGAGATTTGAACACTGAAAAGTGAAAATGCGGTGGTGAATACAGCCCTTCCAGCGAATTCGGCCAGAGGTGAGATTAGGTTTCATGTCAATGAATGACCTGCTTCGAGTGATTTCTATGCCGAGAATGCTGCAAGAACCGCGCTATGTGGCGTTACCAGAAGCATATGCACAGCGTGGGAGTATTACAGATTAGAGTGAAAACTGATAAAGGTCCTAGAGAGTGTATAGAAAGTAATCAACTAGCATAAGAGGGCCCTGACAAAAAAGAGTTAAGGGTTTGCGTGTTTCTTTCTCCCACATCGGACAGCTCCTCCTGCTTTAGCTCCCCAAAAGCCGCTCCGAAGTCAATTCAGCCAGACTGGCCCTGGAAAGTGCAACCTCCCTCCTTAAGACTGCACTGCGCTCCTGTAAAAACCGCGTTCTTACAGTCAGTGAAGGAAGCACGGCGATCGCGCCCGTTCTTGACAAAGTCGACAACGAGAATGTTGTTGACACCATTCATGCTGAGTTTCCCTCCATCGACAGAAAGACTGCCACCTGGCAGCTCACGTCGAGCGTACTCCCTACACGAGCCACCGAAACCCTGAGTGAGTTGTTTAGAGGCTCCATCTGATGGCACGAGAGTGACGAGGCACTGGCGGAAGCATCCGGGCGAGTTGGGAGTACCGCCCCCAGCAGTAGCAGTGTCTTTGACGTCGATGGAAAGGGCACTACCCAGGAAGCTGGCCATGGTGAAAACAGCGGCGACTCTCATGTTGACGTTCTTGTAGCTGTGAGTGGAAGTCGAGCAATGTTCCTTGTGGAGATTGGAGCTTACTGAGTTATGGTTGGTGAAGAGATTGGAAGATTGTGTCTTGGTGTTTGTGATCTACTGAGAGCTGGTAGGGAAACAATAGCCCTCTTTATACCTCGTTGAAGCTTCTGTTCTCTGAGCAAGACCTGAAGAAGACGTCATGTGCTTTAAAGTAGAGTCAACCAAAATCAAGATCAGTAACTAGCAAAGGCAAAAAGACAAACGAAATCAGGGATAGTGAATGAGTAAGACTTACTAAGAGCCAAAAAAAGAGAAGGTGATCGGTGTATGCAGGTTCCATACGAGAAGATGTGCCGCTTGTATGTAAATCGTAGCTGGATAAAGAATAGTGAGATGCATCAAAGAAGGAATCTGTGACCTTGAGGTGGATCATGTGAAGATTAAGAAGGTGGAAGCGACCTCGGACTTGGGACTAAGTTACGTAAATAGTTACAAGCTTTGCACAAATAGCATGAGGGAGTTAAATGACTACTAAGTAGCCATGTTTGTATTAGGGGCCATTATAAAGACTCGGGCTGGGGCTCTATTGTAGCAATTCGAAGTCGTTGGCCAACTGGTTTTCCACAAAGGCCTTCTTAGGATAGCATAGAGCTCCTTCCGATGTAAAAACCAACCTAACAAAGATCAACGACGAAATACGCCCTTGAAAGTGAACTATGAGCCATATTTACGACTGTAATTATTGTGCTTTGACGTATGGCTTGGAACTCATTATTAACCGCCTACGATCGACCTCAAACTTTCGTCAAAGAACGGACATGGTTAGAGATCCTACACGTAGGGGTCGGCCGCAATGTGGTGGTACATAATTGGAGCTCATGTTGGATGCTATGGTTCTCTACATACAACTTGGACTAGCAACTGTGTTTCTCGTGTAGAAAATACAGGGGCACCGGCAGTGCCAGTGCCAAAATCCTCTAAATGCATAATATTGTATTTCCAAGACTTGGTGGTCGAAAGGGGATGATCCGCCAAACTTGGACGATCTCGATCCGTGCTGATCACCCGCTTGTGGCACAAATGGCTATGCAGCTGAGCTTACTAAAAACTTTCAACATGATTTGTAAGTTACCAAGGTCGCCCAACTAACTACATATGACACAACAGAACATATTAGGCACAGGTTTCATTCACATGAGGTTCTTTCATATTACGCATTGACACAAATCTAAAAATCCCAGATAGCTTGTTGAGTAGTACCTCCGATGGTTGCCTACAGGGTACTAGCTAGCAAATGAACAAGTCGGCCGCCCTTGCATGCTATTGACTCACAAGCTAACCTAGTGACACAATTGAGATGCGAGGAGATAAAGAGAGGTATGGGACTAGTACAATTACAACTGTCAACCAGTTAGCGGCGCTGGGTGACCGATAGAGCGGTGATGGCGCGAAGAGACAGAGGTGAGTATAATGCAAATGTATCAATCGAACGAGGACAGTGCTTGATAATTGTATTGATCAGCAAAAGTTTTTCAATTGTAATTAAGAATCGCATCCTATTAGTGATCAAATTAGTACGTCCATATCAAAACGTTAAAGCCGAGGATTCTTATTAATGAACGCGAAGTTATGTGCCCTGGTAATAACCGAGGTTGGATTAAATATCATATTGATCTAGATGGAAACCCAGCTCAGTAACATAGACCTGGATTCTGAAAAGACTATTGGCTGAATTGTTAAAGCTAAGAAGTTCTTAATACTCTTGGGCCTTAGCTAACTTCCCATCGAATCCGTATGGCCGGCCTTAGAGTATGTCAAAAGAGGCAAGGAAGCCATGCGAACTTACCATGATATGTGTAAGCTAGAACCTTTGAATCCCCTGTATTTTCTTCCACAAGTGGATATAACCCTTGGTAATCTTTGATCCTAAAGAAAGTGAATATGCGTACGGCTGTGCGAGCCACAGCATACGGGCTTGGTTGATTACAGTTTAGTTGCCGTGTGCAACTTTTATTGTTCCGATCACCATGAGTCTTGAACTTTGAAGAGGTCATTTCTATTGTTGAAATTATTGAGAGATGTGGCAACCTGGGCTTAATAACGTTGAAGGTTAAAGCAAAAGATATTAAAGAAAGTAAAGCTCGTCTCTGTAACACGTAAGAACTGGCCCGGTTCAACTGATCACGCCTTGTGGGAGACGACAATCCATTACTTGGAGAAGACGGCCCGTGTCTCAAGCCCCATGCAATACAGAATACCAGTGCTAAGAGGCATGCAAGGTTCTGGCAGCTTTTGGGCTCTCAGCCTCCTGCTGGTTAGCACGCAGCTGCAGAACGATAGTCCGCCCTTGCAGGCATGTATGCCCAAGCGCCAGCTGTCCGCTTGCCTAGCTCCAATGGTTGGCCTAACCCTACCCTATTGCGAGGCCGAGCGAATAGTGACAAAGCTAATTATGGTTAATCATAATGACAGAAGACAAAGAGTGGCATTAAAGCTGCCAACGAGGGCGGGAAGGTATGCGAAGGATGCATTCTGCTGAGACCGGTTAGAGCCAGACAAGCATAAGATCGAAGATACCAGCAACGATGATGTTTTTAGATTTTGTGATGCAATGGAGATGCAACAAGGATCTGTTTCATACCATGGACCGGGAAATCTATAAAGTTCCTCTATTGAAACAGATTGCTTTGACAGTGGGGATAACTGAGGTAATGTAACGTCATTATCTCCCGCTCCTACCCGGTCCTGTATCCAATAAGAGGCTCTGCTAAACTCTAACTAGCCCGGCTTCGGAAGATAACAACGATCAAGGAGTAGTTGAAAACATCTGCCCCCTGCGGCACCAGATTTGAAGGTCTTTACGTGGTAGTCATAGCGATAAGGGTCCGCTTTTAGCTATCTTGAGACAGTTAATGCTCCAAGTTCGGTTTAGCGCATAGACCCAAGCCGTTTACAGTATCTGACAAGGGTCTAATTTTAGCAGCCTCTTTCCCCTTACATGTGAAGCCTGTTTCTATAGGAGGCGTTTCTTCTTGTTCTCTTCTAGTTTGGGCCACTAGCCACCCGCCACTGTTGAATAGAGCCACGTGAGTTGATTGATATAAGACGTCAAAGACAGGTGCCACTTCTAATCACAATATTCATGCCTTTCAAGAATTAGAAATTAACTGAAATCATAGATCCTTAAACTGTATTACCACCTCTAGACTCCCTAAAGGCCAAAGGGTTAGGTCTTCATATGGTGGGTCTCTGACGTGCTAATAATGGATATTCCGGTGGATTAAAAAAGAAATTGATAGAGATCGCTTTACCTAGCGCGCTGAACGAAACTTCCTCAAACGGGAGCTACTTTTTCCGCCCTCCCGTGGGTAAAGATTGGCGTTCCGTTTCACGCAGATGCGATACGCACGGGAAAGAGGCCCACCAAACTCAAACTCCTGCCGGCCTGGCGATACTATTCTTGGCAGCATATACACAATGGAGGTTTTATCAAATATCTATATATATCTACATAAAATCCTGTCTAGGAATCTTGAGTGACCTCAGTGTTAAACTCGGGGAGCTGGAATCCCATTCTGAACTGTTGGCCCTTCCCCTTTCCCTTTGTCTTTTTCATTCTATAATTCTTGCTGTTTTATCTCTTGATTTATTTCTTTTTTATATTTCACTGCAATTATTTGCTTTCACTTCAATTTGGACAAACTGGTTCTGCACTTACGCGTCTTAACAGGTCGAAACAGTCAAGATCACCGAACAAAAAAGAACCAGTACAAACAGTGACTAGTTGCCTGTCATGCCTAGAAGCGACGAGAAATCGGCTTGGACCGACTCCGTTGTGTCGACCCGCAAGAACTCGGATGAATGGCAGCTTTCAAGATCAAACTCTCTTGTTCTAAGTCAACTCGATGTCAAAGTCGACACGCTCAAGGTGCCCGATCATGACGCAAATGCCTACAGCAAATCCGTCACGCCAGCTGTCGAGAAGGGAGAGAAACCATTCGAGGACGATCACGACAACCACAAAGGCCATAGTGCCATCGACATGTTCGATCCGAACCGCCCGAAGATGGCCTTCAAGCAGCGGCTACACCACTTCACCTGGGCCTGGTACACATTCCCAATGAGCACTGGCGGCCTGTCACTCCTCATCTTTGCCCAGCCCCATCAGTTCCCTGGGCTCAGGGAGATCGGCATGACTGTATACATTATCAATATCCTTCTTTTCATCGCTATTTGCTCTACAATGCTGTTGCGTTTCTTCTTCAACCCGGGAGATATGTCCAAGTCGCTTACTCATGAGCGTGAGGGCTTCTTCTTCCCCACTTTCTTTCTATCGGTAGCGACCCTTATAACCAGCACCCAGCGATATGCTATCCCAGACAATAACGAGACACTGGCTTGGGCTATCCAGATGGCATTTTGGGGATATGTCATCATGACCCTAGTGCTGGCTATTGGACAATATAGCTACGTCTTCGCGGCGCATAGCTTTGGCCTACAGACGATGATGCCAACATGGATTCTCCCTATCTTTCCTATCATGCTCTCAGGTACCATTGCTTCCGTTATTGCCGATACGCAGCCCGAGATCGCGGCAGTCCCCATCATCGTGGCCGGCTTGACATGCCAGGGTCTTGGACTGTCCGTTGCTGTCCTCATGTACTCCCACATGGTCGGTCGCTTAATGTCAGCTGGGCTCCCTAACCGCGAGCACCGTCCCGGCCTGTTTATGAATGTTGGCCCCCCATCATTCACAGCGCTAGCCTTGATTGGCATGGCCAACGGGCTGCCCAACAGCCTTGACCCTGATATGGACGGCATTATCGTTGATGCTGGCATCATTCGTACCATGGCTTTAATATCCGGAATCAGTCTCTGGGCGCTCGCGGCCTGGTGGTGGGGTATTGCCCTTATATCAGTTCTTCGATCGCCTCCCGTCTATTTTCATCTCGGCTGGTGGGCCATGGTCTTTCCTAACACTGGCTGGATCCTTGCTACTATCTCTATTGGAAATGCCCTGGGCAATGAGCCAGTGAAGTGGGTGGCAACGGGTATGAGTATTGTACTTGGCATCACTTACTTCTATGTCCTCTACAACCATGTCCGGGCAGTGATAGTACAAGATATTATGTACACTGGAAGGTAAGCTACCCAAATCATTCTTCACCACTGCATCTAAAAGATCACTGAACAATTACTGACTTGCTGAAAGGGACGAAGATTTCAATGACCACTAGCGTTAGTTAGAGGTACAAGTTAGACACGAAAGTAGCGTTACATTGTCGATGGAGGATTTTTGTCGTCACGCTACAAGGCCTTTCTGGCTTTTGGCCTTCAGCTTAACTGGAGCAAGGCATACTTATTAGTTTATCTTTCATATTGCTTTCTATACATACCAATGCAGCTTCTCAATCTCGTTATAAACTAATTAGCTACCGTTATTTTTATTTTGCACTCAACTTTTACTGTCACTTGCTATTGTGATAATAAATTCGTGTAAACTGGAAGGATCTATTGGTTTTACTATAAAAGCCCGGTAGTGCCTACCCATCGCCCAGTTTTAATTGACACATATAACGCGTAAAGTTGAATCCGAAGTGGGCAGTGCCTGGGCCAAAAGACAGGCACTGTAGTGAGCGCTGGACATGGACTCAATTACAGAAAGCTTGCAGTCGCACACGCCCTCAAACAATGGCGGCGTTAATGTAAATCATCTACGTGAAGCAAGATGACGACAAGCCGAGTACCCTAACTGTGGCACATGGTGGTTTATATTGTCGGAAATAATTACATAATTCTTGTAAACTTTGCATCATTGAAGAAGGATCAAACGGTCGTTCCGTACCCCGGCATCACCATATGACTAGCTCTCGCTCACCGAACTCATCTGGACAGACAAACCCTTCTGTCGCGATTTCTTGAAGCGAGCGCAGCAACCTATGATCCCATACAGTGTTGTCGCGAACCACAGAAGAAGGCTGATAAGGTTGACCCAGACAGCCGCCTGCATCCTGCTGTGCGAAGCTGGCATAGAGTCTTTGTCTCCCTCCGCGCCAAGATAGATCGAAGCAAATACTCCAAATTGCGCCAGCCATAGGACAGAGACCACAGCGTCCAACAAGCCCCAGTACCACACAGCTGTCATGCAGAATAGTTGCATGATACAGATGATCATAGACACTCCAGCTACAAGCTCGGCATACACCCAAGACGCATCTGCCCTGGTATTATCTTTTGTCGCTTGGGCAAGGTCAAGTCCGTACAGCACCGCCGTGACTACGGCAAATATGCATTGTAGTATACGTAGCACAGCATGAGAGATTAGACCTGCCAGGCGCTTCTTCTCCCGATGTTCGGCGGTACCTGTCGATGGCTTCAGGGTTTGTCGGCTGGATATCGAGCTCTCAAGATCTGTTTTATGGGTGTCTTGTACGGAAGGACCTTATGTAAATGGTTAGAGACATGTCATGCTAAGAGAATGTATCGGTAGCATACTGTGCTTGAGGTACTCGACCTTCTTTGCGTCGACAGGGTGAAGTTGGCTTTCTTGTTGCATTATGGATAACTGATATCGATGTTTTGTTGATGTGTTGGGAGACTCAGAATTTTCACAGCATACCTCTTTATATATTTGCGAGAGTACGCCTGGGACCCTGTTTAGGGTCATCCCTGAGGTAGTGGAGCTTTTCCAGAGAGACACCTTCCATCCGACGTCTTGAGTGCAGCTGAGCGAATCCCCTCTCTAAAGGGTCTTGACATACGATCCATCATCGTCGCTAAACAAAATAAGTGGCACTCACTTGGTCAAGCGTGAAAAATTAAATGAAGAAGTGGAAGAAAACTGGAGAAAACTCCGAGCTAGATGGGGTAGTGGAAAACAGTAGGACCAATCTTTGAGTTTTCGCATTTGGACCCGAAAACATGCGTCAGCTTGTCTCAGATATGGTTAGAAGGGGCAATGCAGCAAGACCAAAGAGAAGGATCTCTTATCTTGGCATCGAAGGCTTCGAGAGACTGACTCCCGGCTGTTCCGGAATGGCTTGATCCGTACTTGACAACATAAATACACCTTCCCCATTGAGCATGAATCAATGTCTACAAAGGAGCTTGAACTTACAAGGCTTAGCACCTCAATGCGTAAATGCGCTGATTCGTAGGGTTAATATCACCAAATGCAAGAGCTCACATGGAATTTGCCACAACTCAGCAATTACCCAATCGCTAAGTTATCGCAACACTGTTTCCAAATAACATCATTATCGCATAGTAGTGAAAGTTCATTTAGCACCATCATTTGTTGAAATAATGATACCACAGTCTTCCTGATCACTGGGGCGCGGAAGCTTCGGAACCAAATTCGTATAACTACCCTTTCATCAGTATGATGAAGTGAGGGTTGGTATTGTTTCCGCCGTGCTTTTCCTCTTGATATAATGTTATTAACAATGAGGCACTCTTCTTTATTCTCGCCTGCTTTCGTCGGAAATAAGTTAGTTGACTTTGCTCTCCACAGTGTTATAGCACGATTGACCACGCTACTTGTGGTCTCGGGCGTCTGGGCTTTATCTTCTATCCATCTGCACAAGCCTGTTCGCTGTGTACCAAACGACGAGACGGGAGGCTCTGCTATCACAGCTGACTGCGTCGATCCCGACTACGCTCTTTACGTTTTCGACAGCGAGACGGACGTAACGGACCCTACACCTCATCGGCGGATTTCTGGGCATTTCGTCGGTACAAAGGTCGACTTTAACATATACCTCACTCCTAAGCCGCGATGGAAAGGGCGGTTCTTCCAACATATGCACCCATTGCAGACTTCTCTTGCCAACGATAACACCATTTTGTTTGGAGCTGAAAGTGGTGGTTACACGGTTCAAGCTTCCGGGACGATCGGTTACCGCGCTGAAGCAGCTCTTGCAAGGCTTTCACGCCATACCGCACGAGAATACTACAACAGCCCGTCTGAAAAGATCTACGGGTATATCTACGGCGGCAGTGGTGGTTCTCTTCAAGTCGTTGGTGCTGCTGAGAACACATTTGGCGTCTGGGATGGATGTGTCACCCTCATCCAGGCAATACCAATGTCCATACCCTACAACTGGGGTATTCGAGCGTTGGGCGGCTTGATACTTGCGAACCGCTCCAAGGATCTCATTGATGCGATCCAGCCAGGTGGTAGTGGCAATCCTCATGCAGTCCTTAACGATCTCGAGTACGAAATCTTGACAGAGACACAGCATCTCGGGGCTCCGCTCAGAGGGTGGGAAGACTGGGACGCCACCGCGGGTAACCGTACCCAATTATGGAAAACCCTCAAAGATCTCACCATTCCCATACTCCAACGCATGGACCCCACGTATGTTGATGATTTTTGGACCAAGCATGGTTATGCTGGAAGTGATCAATCTGCATTGGGAGAACGGTTCCGTAACGCTCTTGTTCAATTCACCAGTCCGATAGAGAAGGTTACTGTAGGCGACAATGGTTTAGTATCTGAGTTCACGTTAAGAAATGTGCCTGAGAATATGACTGATGTTGTAGGCTTTGGCTTTTCTGTCATGGTCGACAACTTGCCACAATATTTCTCAGGAGAGTTTGATTTTACAACGAGAACAGTATACGTCTCAGCCCGCGCCTCCGCCAAAATCCGCGAGGCTCTCAGGCCTGGTTCCAACATCCAGGTCGACAACCGGTGGTACCTTGCCACGCATACATACCATCGCCACCAACTCCCTCCGCCTAGCAGCACTTTCCAAGGCCATGACTATCTCCGTAATGAACAAGGCGAGCCACTTTACCCTCAGCGAGATATCTTGATAGGACCGCACATCTCAAAATCAGCATCTGGAAACGGTACGCACACGGGCAACATCACCATGAAGATGATTGCCATGGACAACCTTCTCGATGTTGACGCTTTCCCCTTGCATGCAGATTGGTACAAAAACCAGGTCCTCAAGGCCAAGGGTGACCTACAAGATCACTACCGTCTATACTACAGTGATAACGCCAATCACGCCATGGGGAGCATTGAAGCTCCCTATACGAGTCGGGTGGTGGAGTTCACCGGCCTTTATCAGCAACACTTGCGCGACATGGTGGCGTGGGTCGAGAATAACGTGGACCCGCCCCCGCCAACAGAATACAGCATTGAGAAGGGTCAGGTCAAGATTCCTCCATCTGCAGAGGCGCGTAAGGGCATCCAGCCAGTGGTTGAGCTTTTCATAGACGGATCCAAAGTCACAACGGGAGTCCCTGGCAAGAGGCAAGAGTTTCACATCAAGGCACGAGTCCCGAATGGCATTGGCTACATCGTTGCTCTTGAATGGGACCCTCTCGGGGTTGGTGAGTATACCAAACTAGATATCCAACCAGGGCCTGACATTGCTTTACAAACGTCAAATACATATGATGAGCCTGGGGTTTACTTTGCCGGCGTGCGAGCTGCTTCTCATCGAAGTATGGAAACGGATACAGATGTTGCCCTGGCGTGGAATTTAGATCGGGTCAGAGTAGTTATAGAGTGATATATAATATGATGAGAGTAATTATCAACATATGCAGTAAGCAAACCGAATGATTAGTATGGCACACCTGAACCCGAAGGATATCGACCAGATCCGGATGAGTTCGCGGATAAGAGTCGGTTTAAGTTTCTACACCATCCTTCATATCTATGTATACTTCAAGTCTCTATGCTATTAGTCCACATTTATTATTTATTTGACCTTTACTAAACTGACCTATCATGATAATATTTGGCTGTGGTATGATGCTAGAAAACTTTACTTCGTGACGACCAATGTTGGATCCTTCGGGGCTCCTTCGAACCGTTAAATCCTGCAACAAATGGCTTTTGCACACCGCCACGTGAAGAATATACAGTCTAGAACAAGGTAGGTCGGGAAGGTAATCCTTCGAGGACATACTTCGCCACGGAAACCTCTAAGCGGCAATGGTTTCGTTGTCATTAATACTACGTGGGTCTTGTCATTATAGTTCGGTGGCCATTCATACTCAATTAATTGACCACATGCGGATACTGCCTATTATTTTCAGATCATGCCGCCAAGGCTACTTGGGCCTCGACTAGCAGGGATATAGCTCCAACCGGAAGCCAACCGATTAAAGGCAAGCTTAAAATCTTAATCCATGGCTTTTGAATATTATTGTTCTAGGGACCCATGTACCTAAGCTGATCCTTCTCACGGATACGAGCGGGTAGTACGGAGTATTACTTACTTACCCGTAACGGTGATACGACAAGATGTCTGCCGATAATCCGGACAAGTAGTATTTTATGTAAAGCGCTATAATGACCCGTCTAGGAATGTGCAAAACCCTAGGATAATAGAATATAAGAATCCTTCTAATCTATTCTTATTCTTTTTTTAGACACTGTATCATGCGATTTACATATCTGCTTTATTGGTAGAAGATAAGTTGCATTTAAATCAGGAAAAGCGATTCCATGATTACCATATCTACTTCACTCAAATATGACATGAATTTTCGCTATACTATGAATTGACTATTCTAAAGTTTTCGATAGTTACTGTACTGCAGTGCGACAAGAAATAACCTTAAGATGGACTTGACAAAGCCGGGCAGGACTAAAATCCTGGCTTACTAGTCCATGTTTAAATTGTGGGCTTGGAGATTTCTTTCAGGACGAGTGGGGCCACTTGCCTGTAAACTAACCTTGGACCTGCCTAGATGAGATTCCACCGAGACCGCAGGATTCAACCTGTCGACGGGATTTTTACTCAGCCTACGAGGCTTTGAAAAATTTCGAAAGTCTAGATCAGCCTATGCATGATAGGACCAGCTTAATACAGGGTTTTAATTGTATCCACACTGCATGGAGGTTTATAAAGAATTAGTATAAGTGCCATCCAGTCCTCCTCACTTTTGTCTACTTCTTCTCCAAAGCGGCTCACTCTTACTTCAGCACTCAAGTCAAACAATAATAGTCACACTTAATAACCATACCTTCAACTTTCAAGATGCAATTCACTACCATTTTCTCTACTGTTGCCTTTGCAACTGGCGCCTACGCTTGGGCCCAATCCGGTAACGGTGAATGGATTGCCAACAACGAGCTCTATGGTATTATGCCTTACTCCGGCGGTGCTAGTAAGTCATTCCCAGTCAATTTACATTGCAATTATTGGGCTTACACATTGGGTAGTCAAAGTTTGGGAGGCATGTACCTTCCATGGCTCGAACGCCTTGGTCCCTGCCGGTTATGGCTGCCGATACTGGACTAACGCACAGGGTGGTATCTTCTCCGGAAGTAAGTACTTTTCTTTCATCTCTGGGTAGAAATAATACTAATAATACTTTCTAGCTTGCCAAGACACTCCTGGACACGTTATCACCACCCGTACCTGCCAGTAAGCTCGTTATCGATTTATGCGCATAGAAAACGCAGAGAAGTTCGGTTTTGCATGATTAGACTTTGTAAAGAGCCTCGAACTGGCTCTGTCAACTGGTGCAAGGTGGATGTACTGAGTAATTGGTTGGGAGACAGTTTAGTTGAGCATATTTCTTATTAATTACATGACGCATTGGACATTGTCCTCTGTCTGGAACTTTTATCATTTAATAGTCGTGGTTAATCTGCATCAGCCGCTCCACAGCTTGATAAACAGGAGTATTCTGTGAGCTTTTAAGACTGATAAGTCAATATATTAAGTGTTCAAGCTGTATGAACTATTCAACTTCAATATTAACAGTATAGAACTGTTCACTGATTAAGTTATCATCTTTTTCAGAATAATATAGAACTATCAACTTGTCGAATCTCATAGTACACTAAATAAATTACGACTATAACCTTAGCACATCTTGAACACCTATCAGTAATCAATAACTTAAGTGGATACGTCATATTCTGATTGTGACCTGTTAACCGTAAACGTCCAATTTTACGAGGTGGTCTGCACTACTCATTCGTTATGCGCTTTACAGTCAGACTCAACTCGGCTCCAGAGACAAATCTCACCGGTGCTGATACCAAGATAGGTAAGGGAGCTCACGAAACTCTCCTCTTTACAGTAATGTCTCCTCCGAGATCTAACTAACCCCGCAGTATGACCAAGCTACCAATGTAGTATTGAGTGGGTCACCCGCGGGTATGTCCACGGACGAAGATCCATGACAGTCTATTTAAGAGTATCATCTCACCCAGATGCAATTCTTCAGTGTCAGCCTTACATCACCTCCTACAATCACCATGATCGACTTTACTCTTACCTCCCACCAGATTGGCATCAAGGAAAGAGCCCAGAAGTTCTCCGCCGATGTGTTACGCGATGCTGCTAATGTCTACAACCAGCACGCAGATCAAAAGTCCCGGTTCCAGGCCACAAAGCCGTTTTATCGTTCCGCTGTTCGAGATGGACTCCTCAAGTCATTGTTGCCCGCCCCACTGGGAGGAAGCTCTGAAGGCTTCGTTGATGCCGTGATCGCGATTGAAGAGCTCTTCGCCGTCGAGCCTGGTGTCTCACTCACGCTCGCCGCCACAGTGCTTGGTCTACTTCCTCTGATACTTGCGGGAACACCGGAGCAGCAGGGAAAGTATCTGGAGAAATTCCTCTCTGGCGAAGGGGAGCCTTTGGCGAGTCTTATGCACTCGGAACCTGAAGGCACCGCAAACTGGCTGCAGAAGGAAAGCCCTGGTCTTCAAACCACCGCACGCCCCTCTGGAGATGGGTGGATTATCAATGGAGAGAAGGTGAGCAGGCAGACTCTATTGCTGGTTTCTATTGATCTAACGACATGATAACAGCTTTGGACCTCAAACAGCGCAGGATGGGACAACAAGGGCGCAGACCTTGCCTGTGTCGTCTGCAGATCAATCACCCACGAGAGCGCAGAGCAAGACCCAGAGACTGACCCAGCATCCAGTATCGTCATTCTCCTGGTCACTCGAGAAACGATCGCTGCCAATAACGGTGATGCGTACCAAGTCCTGGGCGAACCAGAACTCATGGGGCATATTTCAACCTCGGGACCACACACCCGTTTCGCAGACTTTTACGTGCCAAATGAGAACCTTCTAGCTCCCCCTACCAAGGGAGCTGGAATCATAGAGAGAGCCTTTGGAATATCGGCAGCTCTCGTTGGCGCAATGGCTACGGGTATTATGCGCACAGCAATCAAAACAGCCCTTGATTTCGTAAAGTCAGATACTCGTGGGGGCTCGAAGCCAATCATCAGTCACCAAAGCGTTGCCGACAAGTTAATCGACTGCAAAATTCGCATGGAAACGAGCCGCCTGCTCACATGGAAGGCAGCACATGGGCTTGATAGCCAAAGTCTCGATTGGCACGTTCAACTTGAGACTGCTTTACAAGCCAAGATCTACACTTCAGATGTTGCTGTTGACTGCGTTCTAGACGCTATGAAAGCTGTCGGGATGAGCTCATACTCGAAGAAGACACGATTTCCTCGGCTTTTGGAAGATGTCATGTGTTACTCCCTGTTCGACGGCGGAAACGTGGGGATTCGAAGGCGTCAACTACAATTGATCATGTCCTCAGAGGCTTACAGTACGTAGGAAGCTTCGAATGGCCTGGGCGTATTTTATAGTCTGATTTAAACTTCAAACATGTTCTCACAACCACTGTTCAAATGCCAAGTTCCTCTTCACGAGTAGATCTACTGATGAAAGCACGTAAGTCTCAGTGGGGATGAATTATCCTTTATTTCAGTCATTAATAGGTATAATAAAACAGCCTCTTGTCGTATAATCTATTGTCACTCAGAACTACAGCACCATGAAAAGCTAGAAGGCAATGCTGTGTGAGCATTCAATTAGTCCACAGAAATTTACATGTCTGGCATTGTCTGTCTGATTATGAAACATGTTACTATGGACAAATTATCTCTCCTCGCCATTGCCTTGCTTCTTCCATCCAATCGAGATACAGCCGATCGGATAGTATCATCCGTTCCACTTCAGTTTGATTGGTTTGAGCATAAGTCGGTAGTTCGCCGTAGAGATAATAATGGGGCGGGGTGCTTCCCGATCTCATGATCAAGTGTTCGATGGCGGTAGGGAGGTAGAATGGTTGTCTTGCACCAAAAACCAACACCTAGGGCCTCAAGGAGATAGAGGCCAAAGGGGGTGAAATTGAACCCCCTTGACGGAGTGGTAATTCCTACGTTCGCATAGGCGGGGTTCTGCAGTGTCTGAAATACATCATACGATTTGTAGCCCTCAAATTGACCAGTATTATCAGCACAATAAAAACAGGGCTAACCCCCACGACTTTGTCGGCATACCAACACGCTACTTCGTTTTCTCAGCCTTCGAGTCATCAACAACGGAATCACTGTGTGCATTATGCTCTGTTTTTGTAAAAGGCTTTGGAGAAGTTGAGGATGCCAACTGGTCCTCCAGCCTCAAAGTGGCCTCAAACAATCAACTACTTCGATCCGAAGCACGAACTGGTTGTCATCTGTGTCAAATCATCCATAAGTCTTGCTTCCATTTTCACACAATCTCATGGGAACGTCAAGATTATCCTATTACAATCTCCGCTTCGCCGCTTGTTCCCTTTTAATTATCGAGTTAATCCACAACCACAACAGAGTAGAATGACAAAGCAGCATTCGCCAAACACGCCATCTCCAGGCCAAATACCAAGATATAACACTATTAACAGGTCATTTCCCTTCAAACTAACTGCTTCAGCTTACGACTGCTGTCTTGATGGTTGCCTTGATATCTCTGGAACTAAACCCAATGTGTAAGTTAAAATCACCAGACGGAATGACCCAGCTCTGGCTTAAAACATCCCAGTAGCTGAGATCTCTTCGCATCAGCTCAAATTTGACAACTCGCGACCCTCCGACTTTAAGAACAACCTTCTTAAACCCTCTTAGTACCTTGACTGGTGTGCCTTCGGGTGCCCCATCGGGAAACGACAGGTACAACTGCAGAACGGTCGCGCCAGTGACTCGCCCTGTATTGGCTATGCGAACCTTCACGGCGAGAATTGGCCTCCAAAGATCCTTGTTTCCTCCAGCAGCCATGCCTGCATTAGGATCAGGCTTTTCTGCAATATTCTTGACCAACTGAGCAATTTTAGGCGTGCCCTGAATCTCGAAGCTCGTATAGCTCAAGCCGAAGCCAAACTCGAACAAAGGCTTTGTGCCAAACTTGTCAAAGTGACGATAGTCGATGAACTGACCCTCCGCAAAATCCGCTTGCCAGGCTCCAGGAGACACGATCTCACTTGAGGAGAGATTGGCGGTAGGGATGTCATAGTCCTTCACCTCTTCTGGAATAGTGTATGGGAGTTTTCCAGATGGGTTGACCTTACCCCAAAGAACATCAACAACCGAATTGCCAGACTCCTGGCCAGGTAGGTGAGCGGCGAGAATAGCTGTGACGTTGGGGTTTTTGGCCCATGGGAGAGTATTGATTCCAGCCGAATGTGTGACCACCACAGTGTTGCTACAGCGTCGTGCAACATTTTCTACTACCAGAGTCGAGTTCCAATCTGCCTCAAACTCTGTCCTATCCCAGTCCTCAGAAGCAAAGGTGTTGAGGAAGACGAGACAAACATCAGGTATCGGATAAATACTTCGGAAGTCATCCGCCGCCAGGACTTCGTTGTTGAAGACATATTGAACACGTGCGTCGATTTGCTTTGCCTTTGCCATGATAGCTTCCCAGGGTGAGATGAGATATGTGTTACGACCCGTGCCGGAGCCACCACCGATATCGAGAGTACCGATCTGGAACGAATCGGAATCCGGGATCACAATGCCATTGATTGGGGGACTGGCATCGTTTCCAAAGATACCGATGCTTTTCGGTGTCTTAAGAGGTAGAGTCTCATTGATATTTTTGAGAAGAACAATACCGTCAGCCCCAATCTTGCGAATTAGCGATGCGTGGTCGGCTCGCACATCACGACTTGGTATGTCCTTTGGAATAGGTAGTGTACCAAAGTCTACGCCTAACTGCGCAGCCAGGGCAAGGTTCAAGGTCGGATCGACAGTAGGGAAGCCCACGTCCTGGCGGAGACGATAATAAGGCAACATGATTCTGTGAATCATGTCATCGATGCGCCTCTCATCGACTAATCCTCCTTCGACCATTTGAGTAATATTCTTGGGGCCCCAGTAACTATTCCCGCTTCCTCGAATAGCTGCGGCATCGATTGGGCCAGGCATGTTCATGTCTAAGCCGGCCTCAATGGATTCGCGGCCAGAGTGTACGGCGAACCAGTCAGACACGACATACCCTTCGAATCCGAGTTCCTTACGCAAAATATCATCGAGAATGCGAGGATTCTCGCAGGCGTAAGTCTGGTTGAGGCGGTTGTAGCTGCACATAATGCTGGCAGTGCCTGCATGAACAGCGTCCGCAAAAGGCCAAAGATACAGTTCGTGTAGAGTTCGATCATCAATGTTGCTAGAGATTCCCATGATCTCAGTGCCGTTGGGTAGGAAGGTGTTTGAACGCTGTGTCTCCTGCTCATTGCCGATGTAATGCTTTGAGCAGGCCTGGACTCCCATCTCTTGAACGCCTCGTACTGTAGCACCCATACCCTTACCAGCTAGGTACGGGTCGACGCTGAACCCTTCCCAGTTCCTCCCACCAAGTGTATGTCGACCTAATGGGCCCGCTACAGGGCTTGAAGGGTTCAGATTATGACTTATCGCACGTGCAATGAGGCTACTCACCCTAATTGGACGTGGCTTCCTTTGCCTCGAAATTCTGCCCCCATGGCTTTGCCTCGGGCATACATATGTTCGACGTCCCAGGTAGCACCAACCGTGATTCCTGAAGGAAAGACACTGACTAGATCGGCTCTATTAATGGCCTGAGGCCCATCAAGCAAGCAGATGCCTGTAAAGTTCAGGCGGGGGATGCTCTGAATGTTGCCGATACAGCCACCGGCACTGAGACCTTGTACACCAGTGACCATATTGGCCTTTTCGGTCAAGTTGAGTTTTGAAGTGAATGTTTTAGCCATCTCCAAAGCCTCCTTTAAGTCCCGCGGCTGGACTAGAACACAGCTTCATTAGTATGAGTCGATTGTGGCTGATGATAAGTGAAATACCCGGCTTAGGATCGTATGCAGCCAGTGATAATTGACTGCATAGCAGCAGAAATGAGAAGACTCGGACCATCATTGTGATATGTATGGCGTGTTGGGAAAACCCTGAATATCGGTAAAGAAAACAAGAAATCTGGAATTTTGTTGGATTCTTGAACTTATTTTGTAAACCAGAGATGGCCTCTAACGCCTGACCCTAGGGGGAAAGGAGAGGACACGCCATACTTATACTTACATTCCCACCATTCTGTAAGTCAATCGGGTCGGTCCTTGATCCACATTATTCCATCATCATCGTCGATCCTCCAACTGCCTGTCATTGTATAATCCTGCTTCATGCCTTAGAGGAATCCGGGGTTACCCCGCACTATGCCTACACACGCTGTGCACACAACATTCGTTATGCTGCATCTGCAGGTTTTTGAAAAAGGACCGATGTCCCAGCAGGGCTGGCTAACTAGATACGCGTATTTATATTTGATCCTACCGCCTAAAGACGAATGAGGTTATTACTTGAAGTGGATGAATACGTGCATTATGAGACTAGTGAAGTTGTAGAATACGCGTATAGGCTGATCCACTCCAATTCCGATCAGCCGATATAGCTACCCGGAATAGTGATACACAAGCTATGCTTGATAATAATGCATGGCGTCAAATATGCTTCCTTTCTTGTACATTTTCCGTCCACACATCAGCAATACCATGTGTCTCAGTCCTACAGTGGTAGACTTATCACAAACCTCCCAGGTTTTGGGGTTCAACAATATTCCTGAACGCTTTCGTGGGTGGATATTGAAATGGAGAATTTTTGGTGGAATCAGATAGACTTCCCAGCTTCTTCAGGAGTTGCTGCACTAGTATCTAGTAGATGTCAACAAAACTATGTTGCAAGCATCCAGGTGTCTACTGTTGCAAAAGGGCTGGTATGGATAGCCATTAGCACCTGCAACACCTACACCGATGATCCTATCATTCACACGCGTGGCAAATTGGAAACTCAAAAGTGAGAGCGAGTTCTACCCCTAGTCCTAGGCGTCAGACAACACTCTCATATGGTTTCTATTCCATCCAGACCCCTAAGAAGCAATGATACGACTGAAAAGCATCCGATCGAGATCAAAAGGACTAGAAACTTCTGGTCCGGTATTGGAAGCAGGCTCAACCCTTAAGAGTTCCTTAAGAATGGTAAGTTGTCCCAGTTGAATTTAGAATACGCTCGCAATAAACACGCCAGGAAAGATCCACTGAAAGAGCCAATATATATGGCGTAAGGGCCGCCAAGCCGATCAGCACTCATCCTCGACCTTGCCTTTTGTTTGTGGCAGTACAGGAACCAAAATACAATCCTTGACGGAAAGCGAAGATGGGGGTTGCGTGTGTGTCGAAACATCCTGGACGTCGTTATGGGGAGTACGAGGGATGCAAACACATTAGACTTGTAATTCTACCGTTTGATGAATACTAGTCTTAGGTGAAGGACTGTAGGGCAATCGAGATGCTGCCTCCTTCGAGAGATCGGTGCGTGAAAGGTGGCTACGCCAAGGTCATCGATCTTATCGCGCAATCTATACTCCAGGCGTCCGGCGCATTGCGGAAGCTCACGATGTGCAGCGAATAGATTGCGATGGTACACAAGATGGCACACGAGTCGTTGTGCATGTTTTGGATGAGACCACTGGTATCTCGCTTGCCATCGATGGTTACGCTGTGATAGTTACTGTCCGTCTTGTTGTCTTGTTGTTCGGCATGTAGAGCAAATGTCAGGCAACCAATAAGCTTTGTCCTCCTATTTTGAACATTCGCTTGAGCTATTGAGCACAGAGCCTTACTTACAATGGCTAATTAGAGAAGGCAAAGGCCATTAATGTGTATTATTTATGGAATTCTTGATGGAATTCTCACATGCTACTTCTTTCAAGATCTAGCATTACTGGCATTCTTCCTCGAACTCGATTTATCCTTAAATTCCGGATGTAACTATGCCATCAATACATGGACAATATCAGTAAAGGGATGGCTTTCATAAGGCATATTCTTCTACTCATACGTGGAGAAAGTGCTTCAACTATCCTTTAACAATTCTTTTCCCCTCCTATCGCAAATCCCTAAATAACTGCCAAACACACTACGGCCATTCCGCCGAGCAGAGACCATCCGAACCCGACTCCTGCAGCAGCATTGGTGGTTTTCTGCAACCCAACAACATAGTATTTGCTGCTTGAAACCACAGCACCAACATCTTCGAGCCCCGTCCCGTTCCGAAGAGTTGCTTTGAATGAGAAAGCTTTGTTCTTCGAAAGTTGATCCGCAAATGGCTGGAGGGTTGTGATTGTGTTCTTGGGGGTGAACTTAAATTGCTCGTCGGACAAGTTGAGGCCGGACGCAAGTTCAAACTCGAAGCTTCTCAGCTCAGTAGGCTGAGAGAACCATGTAAGATCTATGTTTCGCCATTTGTCTTGTACCGATCTGTTGCCCTCGCTCCATGTGATGGTAACCTCTGTCGATAAGTCGATAGCCTCTGACGTGTTAGGGCCGGTGAACTTGAAAGATTGGACTGTTGCTGCTAGGGCAAGTAGAGAAGAGGAGATGAAAGTTGAGGTATGCATTTTGGAAGAGATTGTTGGGAGTAATTTTTATGAGTGGTAGTCTGCGAGTTTGAGTGGAAAGGATGAGAGATAGTTATAATAGCCAAGTTTAAGGGAGACAAAACCGGCTTATATACCGTCAAGACTTGGATGAAGCATAAACTTCACCGCTGACATCTTGAAAGAAGTGATGCTCCAGCAAATGCAATTGCTATAGCAACGTATGCATAGGCCCCATTCTCAACAGCTGTTTACAAGACGGTGACGACGCATTTTTTGAAGCCATGGAATCGGATCCCTGTCCATCTCCAATAGCATGCCGGCCTGTAAAAAGCTCACAGTCGGCTACTTCCTTAAATGATGTAGCGCGTTTATCAACCAATCAAGACTTCTCAATGTTGTAGGTTAAAGAGCAAGGCTTAGAGATCCATCACCTTAAACCATTCAGAGCAGTAGCCGAGATCATACGATATATAATGCTTGGGGTTTTTGTGTATTAGGCAAACACTTATTGCACTGATGTATTGTAACCACAGTTGGCTTACAGTCATGTGCGACTCAATTCAAGCATGCTTGACTTCCGATTTTCTACAGTAATGACTGGAACCTTCCAACTGCTGGTAAAACTTGGGGGGTCTGTGATACTACTTGGGACGGCGCCCTTCTTATACGAGACTCAAACCACGAATGATCCACTATTCGCTCACATTGGCGAGGACTTTTCTTTTTGAAATCTCTGCCAACCACAAAGCACAACACTGCCAATACAATAAAGGTCTATCAGCCGCAGACACCCAGACTTTTCACTCCAGGTAGCTACTGCAAACGCAAGATCCTTACTTTGTCTATGTCCCTCTATAGCCGTCTCGGTGCGAAGCTTATCATCCGCCATGTGAAGGACAGCACCCAGATCATCTATCTTGACCCTTACCACGAGACACCGAAGCAGCCTAACAGAGAGTTGGAGTAATTGTACAACGATGATGTGACGCGGCTATTCCTCGCGCCAGGTGTTGGGATGATGGATGGCGATAATGTCAGAAATCACGCGGTAGTTAGCCTTGAGGCCGAAATGAAAATGCCGGGTACGGCTAAGCAAATCGAAATTGGTTATGGATATGTGTATAATGCTTTGGCTCAGGAAATGAAGCTTACTCAGTGTCTAAGCTCCATGACTTTACTTAAATAAACCAATATTCGATTACACAGGCGCAGTTTCCCTTCACCGGTTATTACACCTCTGATACATGAAGTAGGTATCTGACCACAAACCTACTTGACATCATTCTAATTGATAATTTTATGGAGAACTACAGCCCAGTGTCTAATGGCACCAACCCTTCAATGGTATCCTCGCAGAAAATAGGATAAGAGCGGAATTTGAGGACTTTCTTCTCGCCTGAAAGTTTAGAGTGGCTATGGGATACCGTCACGAATCCATTCTTAGCCAAGTTGACGGTACTGATGCACCGTAAGCAGATGGAGACTGCAACGGATTTGGCGGGTAGTCCCCGACGGACGCTTAGATTGTATGTACCGTAATGCCTTAGAATATAATTCAGTCATATAATAGACCTTTATTAATAAGCATATATTACTAGTGGTGCTTATGGACCAATACTACGTACAGAAAGAACTGAACCCTGCTGACTTCATTTCAGCCCCAGTCCCCTCATCATTATTTTCTGTTCCTTTTCTCTTAATCCCTGAAATCTTACGTATCGAGGTTATATTCATTCGTGTATTAGTCCCTCCATCTTGAACACGTTCTCTTTCCCGTAGCGCCAGCATTAGCATAATGGTTCGCAACCAATGTCGAATGGGCTCCGAGACTTAACAATCTTGCAGCAAGGTTAGGAGAGAGATATTCAAAGATAGGAAGAACGGTGGACCTTGACGAGGCCATTCAAATCGGACATGATCTGATACGTGTTACTGATTCCACTGACGCGAATCAATCAGTTTACCTGAACAATCTTGCGGTACACCTCAAGAGTTGTTACCAAAGAACAGGGTTGCTGGATGATGTTGAAACCGCAATAGGGTATGCGCAAAGGTCTATCATCGCGCTTCCCGAGGGCCATATAGATTTATGTGGACGACTCAGAAACCTAGTCTCTCTTCTTCACGAGAGGTACCGCATAACAAAAGAAGATAACCACTACAGCGAGGCCATGAATGGAGCAAACGCGGCGATCCAGGCTGCTTCCGAAAGCGGCCCTTTGTATCCCTCGTGCTTGAACAACAAAGGATGTCTCTTTCTAAGTCGTTTCATAGTAAAGAGGGATCTGGAGTATCTGCTGGAGTCTATAGGGCTACTGCGGAAGGCTGTGGAATTAAGTCCAGAAAGCGATGGTCAGCGCGCAGATCGGCAGAGATTTCTAGGAGACGCTTTGATTGAGATGTACAATCACAGCAATGATCTCAAATTCTGTGAGGAGGCAATCTCCTTCCATAGATCGGCAATGGATCAAAAGAATGCCCCTCTTGTTGTTCGAATAAGAGCAAGCAGATATCTTGTTCACGAACTCGGTGTAGTAGGCAAGTGCGAAGAAGCCTATGAAGCTGCTAAGGGGGCCCTCGATCTGGTGCCTCAGCTGATTTTACGATCTCTGGACAACTTAGATAAGCAGTACCTTTTGACACAGGTGGCCGGCCTGGCTTGTGACGCAACTACAGTCGCGATCAAAGCCGGCAAATCGCCAACCGTTGCCATCAGACTTCTCGAACAGGGCCGCGGCATCCTCTCCACCTCGATCAAGGACAAGCGCATCGAAATCGAGGACCTGGAAGAAGCTTACCCCGATCTAGCGGCGGCATTCACACAAACCAAAAAAAGCTGGAACGCTTGAGCCGCCCTACACAGGCAGCAGACTCCGCCCAGGTTAGTGGGCAGTACAAACTGGAAGAACACTTCAATGCTATTCTCGCAGAGATTAGGACAAAAGCTGGATTCAAAGACTTCCTCCTCGGCCCAAGTGCATCAAGAATACTTACTTGTTCGAAACAAGGCCCGGTTATCGTCATCAATGTCAGCATTGTCCGATGTGACGCAATAGTTCTCAAGGCCCAGGGCGAGGACTATGTGAGGTTACCCAAGCTGAGCGAGGCCGAAATCGAGCGAAGAGCCCGAAGCGGTCAAATCAATACACCTGAAACTTCAGAATGGCTATGGGATACTATCGCGAAGCCAATTCTTAGCAATCTGGGTATCACTGATGCACCAGGAATGGGTGATGACTGGCAACGGATTTGGTGGATACCGACAGGTTCTCTCGCCAGATTTCCGCTTCATGCAGCTGGTTATCATCTACGGGACACCAAAGAGACAGTTCTGGATAGAGTTATATCTTCTTACAGTTCGTCGATCAAAGCGATGCTCCTTTTCGACGAGAGGCCACTGAAGCAATCACCCAGGTCCAAGGCAATTCTAATAAGCGCCGAACATGGAGACTCTAGCCGATACCTACCTTCTGCAGAGAGGGAGATTAGCGTCATTCGTGAAATGTGCGATACAATGGACTTGGAAGTGGTGGTGGACTCAGGAACATCGAAGACTAATATCAAATCTCTCTTGAAAGAGTGCAAGATCTTTCACTTTGCCGGACATGGATTTACTGATCCTAGTGACCCTTCTAAGAGCCATTTGAAGTTGGGAGCAGCTGAAGATGGAATGTTGACAGTGGGCGAATTAATGGATCTCAATCTGAGCAGGAATCCTCCCTTTCTTGCATATCTTTCCGCATGTGAGACTGCAAGATTTAAGGACTCGAGGTATGCAGATGAGAGTCTCCATCTGATTGGCGCTTGCCAGACTTCTGGCTTCCGCCATGTTGTTGGCACTTTATGGGAGGTCAAAGATGATCTATGCGCGGAAGTTGCAGCTGGCGTCTACAAAACTATTCAAGACCATGGTTTCACGGACCGTGCAGTTTGCCCAGGGCTGCATAATGCTGTGAGGGCGATGCGCAAGGATTGGGTCGAGAGTCACAGAAGATATCTAGACCGAACCCAAAACGGGATCCTGGATGGAGCAGTTGCCCGGAAACACAACCCAGAGCTGCGTAATATTATACCTGTGTATGACGATGACGAGGAGAAATTGGAATGGATTCCTTTTGTTCATTATGGAAACTAGGTCATATCTGGGTGTACTTCACTCTCCGGCTGTTTTAAATTGTATGCAGGCTGCAAGGCACATTGAATTGGCTGACTGTGTCCAATACTGCCATCGCTGCTACTGAGCTAACAATGTGTTAGATTGAAAATCTCGACGGGCAGCGACGGGCAGCGACTGCATATCACAGATGATGGCTTGTTTTAAGCTTTTATGCGATAGTTACTACTTCCAATACAACGAGGAGGTGTTTTGCGATTGTCCAGATTTTTAGCCAAAGTGTTGTAAAATTAGGGGAGTCACAAATGACTTATTAATGCCTCGGATACTGATTTCTAACATATCCTTCTATACTATAGTAGTTACATTATATCCCAACACTTAATAGTTGGATAGCTTCACACTTCCCATCAATACGAATATTTATTCACTTTAATCTTTTATCGGTGACAAACTGTGATTTCCCAATTCCTTATAAATGCAGGGGAGATACTGGATCCGCTCACGCCACATTCAATAGTGTCACGCCAAAACCAACTAGCTTCGCTCCGCTAACCCTATTCTCTACAAGCGCTCGATACTGGTTCCAATAATAAGATTGGTAAAGGAGATCGCTGGAAATAGAAAAACTTGTCAATCGCTCTGTGGCTCCATCCTAAGTCTTGTAGAACTTGTCTCTTCTTGTCTCCTCTACCATTATCATCATGAGATTCACAAATTCGGCTCTCCAGCTACTAATGGTGTACCGACTCGCGTCGGCGTCACCATGCAAGCCCTCGTCTGTTTTGTCAACAAGCATCGCTGACTCTACACTCTCTACGGCTGTTTCTATGAGCACATCAGTTTAAGAAACTGAAACATCGACAACCTTCTTGTCCCAGCCTACCAATATCGCAAGCGAGAGCACTTCGGACTTGTCCCAGCCCACTACTACCGAGAGCGAGACTACTTCAGACTCAATCACCTCCTCTAGTTATGAGCCTTCGACTATCGTTGCCAGCACAACCACCACAGTCGCATCGGGACCAACCAATATTCTCCTCAATTCTGGCTTTGAAAAGAACACGATTGACCCATGGCAGCGAGTCGGCTCCTTCGGAAGTGTTTCCTTATCCGACGACTCCTTCAAGGGTGACCACTCCGGCCATTTCACTTTGCTTACCAGCCCTGGAGGACCTTCACAGGTGGGCTTCAAGCAGAATATCGACCAATCCTTGATCAGGCCAAACAGAGTATATCAACTTTCGGTCCACTTCAAGACGATTTCTGCCGGAGACTGCATTAATCCGCAATTCATATCATGCAGCGCCGGGGGTGGCTACTTTCATAGCCAGACCTTTAGTGCACCATATGGCGAATGGGGTTCCGTAACAACTACATGCTCCTGGACTGAGCAATCTCTAAGTCGCGGACCAAGCATTGAAGTTCGGAGCTCATGTGCGACATACGAACTTTACATTGATGAAGCTGTTTTGGTAGAAGTTCTTGACTAGTACTCCCTCACTCAACTTTTCTGGGCTGGTCATTACTTACTACCTTATTCTGTCTACCACTGGCTATACCATGTATAATTAGGCTTGAGTACTTTAAATACCTTAGTTTAGAAAGGCTATTGTTATTCTCTATAGCTTTACTTATTACATTATACTATGTAACTCTTAATATTTCTATAGATTTAATTTGGCACAGCTAGATCTTTTTTTTAAAAGGTGCTACCAGACTTTATAAAAATCCTATTTGACTTTTGCCTTTCAACTATGTCTTAACTTCACAAGTACCACTAACACCTGAACAAGACTTTTATAACGTACCAATCTAATTATCTCATGCTACTTCCTAAATAGCCAATCTGTCTACTAGAGGTCTCTATTTGTTTCGATAGTATCTAATAACTTAGCTGACCTTAGTCGTGAGCCAATACGGGAACCGGTATATGTATCACCCCAGGTTTAATTTCGTATAGTTAACATCGCTCAGATTGACACATGCTACTCTTATTAACAAAAGTCCCCAGTGGACAATCTATTAATCAGAGACTTTTCGCTCAACTACGTCGTGGACGAAGGCCAATCTCAAATCACTTGTGAAGATGGAGCGTCGAAGATGTCTCTTGAAATGGCACAGTCAGCCAACATGGTTCACGTCCATACATTGAAGACACTCGCCGATGTACATTCTGATCTTTTATTGTAGTGTTTCTTTCAAGGAAACGGTGCAAGCCCCATGGTTACAAATACGCTTTTGTGCCATGGCAAGGTTATAATCGAGACTATCATTTTGGACAGGATTACTGTGCGACATCGTCGACTTTAGTGGCAAAGGGCCATTAACGGAGCTTAACAAATTTGAAAGAGGGGCTGAAACCTCTTGATAGCTATCTTTATTCCTCTCATATCGAATGAATTTCACCGAAAATTATTCTGACAGTACTTAATGCAAGTCAAGGCATTGTGTTCCAGTCGAACTTGTCTTCCTTCGGCGCTCTTTCGATAGGGTGGAGACCCCATCAACAAAGCAAACTCACACTGAGTGATTGGGATAAGAGCTGTATATTCTTATGAAATCCTGCTACTGGTATAATTCCCTGTCATGACGACTATACGTGTGCGCATGCACACATCAAGCAGCACAGGTACTCTGTCCCCTCGCAAATGTACAGGAGTATACCGCAAGATCCCAAACCCAGCTGCAAAACATCAAACCCCGTACAAGAAGTCAAGAAATCTCTGTCTGGCAGTTCCAACACTGCGTAATCCTCTCAAGAACGATCTGGCTTTGATCCATCAAAGGGGTACTTGAGAACGCTGATGCTATTGGAATAGGTTGAAAGGTCTGGGTTAAGCTGAGCCTAGAATCGGACATGTTAGAGTTGTACAGCAACATAGACGATAGGGGACATACCAGGTCAATTGGGCACGTGGCATTTTTAGCCCCGTAAGTAGTAATCTTAGGCTTTCCCTCCGTGGTCTTGATCAGGACCTGCTGCGAACTAGCCTGCGAGGGATCACCTAGAAGATAGTTCAACGGCTCAATGATCATAGCCGAGTGTGCGGTCGAGAAGACGGTGTTGGGCAGGTCGCCAGTGTGAGGCATGTGGTGCATTCCAAGATTGAACCAAACAACACTGCACTACATTAGCTGTAATCCATGACACTAGGGATAATATGGAGGACTTACATATCCTCTTGCTCAAGCGATTCACTGTTGAAATATTTGTCGAAGTCAACCTGAGGGTCTTCAGGGGTCAGCGAATTGAACGCTCCAACGGCGTACGTCTCGTTGTCCTTCTGCCGAGCGACGTAGAGATGATGAGTCGTGTGGTGCGCAGCGTTCTGTGTAATGTTGGAATCTTGAACCGTGAGGTATGCAACACCAGTCGCTATAAATGTCAGTCAGATGGGATGGTGCATCGTTGAGAGCTATTAGTAGGTACTGACCTGGTGTAATCCTATATCCTGGAGATTCGCCATGAGGGTTCTTCCTGTCTGTGTTGACTACAGCATACATCGCTCCGCCATTGGGCGACCAATTGATTTTCCCATCATCTTCGTTCTTAATGAAGCTCTTGACTGCCTTCATAGTGTTGATTGACTGGCCATCAGACCACTTGTACCTAAGATGATGTTGTTAGTAAGTCGTAGTAGATCCGATCATGGATGAAATCCTTACTTCTCAGTCGTAGGTTGAATGGCAACCTTTTGCAAAGAATTCTTCTCTCCCAAGATGTCAAAATCGGCCTTGAAAGTGATAACATGATCATGTAAGGATCCAGAAAGACTATCGTGAATCTTGAACCCGTAGTCTTCGTTTTGAGCGTAGAATGCTGATGAGATGTAGCCCGATGCTCTGACGGCAACTTCGATGGAACCATCAAGATGGAACTGGTAGGTCGTCATGTAGTCGTAGTTCCCAATAGTGTACACAGCACGGATGTTGAACGCGATGTTCTTTGTCACAGCAGTGTGTTTAGCCCAAGAGTGGCGTTGAATAGGAAAGCCCTTGTCAATCTCGAACATGCCTATTGGTTGTTTTGTTAGCGTACTGGCTGGACTAAGTGACTATGAGTCTCAACTTACAGAGGCCGTCCTTCTGTGTAAACGTAGTCTCGCCTGTAGTCGTGGTGACGTTGGAGTAGTGGGAGTAAGCCGGGCAGTCATAACCTGGTTCAAGTCAGTCTCAGTCTCAGACAATTTTCAACAAGTTCTAGGTCAAGCTCGGTCCTACCTTTCACCAGAGAGATCATGGTGGGTCCAAATCCAGACATACTGTCGAAGTAACTAAAAACCAAACGTTAGGGAAGTGAGAGGCATGGGGGATTAATCATCCTTACCAGGTTCCAGACTGCACTGGATCGATGCCGCTGTAAAGGGTGTCAGTAACTGAGTTTGAAGTGACGATATTCAATCGACTTACGCGTAGTGGGCAATAGCCTCATCCATTCCAAGCTAATGACAATTAGGCAAAACCATGCGAAGTTGGACCTGACGAGTACTCACCTCATACATAATTCTCTTGCCTTTGTATCGGATGTCATAGAGTCGTAGCCCGTTGTCTCGTGTGACGCTGACATAGAACGAGAAGTCCACTAAATTGGTTCCGTTAGTAAGTTACCACAGCTGATCGAAATTAGGGAATCCGCTCACTCCAAGTAACATAGCTCTCTTCATCATCAACAGCAAACCTCGACTTGCCAGGTTGGATAGAAGCTGGTGGAGGGGTATCATCCATAGGGAGGGTGTCGCCATGCTTCTTAGTACGGGCCCAATCCTGATCTAAATTCGCCCCCATTGATTTAAAACTGGGGTCAGCGATAACCTTGCGGAAGTCGTCGAGCTCTGGGTAAAACTCGTTGTTGTATACCCACCCTGTCACTTTCCACTTGCTAGGATCGCGGCCTGTGATATCCGTCCTCATGTAGAGACCTAGTGGAAGCAGCGAAATTGTATCATAGTTTCCAGTGACTGGTGCATTGAAGCCCTGCCACATGATAACCCTGCCGTCTGTGATTCTGACCGGGGCCGCAAAGGCCAATGGCACCTGAAGGCCATCATCTATCGTCTTTGCTTTGTTAGCTGAATGAATCTAGCTTGTTCCATGGCATGAGACTAACCAGGTTCCAAAGCCGTTTTGTTACATCCTCAGCCTCCTTCATTCTCTCGAGATTGAAGTCGCCGTAGTCTCCAGCGTCGGGGTTGATGACTGGGATTTTACCATCTCCTTCTCTCGTGTCTGCGTAGGTGTAGGGCATAACGACTGAGGCATTGGTAATAGGCAAGGGGCCAACTTTGAAATTTTGGAGGTAAGCGTCCTCAGGTGCTCCAAACATGACTGTAGCCAAGACAAAGCGCTCCGGGCCGCCGCTGCTGCTGTTTGATAAGAATGGCAGGACATCAGTCTTGTTGGGCATCATGAGCTCAACCGACATGCTGAAAAAGTTGTTATTTGGTGATATCTCCGCGTGTATTCCAAGGCTTACATCTTATTGTCTCGGCTGTAATCAACTGTTAGATATGGTATTATCATGGGATGGCATCCAAGACATACCTTCCTGCATCCTCTGCAGAGGTCAAATTAAAACCTGTTTCATTCCTGTGCAGGAACGAAAGCACATCAGCAGTCTCTTTGCTGGTCAAAGAACCCCAAAAGTTCTTGTGAGGAGCATTCGTGGGCGGCGTGCCTAACGAACAATCAGGTCCAGGGCCCTCATCTCGTCTCCTAAGCCTTCCAGTGGAAAAGGCTCCGACTAGAGTCAGATGATCCAGAGCAGCCAGGGCAAAGAGGGTTGAGAAACGCATTCTGTTATCTGTTGGATATCTGAGTGCGAAGTAGACGAGTGAGTGTGAATTGATTCCTTTCACATTAGCAGGAAAGGACTGCAACTTATATAGAAATATACAGATCCATGGAGTTGTCTCTTGACTCGTCTAATCGTTACCCATGACATGTCGGTAAGAGTATCCCCACGTTCTCTATCATGTCTTGTCCCCATGGTGTGGCTACCACATCTGTTAAAGGAAACGCGTTTACAAGAGTGTAAACACTATCAAAGAGACATGCACGATGCCTTAGTTCAGACTCCATATCGTAAAGATGTTGACAAGGATCTCACGAACTAATCTCCACATTCTATATGATAGATGATAAGGTTCATGCTGACCAGGCCAGAGTGCATATATCTCATATCTCAAGATAGAAACCCCCCACAAGTGTTTCTACCATTATGTAACAAGCCACAATTTTAACCAAGATTGGAGATACCTAGTTCATAAAGGTTGCAATCTGGTAGAAATGTTGTATTTTACAACCAGATAAAGGCAAAGATAGCGGAGCTGTCGGGCCATTCCTGACTCACGCATCGGGAGTCTTATCTTCCGGATCGTTAGGTGGGTTTTTGAGTGTATTGTGGGTTGAAATGGCGCTTCAGCTCGCTCATGAACCATTCAATAATCAATACCACCACGGGCCTGTCCGCCTGTGGACCCTGATGCACTTGGGTAGTAGCGAGGAAATCTGAGACAGCGGAACCTGGAGCCGCTCGATATCGATCTTGGGGACAACAGTGAGGGCAAGGGACAGCTTTGATTCGTCACGAAGGCTGTCACTGATAAGAATATTGATCATGCTATACCTATAATAGAAGACTAGGCTAATACATAGATACAATATGTCATATAGAGTTATCTTAAGCTTGAACGGAACTAATTATGTAGTCAACTTAACTACATATCAAGGCTCCTCGGTTATTTCAGCCCCACATCGTTAATCGTCGTTACGGGGCGGCTGAAACAAGGCCTCTAATGCTTCGATTGGCTGGACCGTACTGAAGATGTTTCTCCAAAGCTGCCATTGGCTACACCGTACTTAAGTCAGCTTCCATTTGTCCTCTGCAGGGCGGAAACGAAACAGTGGGGCACTGAAAGCATAAACCCAAACTTTAACTGCCGGCCATTGATTCCGCTTCGCCTGATAAGCATCGCCTATTCACCTTGTTGAATTTCCGATCAGGCCAAGAGATCCAAGGCCTTTACCGGCGACTGTTCTTGATTTGTGTTAGCGCCGTTGCATATCAGTGACCTATAGCAAACACATTATCACCGACAGTATAAGCGACTGTGACCGCAGCGGACAACATCATGGATATTTACACTTCTGTAGTAGAAGGTTTTATAGAACACTTAAAAACCCCGGTATCCCAGAAGCCAATGCTACTTAAGACGGAGGCATGTTGACGCATAACGGTTTTTGTTCCTTACATGGTCTAGACGCCTGCCACACATACCGCTCTGCATGCATAGTAGCGGATAGCACTGGGTATCTTATGTTCACAGGTCGTTCCCGCTCAAGCACGAGATTATTGCCCGCTTAGATAATTTTAATTGTTCCCACATTTTCTGACGGTCCAGGTGCGAATACAAAAATGCAAACCCAAAATAACCTCTGCTATGTATTATGAGTACGATGTCTCAAAAGGGTTGATTCACGATCTTTAAGAATTAATAGCATTTAGACAAGTTCCCAAGTCGACCTCCTGATACCAATGTTTATACTCTATGTTTGATGGACCTAGGCCTAGTTCAACTAAGTCCGTGCCAGCGTTACATTCGATCACCTCACGACCACCAGTGCGCAAGCGATCTCGGAGAACTTTTCAGCCCCCTGTAAGAAGCTTACCTTCCTTCAGACTCCTCATCAACTTCGACCGAAGGAGCTCTCAGAACACAAAAATAGAAGATGGACATGGTCAACAAGGTAAGACCACCTGCGACAATGACATAAATCCAAAAGTGAGAAGAAACCAGTTCATGCCTTTTGCCGTCTTCCTCCACCCACTGGAAGAAGTCCATTGAGAAGACAGTCTAATACTTGGTAAATACCCTGTCTCGTGAAAACCGCTCTTTTACTTACTGATACAAAAGTAGCTGGAAGGAATATCATCCCTAGTGTAGCTATGGATCTCATCAAGCTTCCATCAAGGCGTGTCATTCGAGCCACTTTGAGGTTAACCCGAGCTATGTCCTGATTCGTTTTGGCGTCTTTGTGGCCAATGTCATTGAGTTCCTAGAATTCATTAGACTTTGTACGTTAAATCCCACTGCTTACTTACCAGTTGCGTTGCGAGCTTCAGACCTTCTGTGATGTGATTGCATTGAAGAATATTCTCATCATACTCATCGATAAGATCTTGAATCCTCACCTTAATTCGGGCCCCAACGTCACGAAGTCTGCTCAACTTTACTTCGACCTGTGGGTTGTGTTTAATATGCCCAATTTTGAAGTTTGTGTCGTTGAGGTCTTGCACCTCCTGATGCATTTTTTGTAGCTGAGCTTTCCAGTTTTGTAAACCATTGCTCAAAAAGCTAGTGTTTTGCCACAATACAATGGCTGGTTCTGTGTCTTCCCATGTATCAACCCGGGGCCGCTCATGGCCAGTATCTGAGCCAGTTGGCGTATTTGGTATAGGCGTTGTAATAGGTGCACAGTCTTCTGGTCTTGAAACCAAATGCAATTGAGTCAGCAACGCCTTCAGCTTCTTGCAGGAGTCGCGATCAGCGGATACTCTCTTATCCGACAGTTGTAGTGATTCGGCCTGACTCTCATGACCGGCGCTTGCGTTCGGATATGCAAGATCATTAATCCTCTGAACAAGCTGAGTCAGATACCTTCTGATCAGGCTGACATGTCTCTCTCTCAAATTCCGCAAATATGGTAGGGAGTATGAGTGGATGAAAGATGCCGCCATCAAAGTTTGTTAAACGGCTAGTGATGATATCGGCATTGGTAAGGTTGTGGCCATATGTACGATGCTCTTTCATATCACAGCCATACCAAACAGCGTTGGTTGTTAGGGTTTCTGGAAAGAAAGTAACGGATAGTGCCATGTCTCCTTCCCAGGAGGCGGCTGTTCGACAATTATAGACTGTTCGAAGTTAATATCCGATTAAATTCTACTACCAATAAAAGAACCTACCAATTGATGGAATAACAGAGTCACCACATGGCCAGTTGAAAGGAATCGTGGAAAAGGTACAGTGCGTATTACGATTAATAGCACGAACAATAGAACCATGCATCCTCATCTGGCGCATAATATCCGAGTACGCTTTCTGTGTAAATGGAAGCTCATCGAGCGACGACATTTGTGACGCGAGTATAAGATTAATGGTTGAGAGGTTATCATCCGTGTGATCTATAGGGATGTCTTGCTGGTCCTTTCTTATAAACTGGTCATAGGTCAGATAGTTTCTCGCCTTAGAGGTACAATACTTGCCTGTGTCAGCCATTGGTCAAGGTCAGAATTCCCAACAATAGTTGTGCGATTTGTTTGTGGGGTGTAAACCCGATCAGCCTCGGATTCGCTGTTATCTGCCAAATGGCATTGTGAATTTCCGATCGAGACGACCAAAGCTTCATTCGGAGATGACTCAAAATCTAGCAGGTTCCAATCTTCCTTGCGTAGACTCGGATGTCGATTAAGCCAAGACATGATGGAGCGTATCTATAGAAACAGCTTGTAAAATGACGATGCAAACCATGGGTATACTCTATGACTGTACGGAGCCACAGATAGCGCAGTGAGAGATGTCAAGCTTTAATCCTTTCATAGACAGATGTTCGTTGCAGAGTTCCCAGAGAGCCCCGCATAAAGCCTTATTGTGAATTGGAGCTTTGCTAACACAATGTTTTCAATCGCTACGGTTTGCGGTCACACTGAGCCTGGTTGACCACAGTAGTGAACCCCAACTGCATTTCTAATCTTGAAAAAGCAATGTAAGAAACACCCACACATGGACTCGGATATTGAGTCTCCGAGACAAAATGGCTTGAAAGACGCATGTGATAAATCCCATTCACCATTTTGTGGCCATCACTGCATAAATAAATTACAGAGCCTGCTTTGCTACCCTACAATCATTGGTGGCCTGGTGTGACATTGCCACATGAGCGCACACAAGCCCCGCAATATGTACTGTGAGTTGTCCCACATGAGCACGTCATCATCTTTCGTTCATCATGAGATTGGCCGCAGCAGATTTCAGCTATTGAGCGGTTAGCCACTTGCCCAAGGAGCCCTTCTCCACTGATAAGAGGCTCTGCTCATCTATGCCCACCCTCCAGGTATAAATTAGATGCATGGAGGTAATTAACAAGGCAGACAAGGTGATTTCTATATCGTATACCACCGTTCTTAACTCACTCGAGCTTTCTTGACAAGCACAGCAATTGTACCCAGTACCTTTAATGGAGACACAATTCCTTCCGTTCGATTATGGAAACAAAACCAAGCTTGAAAACAAGCTAAAGGATTTTCTAGGACCAGGTAACTATGAAGTAGTTGAAGTGTGGCATACTCTTATCAAAGTAGCTGTCTATAGCATCTGACAAATAGCAGCGTCTTAACAATCAGTGGAAGGTCCTTGTCTCCCAAAGATTAAACTTGGTCAGTCTGTCACATAATTTCGCCTAGCAGTAGCGCTAATGAAACTCTTGTCATCTCAGACTCAAGTGGAAGAAATCAGACTGTTTATGAGACGGCACTATTTACCTACAATTTAAAGTGCGATTAAGAAGAAGGGATGATCCACTGGCGATGATTATCTATTATATTGCTTAAATTCACATGGAATCATAGCCTGGCCCTTCGACTCACAAGGTATCATTTTGACTGTCTGTTCCGATCCCTTGAAGGTCTCATGCGAAGCACAGCACCTTTGATATGTAGTTCAAGTGTAATTCTATTTAGTTTGGTGGTGTCTGTAATCCAACCCCCAGCTCTCCGTAGTCTAAGTTCCGAACATCAAGCTTCCTAATACTCTGCGATGTGCCAAGAAAAAGGAAATAGATCAAATAAAAATCTACTTCAGTCCCACCAGCTAACGTTTCACCACAAGCTGTTGGTACAGTAAAGACTGCAACATGAAGTAAACACCGTTAAAGTAGGTATTAACATCGATAGCAGCTAGCAATGTCGCTAACAGAAAGAAAGCCCGGTGCGCATATGGTAAGTCTGTTGGATTGCATCTAGAGTGATCTATGAGAAAATGAACATTATATGGACTGGGTGGTATTACCTCGACAGCGTATTTGTCATTCCAGCGACGACTCAATACCCTTTCCAATTTCATAACACTCATGTTAGTGCCGTCCAGCTCTTGCCGGAAGCCGTAGGGCTGAGTTGGGTCATATAGTTCTCCAATGTCGATAGGCATGGTTGAAAGCTGAAATAGTAGAGAAAGCACTGTACCTGCGCTGAAATCAAGTAATATTTAAAGAAAACTCAGCATGACAGAAAGTGGGGGTGTCGCATTAAATGGAAGAATTTCTTGCAACTTCAAATTTGTTCGGGTGGTATTTGATTGGCCGATTGCTTTCTGTTTCAACCCCCATGGCCGCCCAATATAGGCAGTGCTTTCCGAGGCACAATGGGTTGCATCCATGAACAGAATGTAGGAAATGATTCGCGAACAAGGGTGATGGAATGAGGGGCACAGCCTCCATCAGCTGCCTTCTAAGCCGCCACTGACCAATTTCCGGAATTTCTTTCGCTCGGATGTGAATCAGGCTGTGTAGGTGATTGGGTTTGGGTCACAATAACTGGGTTCCAGCATACCGTAAAGATGTTGGGTGTTTCGCCCAAATGCCATGACTTTCCTTTTAATTTCAGGCCACCGCGTTTGAAGCTTCCAACAGGATCTAGCCACCTGTGATCTTCAATCATTCTGCGACATAGCAACATGCCACCACATACCTCTGACTCAGATCCGGTAAGACCGATTGAACAGATTTCAATAACGCTTTGGCGAATGGACTGCTCTTGTGAGTCATTACGCTAATTCGTTTACCAATAGTTCAAGGATGTTATGAGAATTCACGAAAGAACCTTACCAATCATTTACCCTTCAACCTCGTCAGTAGCTCATCAAAAGCCCACCACGGGTACTCACGTCAGTGGCGTGACCTCAAAGGTGTCGGATTATGGGAGAGGTGTGCGACAGAGGAATGAAGCTGAAGAAAGATTCCCGGAATTTAAAGAAAGCAACCTCCTTACAGGTCTCGAGAATCCAGCTGGTTCCGGGTCTCTACAACGACCTGATGTCATCAGAGATGAAGACCTTAGAGACTTGCCCAAACTCCCTATCAAGACCCTTCTTAACCGCGCATTGCAACTCGATATGCGCAATAATGAGAAGCGCTTTATCTCGAGCGGAGATCTGAAAACCATTTGCAATCACTCAGCGGTGAGAGACGAGCTCATTGAGCAAGGCTATAAGGTGCATGATGCAGAATCATACGCTAAATATGTTTGCATCGAGCCCGCTCGAGAGATCTTCGCAGTGCTGGTTTTGATCAACTATGTCATATTCCTGCCAAACTTCATACGTGCAGGGATTATCGATGATAACCTACCTTTCAGCGGCAACAAACAACAAACAGAGCTTTGGTATCGTGCATTGGGAGAGCAAAGGCGTATCAAGTTCTTGGATTACTCAAGAGATCCTGAAGTGATACGAGAGTTTTATAATAAACAGTGGTGGGTACATGTTCCGTTCCTGGATTGGGATAAAGAGAAACGCAAAGCTCTAAATTTTCAATTCAACAACGGGACTGTTATTCCTTGGACAGAAATTGGCAGTGAAGACACAAGCGGTGGATTTGGAGTTGTCGAGCAAGTCAAGATCCATAGAGATCATCATTCTTTTGTGAGTCCCAGGCCAAAGATCTCGAACCATATCAGATTTCTGACTTACCTCCGCAGACACAATATGAGAGCTTTGCGCTCAAAACCATCACAACAATTTTTGATGATGATTACAAGTCCTTTCAGCAGGAAATTGCAGCCTTCCGCAAAATGAGTCCCGGGCCACACCTGGTTGAGTTGTGTGCAACGATCGAGATCACTCCCAGAAAGAATTTTATGCTTCTTTTCCCGTGGGCTGAAGGCGGAAGCTTGCAGAAGCTGATGAGTAAGCCCAGGAAAGATCTACTGAGCTGTTTTGGCTTGACGGAAAATGAATTTGTAAAATGGATCAAAGCTCAGTGCCGGGGCTTGGTCGAGGCACTGGGGACGATTCACGATACCCGCGTCAAACACACGCATACTAGAGACGACGGAGATCAAGTCAACCAGGACAAAGATTACGGGATACATGGCGACATAAAGCCTGCCAACATCCTGCATTTCAGCCAGGAGAGAACCTCTTATCGTCTCGGGAATCTCAAGATTGCAGATTTTGGGTTGATGACATTTCACACACGAGCCTCCAGAACCAAAATGGATCGAAGAACGGCATATGCGGCATCTCAAACTTACCGCTCACCGGAGCATGACATAGGCTCTGTCATGTCTAAGAAGGTCGACACATGGGCTTTAGGTTGCGTATTCTCACAATTGATGACTTGGGTTATCCTGGATTCTGCTGCGTGCAGTAATTACGAAAAGGCGAGAAAGGACGAGGACTCATACTCCGGCGCCGCCAAGAAGGGTAAGTGGAATGAGGATAATTTCTTTCTGAAACATATTCAGAAACAGAAACAAGCTGGTGGATCCGGGACCTCACTAGTGTCCCAAAGAGTTCGTCCTGGTGGGCTTCCCCGACATGAAAACGGAGTCAAATGCAGCAATTCCCGCATTACAACAACGATAGAAGACTCCGAAGAAGTAACCAAGGACTTTGAAGAAGTATTGATACCAAAGCTTAAGGTTAGCGTTACCAAGGCAAGTCACCCGAGCAGTATTAGCTTCTTCTAAGGTTTTAAGTAACAAATGGCTGACTTTAAGATAGTGGATTAGCAACTTGATTTCCGAGGCAAAACAGAAGGAGGAGCTGAAGTCTTTAGAACATTTACTAAAATTGGTTCTACATTATATGCTACACCCAGAACGGGAAAAGAGATCTGACTGCAAGGAGGCCTTAGAGTTTCTAGATGAATATAGAGCATAGCGTCTTAAATTCACATAATATTATACTCTTTAGCCTGTTTATATTATTATGTAATATGAATGGTAAAGGTGACTGTAGGATAGTTAATGATGTAGTCATAGTTAATTTAAATATTTAATAAAATATAAAGAATTTAGTTTGCTAAAAGTAAAGGGAACTTCAAATTTATGTATTATAGATTAAAGCTAGCAAGTTATTTTAAATGATAGTTTTGATTTAGGTATCGTAATAAAAGAAGTAACCCACGTCCATAGATGCCTAGGGCCCAAGCTTAGGAGGCCACCAATTTCAAATCAGGCATTGTTTCCCCTTGATGTCAACCTTTACCGTTATTTGGCTTCTTCCATGGCGTGAACTGTTCACTCGTTCCACCTTGGAACAAATACAATGGACTCTATGAAGGTGGTGGTCACTATTATCAGGTTAGATAGACTGGGCTTTGCTGACCACCCGCAGGGGCGGAAGAGCTTACGTACCTACGGAGTCGCATTTATCAGCAGAATAATAGGGTGGAGTTCAATATTCAATGCCGTTTGTCAATTGGTCAGATTTGGTTCTGCTGACCACCCGCTGTGGCGGAAGGGCTTATGCACCTACGGAGTTGAATGTATTGGGAGAATTACAGGATCAAGTTAGATATTTAAAACCATTTATTAATGAACATATTTATAGTTAGCTACTACTGATCAATACTCTTTTACGCCGTATAAACTACTAAACCCCCATAGAAAAGGGCTCGAACCTTTGGCAATATCACTACAGCACCATAGCAATGTCCGCAAGCATGAAATCCGACCAGCCTGCTATCGAAGATGAAACCTCTCCCCAAAGTATCACGCATACAAGCGATCATGTAAAAGCCACTGAAGACCACCTCCGGGAAATCCTGTGCAAGGTTATTGAACAACTGGAAACAGGCCCGAACTCGCCCAAAAGCAATGGAGATGACCTGGAGTTCTTTCGTTTCTTCGTGGTCACAATGATTGCCATCTCCGTCTTCGGCGCCTCAACCTTCGCAGTTATTATGGGAGAGATGACCGACCCCGCCGACATCTGGGAATCACCAGCCTTCACTCTAAAAACAGTTCGACTCTTTCTTGCCGTATCGTGGCTTGCGTTTGCCATGTCTATTGCTTTGGCTGGTTACAGCGGCAGCGTCCTCGCGTTAATGCGACAAAAGGCAAAGGGCGAAGTTACTGAAAAAACGATCAAAAGGTTGACGCCTGCTGGACTTGTGGTTTCAGTGGCATTGCATTTGTTAATTGTGACTGGCTTCTTTTTTATGTCTCTGAGTCTGGTGGCTTATGTTGGGTCGTTTGGATGGGTTATTGTTTCGGTTTCCGGGTCAATGTATCTAGTGGTCTTTTGTCTGCTTAGTGCGCAGTATTATCTGCGGTAAATTGGTGTTTCAATATGGAATTACTACAGCCGTAACTGTGCTACTGTTCAACTTAATAAGTTCTGATGTTTGCCCATACAAGTTGAAAATTAGGCTTATGAGATGATTTGTTTGAGTCATACTGAGGCCACCCATCATGGGTTACCTGGGTGTATGAGGCGCAGTTTTGGAAGGGTGGGATGGCTGAAACTGTTTGAACGGATGCGAGTGCGATGGCGAGCGTGAAGAGCGAAGAGCCAATCACGAAGCTTTGTGCGATAGGCTTGCTGACTTGTTAGGGCTGAATGCTCACAAGTCCGTAGGACATACCTGGATATTTGAGTGGCTGTACGCTCTCAAGGATGCAGTGAGTATTGCTTAAATTAGCGTATGACCTCTTAACATTATGACACAATACGAAATACTCCTGTATAAAGATTGTTGACCTGGCCCTCATTCCAGCATTAAACTACCACTAACCTTTGAACAATCCCATACCTTAACATTTGAATTCGCTTTTGATCGGACTGCGATTAAACCAGCAAAATGTCAAACAGCAGATCTACAGGTCCACCACTACCCCATGCGATATCAGGCTCCTCTTTACAAGCTCAGCTAGAAAGCGAGGGCGCCCGAATCCTCAGAAACAATAACCGTCCTCTGATTGAACACATTATCCGCCATGCAACTCCGGGCTACATTACAAAAGCCATCTGGCTTCAAGAGCACAGCGTTATTGAGCATGAATATCTATTACTATGCGTCAAGACCTACGATGGAAGACTATCTTGGATGCGCGTCGAACGCATGGGCGACCTCCCCAAAGGCTCTGACGCCACCAACGCCCTGACAGACCAGGCACAATTAGTTGTGACCATCGCGCCGTCTCAAGAAAATCTCATTTGCGGCGATAGGGTTCTCGTCGAGGCTGACTTGGACATAAACAAGGCACGTCTGAGTGATATCGCCAAGCTCATACTGATAGTTCATAATGAGGAACCTCAGTATCACCTTCAATGGCACAACTGCTGGTGGCTGGCTCGGGTCATTATGCAAGTGCTTAGTGGAACGTATATGCAGAACAATCCAAAGCAGAAGAAAAAGGTCACAAAGCGGTGCGATTCTTCGCACCAGAAGCATGTCTATGGTATGAGCGCTGGTGGGCCATTCGCGGGATTGGGTCAGTTAGCGACTCATATGCACTTCAATAAGAGGACGAAGAGGATTGTGGCTAAGTTTAATGGGCAATTAAATACTTAGTGTTTTACACTCGTAATGGTATACGATCTACAAAGGTTGATTGACTAGAGGCTTGTGGTGTGGGAAATATTGAGGGGAGGAAATGCCAGCTTTTATATGCATGGCTGTGTGAGTTAAATACATTTAAAGTTTAGTCATCGCATGCAATATCTAATATCTTTATTATATTAAGTTTAACCTTATGTTCATGCTTATTATTAAAGGCGAGTAACGTCTCGGCCTGTGTAGAGACCTCTATTGTTGATATTTTCTGTGAATTTAATTGGGACAGCTGGATCTCTTCTTAAGGTGTTACCAGACTTCACATAGAAAAATAATTTTTTATAGTTTATTTTCCAATTTCTAAAATAATTAGTATTCTTAAAATACTTAATAACTAAACTCTTGCCCTATAAGCTTCTCGCTTAGCTTCCATAACTGCTTCACATTCTCAGAATCCCTGGCCATCTCGTCTGGCTCTTCAACCTGGCAGTTAGCTACATAACAGTTATCTTTTTCAGTAAAGGTCGGATCTAAGGCAGCAGCGAGAGGTGTGGCACCAATTTGGTCGAATGTCTTGAAGCGGGGGTCGTCAAATTCAAAGTCCTTGCCCACGTTACGCTTGGTTATCGCTGGAATACTGCTGTAATCCTCCATACTAAGGTGGGAGCCCAGGTTTGTTTCGATGTTGGATCCTGGATGCGCGGCAAAGGCCGTGATGCCCTTGTCTTTGAGCCGCTCTGTAATACCATAAGCAAACAGAATGTTGGCCGTTTTGGCCTGTCCATAGGCTGTCCACATATCATAAGCTCTGCCGCCTGAGAAATTGTAGTCATCGAAGCGTACAGGGCTAATGCGGTAGCCCAAACTCGTAAGGTTGACAATGCGAGCGCCACGTTCCTCATCTTCAGCTGCAGCGGCCAAAAGAGCTGGCATGAGGAGGTTCGTCAGCAAAAAATGGCCGACGTGATTGGCCGAAAACTGAATCTCAATGCCCTGCTTATCGACAGTATACGTCTTAATGGCCATGTTGCCGGCGCTGTTGATAAGCAAACCGATCTTGGAGTTGGTTGCTGCAAGGATCTTGTCTGCGGCACATCGCACCGACCCGTGGTCACTCAAATCGACTTGGACGAAAGTAGCCTTGACAGCAGGATTGATAGTTTGAGTCTGGGCTAAAACAGGCTCAGCCTTGGAGGCAGTACGGGAGGCGATAACGATATGCGCGGGTGAGGCTTGAGCGAGGGTTGTGGCCATAGAACTGCCGATGCTGGGTTGGCCAGCTCCAGTGATGACAATGGTGCGACCTTGTGCCTGAGAGGCGAAGGCGCGAACCACTTCCTCACTGGTGGAGTATTTGCCCAAAGGAGACATAGTTCTTGAGGCTTTTCAGGGCAGGACCAGCGTTGCTGCTGGGGTGGTTGGAATACAGTAAGAGTTGCGAGTGAAACGTAATGATAAAGGATAGCTTGATGAGAGCAATACAACGTGAGAGGTGTATCGTACCGCCTTGCTAATGTGGACGTGGGAGTATACGAGTGCGCCGGTGCGTGCGGTATGCGGCACTGAAACGGGAGCAGTGGTTTTTAGCTGTTACTGTACTGGCACCTGTCGTATAGATGTAGATCATCAATTATAGGTCAGGTCGGTTCTAAACCCTGTTTATCGGGCATGAGGAAGGACGAAACAAAGTAACGGCCGAGCTGAATGAAGGTGGGGAGCCTTGTCGTGTCATATCATGGCCTGGAATGTGTACAGCAGAGCCTAGCAGACAAGGCACCCCTCAGCTGCTCGTCAGGTCTTAAACAGGGAGGCAGAATCACATGTTGGTGTGCCTTATTGTTTGTCGGGAGGTTGGGAGACAAGTGATGGAAAGGGTTTAGTGTCCATTGATGTTGGTGATAACAATACATATGCATTATTTCAGGCTATATCTTACTCAACGTCATCCCCTGCAATTCAACATAACAGCCAAGCTCTTCTGGTGTTTGCTACAGAGAGATAACGCGGTTGCTTCACAATCACATGTTACACAGCATAGGAAACTTGCATTTTAGCAGCCACCACTACCGGATCGAGTTTCTTAGTGCCTCTGTGCCTCGGAAACCTACCCCACTGCTGATTATCACAGAGCCTCCGCTTACCCGTAGACGGTCTAGACTCACTCCTATCTGCAAACACCCCACCTTCGGCCCGCTCTTCCGACTTCCGGTTGAACGACTGTTGCAAATCCTCCTGGGGGCGCTGTACATGACCCGCCCACTCACTCACCCTACAGCCTGAAATTTTTTCCGCTCGTATCCTCTTTTCTCTACTCTCATTCTTTTGTCTTGACTTGGATCAAAATATATTGATCCTCATATGTCACGTTCTGTCTTGGCAGCTCCTTCGTTTCGACCCTTACTTACACTCAACACCTGTAGTGCTACCCACCGATCATCCCTGTCGCAAGATTTCTCTACTTGGCAAATGAACACAATCGTTACACCTAACATCTCCATTTAACGCAACATTATCAACAATATTCTGATTTGTATTTATAACTTGAAAATATGCTTAATATTAAAGCTACTCAAGATGATACCATAACTGTAGTGGGTTATCTAACTTAAATTATTTAGATTTCAGTATGATATAGTGTGATTTTAAACCTAGTTTAACTAAGCTTACACAAGGTTAATTATTACTCAAGTCAGGATTGAATAATAGAGGTTTATAGAGTTGTCGTTATAAGTATTATGTAAATAACAAAATAAAGCCTAGGTAAATAACTAAAAGCAGAAATATTACTTTCAACCTTTATATAAATAGCTTTTATAGAATATGGAGGAGAAAATAGAAGAAATATCTTTATAAAAACTGGTAAGATTTGAAGTCTTTAAGACAATATGGAGAAATTATTTAAAGTCCCGCCAATTAAACCACCTATTGTTAAGTTTACTCTTCTCTCTGTCTAGTAACAGTCTGGTCTATTATTACTGGTTACAGCATTTGGTAAGCACTAAGCCGGATGGAAAACACAATATTCACACCGCCTCCATTGCCTCATAAGAGCTTTCTGAGCGAGTAATCATCACTTGTAACTCTTATTTATGAAATAAATGCTATTTTCGTTGAGGACCCAAAGGCCGTCCCGAACACACTTCAGTGTTTATTAATAATGCAATTTTCGTTCTCGTACGGAATCGATTGGGCTCGAAATGGCGCTCTCGAATTATGGCTTTTTCTGCTCAAGAGCGTTCTTTATCTTTCGACTCTCCCAGTAAAAGCCTTTATTAGTCGGATCAGCCGGTCCACAACGCTAAGAAGTTGGCAGACCTGGGCTATGATCATTAGTGTGCTATCACTTATCGTTGCTGGGCTCTCATTCTGGCCTGCTTTTATGTCAAGTGAATACGCAAGATGGACAGCGTATAAAGACTTCGCGATCCTCTGCATGGACGAGGTAATGAAAAATCAGCTGTGTTGTTGTATTCATCACTAGTAGCCACTGCCAGTCTACACGCTCATTAAGCCCAGCGTGTCCAAATTCAACAAATATCACAATACCTGCGCCGCCTGGCTTTGTTCAGCCTGTCGCCCGTGGGGATTATCTCATACCACATACACAAACGTACCACGATCTAGAAGCTATCGATGAGCCTTTCTCATTCGGACAATTCTTCCTATCGGAATCGACGTCCATCCACTCCAATCAATTTGATCGAAATTATTCACCTCATCGCGACTGTTCTACAGCCATGTATAAGTTTTTCTGGATCTTGGCTCAACTTTTGGCTGTTGCTTTTTATTTTATCGCCCGCCATTCATTCTCAATTTCTTATCTTCAGCGTGGTGTTACTCGTCTGGAGTTGTACCTCAGCTGCATCGGCTCAACTCCATCGATTGGGGAAACATACGTTATCATGAAGGATAAGAAGGCGAAGGAAGTAGCGGTGTATCTTCGCTATACGTCAATTGCTCAGTTATTGATATGGTTGTTAGCGGTCATGCCGGAAACAAGCGATCCGCTCGCCGACATGGCAGCAGAGGGAAAGGAATACAAAAACACAGCGAGAATGTTGATTGTTATCTCATTGCTGTTATCCCCACGATCTATCAAAGCTTTCTTATCTCCGTACTGGAATTGCGTCACCCCGAGGCTGTTCAGATTTCTCAACCGGATCTTCAATTTAACACACCGCGTTGTTGGAGGAACCACAGTCGACGTCCAGATATTCTTCTTGGAGTTGCTTATTCTTCTTCATGCTCCCATTACGTATGCTGCTTACAGCTATCTGGAATGTAGAACTATGCCCGCAGTGCGCGAATCGATAGCGTTTTTATGCATAACGACACAGGGATATGTCCCTTCTTTATGCGAGGATTTCAACGACTGGAGAACAAATCAACTATACGAAGCATATGAGCAAAGTTGGAGATGTTCGATTTGTAAGTGTGCCGATGAAGACTTTTCGTACCAACTTGCTGGTTCGATATTACATAGCGATGATATTTGCAGGCTTGAGCGTGGTACGTCGAGATACACACTGAGAAGCCACTGGGTTTGTAGAAAGTGCAAATAGACTCTGGTGGGAGCTATAATTAGATTTCCTCGGTATCTAGCCTTCTTTATAATAAGAGACTAGATGACTATATGTTCTTGATGATGTTATTACAGTTCTGGCCCGGTTTCAACTTTTTAGATATTTCTGAAATGTAGTTGTCTTTTTCTTCTTAGAGAAGACTAACCCTTGCTTGGAAGATGCCAGAAAGCCAATTCTATATTTCTACTAAGAGATGAAGAAAACCACTTTTATTACCACTACGCATTGTTAAGCTACTAACATTTGAAACTCACGATTAGAACGGGGAGTAATAATAAATACGAAAGATGTTATTAACCTTAGCAAGGATGGCTAAAGATGGAGCTGAGTAGATTAGCCGGAGTTTGCTTTGGTCCTTATGATATTTAATTTCAACCTGAAACTGTGCCAAGACCCTGTTGGTTACCCCAACACAACCAACACTTGTAATTTCCCGTGCAGAATATTTATCATGGCCGCTCACTTTTGAATAATTCCCTCTCTATTTACATACAGCCGGCCGTTCATCTTACATCCTAGACCGCAACCTCTCCTCTAAAATGCCTTCCAGTATAATCACCTCGCTTCTCTGCCCTGCAGATAAAGGCGTCACTATCCAGGGCGAGGTATTCGAAGCCGAAGCCACTGCGACACGATATATGCTCAGAGGATGCAAATCAGGTCCCGACGGGTGCGACCATCACACAGCCTTTCTGAACATCGGACCTTGGGCCAGCAAGACGTTGCCAAATGGCGCTGCTGAGACGGGTGTGTACGACGTGCATGGAACCATCGATGGTACCGTGTACTCCAGCGTCTGCGAAATGAGCCGGTCCGTAATCGAGACCTGCGTAATCTCCAAGCAGTCTGGGTTCGGTGACTCCACGGAGTACACTATGAGCAGAACAAAAGGAGAGACGGGAGCAGACTTCACCCTCTTGTACCAAGCTGTTACTCTCACCGGCGGTTTGTCGAAGCTGGCTACTTCTGCAGAGGCCACCGCACCTACCAAGACTTCTTCTTCCTTTAAAGCTCCCTCAACCACCGAGACTTCTCCTGTCACCGATGTCACCCCTGTTAGCACAGCAGACAAGCCTAAAGGCCTCACCGAAAGCGATATCGTGAGCAGCGAATTCACTGCCACAGGAACGACAAGCAGCACTACGCCTACCGAGACAGCCTCAGCCGGGTCTCTCCCTCTGGTCCGCGCTTTTTCTGCTCTGATTATTGCCGGAATAGCTACAACGTTGGTGTATTAATGGTGGATCAAGATAGTCGTACATTATCCTATTTTACGCGGATTCTTTTCTGACCCACCCTTTTGTTTCAAGAACTTCAATCCTGACTTTGTACCTGGTGCTGCACCTCTGTACCTTCGGTTTAATTGTCTTGGTAGGAAAATATAACACCAGCCAACCATAAATCCAAAAGTGATAACTAAAGCCGTTGGGAGTAGAAATTTAGAGTAAAACTTTGTACTCTCCGACCAGCTCCTCTCCTCACCATTAGATACTTTTAGGTAATGCTCCAAAATGACATATAGACCTAATACTGAGATTGTCGTCAAACCAACCATCATGCTGTAGAAAAGTCCCTCCTGCGCTATCTGCTTCATGTTGTTGAAGGTGATCAGAGGAGGCTTCTGGCCGAGGCATACCTGGATATCTGCCAAAGTCGACACCGCCGGGACAATGTATGCAATATTAGTGCCGGGGCCGCCAGCAACGATATGCCCACAGAACTTTTCGCTACACCTATTGAACACACCCGCCCCACTGTCTCCCACGGAGAATTGGCGATCTATGAGACGAACCGGGTACACTTCCTGGAACTGCCGCCATCCAGGGAGGTGCATGTATGTTGGGGTTGCCGTAAGCTTTCCCTCGACTTGACCTGATTCACCCAGAAAGACAACAACCTTGGCATCTTGAGGTCCAATTGTGTCTGCATCCCTTAGAGTGATAGCACCCGGTCCAGGCTGGACTTCAGGACCAAGTATGTTTCTCTGCTGGATAAGAGCATAATCCAGTGAAGGGCGATATCCCGTTGCCGAACTTAAAGCCAATCTCCCATAGAATTCTAAGTTGGACACATCGACTTCGCAAGGCTCTTGGTTATACTCTCCTTCAGCGTCGTCAAAGAGACCCTCTCGGACCTCAGAAGGCCCTGATCTGGAGAATGGATTTATCATGGCAAATATTTTGAAAGTAGAGCTCTTCTCTGTTTCCAACTCAAGCGCGTGTTGATCGGCATCGTCCTCGCTATCACTCATGCCATCGAAGTCACAGTCGTCCAATTCCTCAAGAACCTGTTTTTCGATCTTCCCTTGGTTTCTAACGGTCACGAATCCATGCGCGGCCGTTAGGAGATAGGTTCTACCATGAGCCTCGATAGCCGGACCAGTCGTGATGGAGCGAAGAGAATAGTCAACCGGATTGATCACGAAAGCCCTTCTACCATCGGCAAGCCTTTGCGATATCAGGACGTTTTGGGCCTGTGGTTTTGTCTTTTCCACCAGTACTGCAAATTCGGGCTCGCAGTTTCCACGAACAACAGCCTCTATCGCTTCTCGGGATAACAGTCGTATGACATGACGGTCCGGCAAGGTTGAGGTATCTCCAAGACCAACACCTGGATAATTCTTCATGATCCCGCTGTACTCTATTGACTTCCGAATCGACTTTCGGACTTTCGAGTTCGTTGAACAGATGAGAACCTTGGGTGCTGCCGTACCCGGTGTTCGGCCAATCATATACAGGGACCACGAGATAATATCGCAGGTAGAGATGGTCGAAGCCTCAAGGTATTCTTTAATTTCGACGCTCAACCTGGTGAAAATTTGACGAGCTTTGCCAGCGGCTTCCCAGCAGTGATAGCTACCGCCGTGAAGAGGGCCAACAAGGGCGCCCAGGGACTCTGTAGGGCAGTCCCATTTGGCGGACTGGAAGCGGTCGGTGGGTATGCCTAATATTCTTGGCATTGGTTCTGCACTTCTAAAACATATCAATTATTCGAATCTTCAAGTAGGATCGATCAAGGATACCTTAGAGAGAGATTTGAGTCTGATGTGCTCAGGGGCTTGAAAGCTCAGGTTATCTACCCCGCAGCATTAATGCTGTAGTTATGGTGTCGGAGGCGGCGGCTGTGTTTTCAGCCTCTAGTTATGCGGTGTACTGTGCAAAACGCCTAGTGTGAGCTGCGTTTTTTGAGTGTGACTTGAACCTCCGCTTTTTTTCGGAGGATGTTCTAGTATGCAAATGTGAGTGGTCTGTTGGATCTGTATCGTCCGGCGAGCACCTCAGAAATCTCAAGACAATTTTCAAAAAGGAATATGTCTATTTGGTGATCATGGACGCCATTTACATATCGCTATAGTCGCTTTCCAACTCCTCAGGACCTAGTTTGGATGAAACGCCTTGTAGACCTGTAAAGCCCCCTCAATCGATTGCACAAGACCAAAGAAAACGGTTAAAACCAGGACAAGTATCGCAACCCAGAATGTATACCACTGCACTCCGTTCCTTCGATCATACCACCACTGCCAGATGTTTTTCGGTCCAGCCTCATCAAAAACTTGTTTCAGAAGGACCAAACGATCGTGCCAGAAACTAAAGTGTTCAAGTCGTCGCTTGTCGGCTGTCAATTGCCCAACCTCGATCAAGTACGAGTCGAGGCCGCGCACTGATGCCTCGCCTTCATACCATGCTCGGCTCTTTTTATCCCATTTTGGGAAGAGTAGAGCCATCGTATCCAAGGTTTCACTTAGAAACTCTTGACTGTATAGTGTCGAGTCTCTATTGATGGTCAATTACCGCCTTGTTATCCCTGAATGAATCAGTCTTGGCTTACCTTTGCTGTCGCTTGATAAAAGATGCATGATGGAATATTGCCACGCTCTTATCATCGTTCATCAAACGTAAATGGTCCGCAAGATTATTTGTCCAAATAATATCGATACCCGCAATCCTGCCTAAATTAAGAGCGTTGAAGATCTTGTCCAGCTTGACATTCTGATGGCCCAAAACCGGCGCTGGTCGAAATAGCCCATTGAGCAAATCTTTCAGACTTCCATCGAGCCATTCGACCTTGCGTGAGCCTGAGAACGCATATGAGAGATTGCCGAACTCTACCATAGTTAATAGTCGAGATGCAAGGTTGATTGAGTGGTCGTGCGCGCCATTCCCTCTGCAAACTTGAGAGCGGATCTCGTCAGGGGTTTGCGATGCTCTCACTAGCTGCGCTATTGTCATGATTTCTTGATGTGTTTCGACAGATGCATGTATTCCTCCTTCATGGAGCGCGATAATTTCACATTGCTCGACGTAGTATTTGAAGTAGCAGTTGAGACTGGGCTCAACTTCGGTGGGAGGCGTATTCCAGAGCGCCGCGGCGATGTCTTGCTTGACCTTCTTGCAAAGCTCAGTACAAGTTAACTTTTCTTCCAGCATAGTGTCTAGTGTGGTAGTTGCGGGTGATAGCATCTACTGTCGGTTCTGGTCCTCTTATCATCCAAGTCTGGTGGTTGTTAGGCTGTTTTCAGCTGAACGAAAGTGGGCTGTGAGGCGGTGCACAGCCTGCTTAGTGTCATCCTGGCAAGCGCCTCACGAGGCCTTGCGATAATTAACAAGCCACATAAAAATACTTGTTGCGTCACGATTTCGATACCATACCAACTATGTATTTCACCCTCTAATACACTGCTAACTAGAAAGGCTAGACAATGGATTTCGATTAAGGAAAGAAAAGTTATAAAAAAAATTACATCTAGACAATACTTATATATAAATAGGTCCTTAGCATTTAAGACTCCTAAACGTGTAAATTGTTAGTCTTTTAAAAATGTCTCCGTGTAAATGTGAATAGCCTGTTAGGTTTATATTGTGTAGCGGGTACCTTGGAAATACCAATAGTTTTCAAAAGAAAATGTCTGTTTAGTAACCTTGAACGCCATTCTATCCTTCATAAGCCTAAGCCCATTATGGACAGTGTTGTATCTTTATACAAAACTCTCTTATAGTTCATCACTCGGGATTGGTAGAGAAGTGCGGGATACGCATGACGTAGCCACGAGGGTCGTAACATTGCTATATTAGGTCGTCTACATCTTCCTCTGAACACTCTAGACCATAGTGCTGTAGTATGCCCATCGCTGCCTTTGAAGCTTCATTTGGGAGCAGGTGCAGCTCGTCCATCATCTGCGTTCTGTCGAAAACCACCTGGGTCAGCCCAACAAACCGGGGCTCAGAGCCTTTGGCCGATGTCCTGGGATTGCTAGCTACTCTCTGTACGGTGACCAACGTCTCACCAGCGGCATCCTCATTCAAGGATTCATTAAAGTCGATATCTTGCACATATTCGGCCTTTGACGGCACCCAGTCAGGGATAATCTTGCAGCAGGTCCTGACCGTCGTGCTGGGTTTGTCACCATCTTCTTTCTGTCCAATATTGGCTAAGCATATAGCGACAAACATTGCAGGTCGTGACCTTCGCTTTTTGAAAACGACCACTACACCGTAGAGATGTCCATTCTGTGTTACATTCGTTCCAGACATCTCACTAGCATCCGCCTCATTGCTAGCGCTCTGTATTCGGCGTGGCATCACTAATGGCAGTAAAGGCGGCTTTTCTGCTGACCATGCAACTTCAGACGCATCGTCGCTTGGGAAGATACCGTAGAGTCGGTAGTCTGCGGTTCCGCGAGGAAAGCAAAGTAGAAACGGACTTTTCGCTTCACGAGGCTGCCACAGAGGGACAGATAAGATCGTCGCATATGGTTTCTTGACGAGAATGGTCCTTTGCAAGTCCGTTGATACTAAATCGATATGATCCGAAATGGGGGCTAAAGCAGGTGTTGTATATTGTTCTCCATCAAAAAGAGAATGCTCTAGCAGATATGAAATCAATGCTCCTGTGCTGCTCTTGTTTTGGTAAGTCGCTTCCATTATACTGTTCTTCCTAACCAGCTTCACAGGGAAGTAAGTTTGAGGCCAAAGCAATCGCAGATACTGCTGCGATCCACCAGAACCCTTCTGAATCAGCGGTATCCATACTCGTGATACATGACGCGTTGCTTGGGTGCTGGCAGTCTCGATGTCCCAGCAATCGAGTACACCAAACACAAAGTGAGGAACCAAGGTGGGAACGATGGGAATAGTGATCTGCAATCCGGTGTTGGTCAGATGAAACGGGTGTGAGTGATCTTCTGGCACGTAGTGCTTTTGTAGGTGCGACGAGCTGCTGACGACCACTGACTTCGAATTGCGGAACTCCATAGGCGAGCGGGGAAGAAAGTCAACATATTTCAGCTGGGAGGCGAAGAAGCTATGGTCGGCGTATCTATGTATGATCTCTCCAAGAAGCCTGGTGAAGGCCTCGTGGCCCTCTCCGTATACGAGCGGCATAGTGATGTCAAAAAGCCCGAGGAGAGAGTAGGCCTGGTCCTCTATGCGCGTCGTCGAGCGGAGAGATGCCCACGACATCCGCTGGGCAACGCTGTATCTCCGCAGTGGGTGCAATTTGGAGAGCCTGCCCTTAAGTAAGCACGACCATGGGATTCCTGTAATCTCGGTGATACAAGGTGCCAGTTCAGACTTTGTAGCTATCGTGGTCCAGTCGTTGGAGAAGAAACTGAGATTCGGCGGTGCAATTAGTTCCTGCAGAGTCCAACCTCTAGTGAACCATCTCGCCCCCCTAAATGCACTGTCTGGCTTAATGCATTCATCCAAACTCATGGCCGGGACGTCCTCTAAGTATACGTAGCATAGAGCAGACCTCCGGTACCACTTGAACATGGAGTTGATAGCTTCGGATAGTTCTGCCGAGCTGCTCTTATCGATGCAGTTGGTGTCCACCCAGACGTAGTCGAGTTGATCCTTGGCAGCCTGTGTGCAAGCCCACATGATCTTCTGGAAACCGGGCTTAAAGCGGCGGTTTTTGCGGTCGGCCCAGTCCTGCAGCGAGACTTCGCCGTCGCCCCAGGTATGTGATAGGATAGCATACTCGGGAATATTGACATCAAAGAACTCTTCAATCTCGAGGGTCGTGGTATTGATGAGTCGCATGTTGGCTTGAAAACGGATGCAAGATTGGGATCTCGGCGGTGAGATTTCTCTCATTGGCCCAGTGGTTATTCCCCCTCATCGGTGTTAAGGCACGGGACGGATAATTTTAAATCCCAAAGACTGGACTGCAGTCGCATAACAAATTAATCTCATTAAACCAAGCATGCTAAAAGAACTACATTATGAGGTAAACAGGCATAATAGGCACTTAAAAGTAACTAAATAATTGACTGCTAACCACCTGGGTTTAGTTAGAAAAGAACAAGTTTTGCTGAAGCCAGTAGCATTAGGGATTATTGAACTACGTAGGCTCTTTGCTATCTTTAATGCGACTCATAATCAAATTAACGTCAACCATGCCAAACCTCAAGTCGAGATTATATTTTTAACCATTGATGACCCAGTCCATTGAAGCAGCTTGAATGCTAGCCTCGATCATCAAGTAGGTCTTTTAAATTCAGGTGTTTATGTACTCTTTTGACTTGCCGACATAGTCAGAACTAGAATCTGGTGGTGATATTCTCTTGGCTTGTTCTACGTACAGTGAGTTAGCAATATAGCTACCATATTCGTTAAGATAAATGGCCAGCTTGAGCCTTATAACACAATCGAGTCATGCCCTCAAACCACTAGTAATAAAAAGACAAGAGGGATTCTTGAAGAGCTCTAGTTTGTATTAACAATATGCTATGGAAAAAACGGGAGACAGGGCTGTAGCGTCCGCTCGCCTTTTATGACCCGTCTTGCTATACCTTAAATAATAGTGACTGTTTCCACCTCCCAGGTTTTACAAAGCTTCAAGCCCCCATGAGGCTTGTGATTTTGGACCTGTGAACTAAATAAACCAACACGATAGAATGTATTGGCGCCTTGAGCTGGGTAAAGAACGAGTCCATAGGCACACCTCTCCCCTTCCTGAAATGCATCATTTACAGTTTCATCGTTGCCCTCGCCGACTAAATGGCGAGTTCGTAGACCGTAGTCGTTACAGCTTCCTAAAAGGAGGAAAACCAGGTGATAGTTCTGAGGATCGCCCTCTCCTGGGTTACCATCGAGAAAAGTCTACATAACAGGGGTTTCACCATCAAGATACCAATCATAGTGTCCTTTTTGCCAATGAGGAGCAGGTGTAAAAAAGAAATCCTTTCTCTGTAGCCGTAGCACCTTGGCAGAAAGTCTGATATAACCGCTCTGCACAATCCCAAATGGATCTAGTTGACCAAGGATACATTGGGCCTCGATGATGTTAAACTCCACTGTTGCCTGGTACTTAGGAACCTGTGGATAAAAACCACAGGTCACAAATTCGACGTATCGGTTTTCGGAAGCCCAGCTCCAGGACGGCGCAATATATGAGCGATGAGACGTAATTGTGTTGATTAATGAATTAAGACTTCGCCTTTCCGAGTAAGGTTTAGGGGGCTCGTACCAGAAGAGGCTGATATAAAGGTCACCTTTCCAGATACCAGCAAGATAGTGGTCTTTGAGGTGTTGTGCGTAGAACCTAGCCAGCCCTGATATGGCGGGCAGTCTGTCTTTCTCAAAGGTGAGCTCTCTGCTGCTGTATGATGTCACCAAATACCTCCAATCTGAATATTCCACTTCACTGTCAACCACGTGAAAGAAATATCTTGACCCTTCATCTACGAGGGTCACCATTGTCCTTCCAAACATCAATAGCCGAGAGGACATAGCAATCTCCTGAAAAACCCAACCACGGCTCATCCAAGAGCCCGAAAAGTTCTCAATATCTTCACTGTTTATCAAACAGTTGAGACTTCCGTCTTCGTGGTGGCCTCCGATAAGTCGATATGTGCCCTTGACCTTTGGGTCGATACGAGATACAAAGGGTACTTCGAGGGTATTGACGTTTTGTGAAAGGAAGCTTTCGTTGCAAGAGTCGATCGAAGCCGTGGCGATTGTGAAGTAGGCGTTTCGAAAGATGTTGCCCATATTTGTAGATTCCCGCTCCCAGTCTTGCGGGTCTCCTTGTATAATGCATAATGCATCAACCCAGAGATATCTTACTCCAAACAGCTTGCATACTATCGCTGCATCCTGGATAACCTTGGAAACGGCCTGCAGGTTGATACTTGCCATCCTGTCGTGGATATTGCTAGGCGTTGTTTTCGTCTGAGTCGCAGCTTGCTCCCGAGAACCCCACCGATAGCTAAGTGCCACATACATAGGAAAGGTACGCCGCTTGTCATAGGCTTCTTCCTTAGTAACAAGCCTCGCAAATTGGGATGATTTGTCGTACCACCCGAGGTCGACCAATCGTGTCGGAAGAAAGGTCGACCTTGGCTTGTTGTCTGTATTTTTGAGAAGTGCTGTAATTTTCGAAATGTTTTCCCCGCAAAGGAATTCTGAATGTGGCTTTGATTGAAGTCTTAACCAGCGCTTGCATTCGCCTTTGACTGAAATCAGCGTCTCATGTTAAACAATACTACTAAATGGCAAATACCTTCATCCGCATCGATAGTGAATTTCAGCCTAAAGATCACATTCAGCCTTGTTTAGAAATTAAAATAAGTAATCAAGTTCTTACCAGACAAGTGCTGTAAATTCATCTTTCTGTTTCAGTTTTCTAAACACTCTGGCTTTCAATCCAAGCAAACCAAAAGCATCTCGACTATCAAATTCGTCCACTTGGTCCTGATAAACACTGTTTCTCCAACAATAGAATAGTTCGATACGTATCCATGCGCCTTCGAAATCTGGTGGTAATCCGGTTTTCCTTAACTGGATCTCGAGCAATTTGCAAAAGTCGCAGTTCTCAACTGATCTAGTCAGAACGTTCAGCTTCGGCCAGATATCAATGAGCGTGAAGTCAAGCTTCAGATCGTGCTGACCGTGCTCCTCCGGCAGGTTCGAGGGAAGCTGGAGGCATGTAAGACCTGGGCTTGGCACAGCAACGAATCCATTGAATCTTAATCGTTAAATGGTATCTTGTTGCATCTTTGACAAAATCTCGAAAGGCATTCAACTCCGCTCCAGATACGAGTCTGCTGCCGAGAAACAGATAAATCCTGCACTGGTGTTGTCATTATGGTAAGAGATTTGAGTCCTAGAAATTGAGAGGAATAACAAATGTGAATTCAGAGGACTGAAATACCTTTCATTAACAACTCGTGCATTTTGGCATACTTATGAGAGTCGGTGGTGGCAGGGCTGCTGACTACATTACTAGCTTATATGCCTTAGGCATTTTATTAAATATACCTAATGAGGCGCTTAATTTCTAAAATACAAGACATGTGTGGCCCTTATACAGCACATTAACTGTATACCGCTATTATGCCCTACACAGCCCAGTTAAGGTGGCACTGTAACACCAAACAGGCTGTATACCGCCTCATAGCCCACTTTCGTTTAGCTGAAAACAACTTTACTAAAAGGTACACATGAAAAGCGGATAAGAACCGACAACAGATAATATCACCTGTAACTGCTGTAGTAACTATTGTACTAAAAGAGAAATTAAGCTATGTTGAGCTCTATAATAAGGTTGAATAATTTATTTCTGTGGCGCTTTAGAATATACCTCCTTTAAAAGTTAAGCCTAATCTTGTCTGCTTCTTCACTTGCTAATCACTGTGAAATACCTACAGAAGACTTTAGGTACCGCTATCGTAAACGATGTCGATCCAGAGAAATGTAATATGTCTAAGGCTATAGTACCATTACGATTTAAAGATTTTCCCCCGAGGTTTGAGAGGACCGCTAAGATTAAGTTGAGGGTTAATAGTTCAGCTCCGGTTGGAGGAAGTGTAGAGTAATAATTCTTGGAAAATGTCTTGACGAAAACCTTTATGAAAGCTAAATACATTGTAATTGAATACAGAAGTATTAAATATGTATTCATTTCCTATTTTCTATTAGTTAAAACCTTTATATAAATGATATAGATTACATGTCACTACGATACATTCTGGACTCAAGAGAGTATAGGGTAAGCAAGTTAATGAGCGACCTTAAGTCGCTCTTCTGCTTATGTCATGATGTGGAGACCAGTACGAGAAGATCGCCAGAGCCTTGTAAAGAGATTTACACTAGGTAAATTTAGTAGCGCCTATAAAAGTAAGCTACTACCCGTTCACTTACTTAAATCATGGTCCAATGCCGCATCTTGCTTCGTTTTCTGGCCAGTCGGGCAATTGGAACACGGTAAAAGGGATTCACAGTGCTAGATTAGCCCTCCCGCGTTCCCGCGCGCCCGTTTGTGCGAAACAGTCACTAGCGAATCAGAATATCAGTTAAATCGGGGAAGCAGGGAATCTTACTCCGTGGTAGTACTTCAGGGGTTTGTTGGGTGCAAACAAACACAAACCCCCTTAACTGATGTAACATTAGGATTCGCATCCTTGTTGCGACGCTTATCCTGTCTTGTTTGTCTTGTTTTGTGATTGATTTGATTGTCTTGCCCTGCCCCGTACAGCCTGATATGCCATGCATGTCAGCAATTCATTCCAGATCCGATTCCTTCTACTCTGATTCTTCCTTTCTTTTCTCTGTTTTTTTCTCTGTCAATTTTCTTCCGAAAAACCATCCTATCAGCCATGGGAATCCTCTTCTCGCGTCCAGGTCGCGAGACATCAGCTCTGCCCCCTGGCGCATTTCACGCAGGCAATCTCTCATCCATCAACAGCTCATCCATTGGTCCGTATCTCGGATACAACGCCGGCCTGTACGAAGCCAACCCCCCGCCGATACCTTTCGAATGGATCATATCGCCCAAAACCATTGACGGGTCCTGTCCCAACGGTGCTCAGATCCTGACGTGGTTTGGTGTCACGGAGGCCGTTCTTACTGTTCTGGCGCCTCTTTTTGCGTACCGGCCCTTTGTCTACTGGATTACCCGCGGGAGGCTTGGAAGACGTACCAAGAACCGCATCGCCATCACATGGACTACAACGTTTGCCTGCCAGCTCGTGGCCAGCGCTATCGTTACTGGTATAATGGGTAACACGCCAGGTTACGAGTCTTTGAACATGTCGCATGTCTTCGCTGTCCTCATTTCCCGGCCCCGATTCTACCCCATAGTTATCGCACTGTTGCGCTGCGTTATCACCGTCAAGCGTACCCGAGACTACGACAAAACCATGATCATCAAACGCAGCGTCGATGACCGTATCGAGTTCCCCTACACAGACGCCTGGATTACAACAAGCTTCTCAGAGCTCCTGATACTCCTCATATCCGCTATATTCACTGGAGTAACATGGAATCGTCTCCCATCGGACAGCAAAGTACGCGAGTACACGTCGGACCACGTGAGCTTCGTATCGAGCGCCCCGGGGATAATGTTTCTCTGCATGCTGGCTTTCGTGCCGGTATACAAGCGCTACGGTGAGGCGTACCCGATCGAAGGGCGACGGTATGAGACCGGAAGACACTGGGGCGTGACGATAAGCAGCGATGGCAGGACGAAGATCGGCGTCAAGAAGGGCAACAACAAAACCTTGGTCAAGAGAGGAGCCAACGCGGTGTGCGCAGTGCTTCTCATGGGCTATATTTGCCTGTGCCAGTGGGCGTATTGGACCAGAATTCTCGACATGTCTGGCGTACTGTGAGTACTGACGCTATATAATTCTGGGAGTTGACGAACTGACTGAGAGCTCTAGGTTCTGCCCCCCCAAGATGATAGAGTCTGGGGTCGTATGGGTGGTTTTCACGTTGGTTGGTAAGTGATTCGTGTTGCACGCATCTGGCTGTCTTTGACTTGATTGACTAACGAACATTGCTAGGTTTGTTGGCTGGAGCTGCCTCATGACCGACTTTCTTCTTTTCCGACCAGCAACTCTATACCCGACTTGAGATGCTGTCCTTTTTACACCAATAACACTGATACTCTTCTCTGGATGGCTCGCTCATGGTTATGTCTTTGAGCATTTAGCCGAGGTGTATTACATCTATGTTTAGAAAAGTAGAATACTGTCCGGTCTATTTAATGCATTTGTTATAGTTCGCAACTTTATACATTTCGGAGGAAAGTCACTATGTTCCCTGGCAGGGTTTATTGCCTATTTGAAGGTCCAGAATACAACCCAGTTACACAACATGCAAATGTCTCGATTCTTCTCTCGTCTTGTGAAATCACTATATCGTAAATTGAGAATGAACCAGGAAATACGCCGTCTTCGAATATTAATCTCAGCCCTTTCATACAGTACTTGTCGCTGTACTCCTTGAAATCGGTAAAGACCGGTGCATGCAGTGATGTCTTGAACCTGGCCAATTGAGTGTGTAATTACCATTGAAAAATGTGACTTCCAATACCTATCTTTAATTACAATTCATATGAACTTGCTATGTAGTCGCAAATGTCTAATATCTTCTTGTGATGGCCAAACCGGAAGAACTGGCGCTGATGGGTCTGTAATTCCTCGTCGTCCAGGTAATTACATTACATGACTTGTAGTTTTCTTTTTTGCTGTAACGTTCAACTTTATCAAGCCCAGGCTTTCCAAATCTCTCAATGTAATCAGCAATAACAATAACCCACATGACTTGTATCATCAACATGTAAAGGCCTGATAGCTGATAGGGAGGATTCAATCACGCCAACGCTCACGGACCCGCTCACATACCGGAGTCTTTGATATACAAAACGGACAACCAGTGGTCAGGTATTTCGCACATACTATTAATGATCACCCATAGGTACGGGAGTATATGCACAGTGGTCATGGCAGAATCCTGTTTGTTGATGTTCGTGGAGCAAGGGATCATGTAGTACAGACTTTCTGAAAAGATGACACAGCTATCTCAGAAGAGAATTGTGGACAGGATAGACATTATATTGTTGACGAGGCAGGCAGTCGTCGCCAGCAAAAATAGAAGGTATTGGTGGAGGTTTACGAACAACCATTATATGTAACATCAGAAGGATATGGGAGGAAGGAAGGCTGCATTATTGTCCCGTTGTTCAAATTTGGAGCCCTGAAAATTCGAACTTCATAGCTGTCAACCTATCCTAGGGCTAGTCTCACACTCTCCTTGACCTTGGAAACTATCCTCTCAATGTCATGCTTTATGCTCGTGTAAGCAGGTGCTATCCACACGTGATCTCCAGTCACACCGTCCTTGGTACCCATTCCTGGATAGAGACTAATGCCCACATCGTTAAGCGCTGCCAAGTGAACTTTCTTGGAGATTCCTGCCGATGGTGGGAATGGTTCTTTCGTATCCTTGTAGGCCACAAATTCCAGCTTCAAAATTGTCAGTCACAGTGTCCAGCCTGCAGCAGTTTCTGACTGAACAGTCAACTTACCGACCAGAAGAAGCCTCTGCCTCTGATATCACCGACGTGAGGGTGGCCATCCAGCTGCTCATGTAGCAGCTGGCCTAAATACTCGCCATTCTGGCGAACATTTTCAACCAGATTGTCTTCTCTGACGATTCGCTGAACTTCCAACGCCGCCGCACATCCCACGGGGTGCCCTTGGTAAGTATGTGCGTGTGAGAAAACACTAGTACGGAGTTAGAAAGAGGGTTTAAGATGTACAGGTACAGACCACGACGACTTACCCACTTCCAGCCACCAAGGCATCTGCCACACGATGGTTGATAAACATGCCAGCCATTGGTGCGAACCCACCTGCTAGACCTTTGGCAATGGTCTGAATATCTGGGACGACGCCCTCTTGCTCCCACTCATGAAGTGTTCCGCAACGACCCATTCCGGCCATGACCTCTGTGCATCGTCAGTCATTTTGAAAAGGGTTCGTGTCTCATCAATACTGACCGTCCATGATAAGGAGTGCCCCGTACTTGTCGCAGACTTTCTTCATAGCTTTGAAATAGCCAGCAGGCGCAGGGATTGTACCAAGGGTCTTTTACGTACCAAAGTCAGCGAGAGATATATCATGAAAAAGTGATTACTTACCGCTCCAACAAGAGATTCACAAACAAATGCAGCAACAGTGTGAGGTCCAAGTTCCTGGAACTTTCGATCCAGCTCATCTGCTAATTGCTGCACGTAATCCTCCGTTGTCTGGCCATCTGCCTTTCCCCGATACTCGTTGGCGGCTGAGACACGGTGGACATTATTCAACAGCGTGCCATCGAAGAGCTTCCTTCGTGCGACATGGCCACCCATCGAAAGAGCCCCAATGGTTGAACCGTGGTAAGACCCTTCACGTCCAATGAAATTTGTACGCTGGGGCTGTTTTGGGTCCAACTCCATGTAGTACTGTCGTGCCATCTTCATTGCTGCCTCCATGGCTTCAGCCCCTAAGACTTGTTAGACGACGCGTCTGACTTGGAACAGGAATATGATAACGTACCAGAGCACATCAGATACACCTTAGACATCTCCCCATTGGTCCCCCTAATGAGCTCCTCAGCCAGCTCTTCGCCAATCTCATGACCATAAAACATGGAGTTTGAATAAGAAAATTTATCAATCTGCTTAATCATTGCATTTCTGACTCTCTCATTGTCGTAGCCAATGCAGGCTACTGCCGCACCACAAGTGGTATCCTCCATCATTTTGCCATTGGAGAACACGACATTGGTACCCTTGGCCGCCACAACGTTGAGAGGCGCTGGCTTAAGAGTTGGATGAAGAACAGCACTGGGCTTACTGACATTACCCAACAGTGTTTGCTCTATGTGGCGACTTATAGCAGAAGTGGAAAAGGTTGAAACGGGAGCTTGTTGGGTGCTGCAGCATGTTACCACTTGTGGCCTACTAAAGATTGATGGAGGTGCCAAAGCAGACTTCCTGACACGATGCAGCAGCACTTGAGCGTGCCTAGCTGAGTTTGTAGCAGACATTGGTGAAGTCAATAATTGCATTTCTCGTCGAAAGCCTCAAATTAGAATGGTAACAATGGATTCCTGCTAAGAGGCTTTGAATCGGTAGATCTCGATATCAACAACGTTGAAATAGAGTGAGCAAATTATTCATCAGACATTATCCGTCGATTTTCGCAGTCACTCAGCCATTTCCCATTTCTGCACGCTGGATGAGTGTAGACTGAAAGGATCACTACGTTGCAGTCTACATCCCATTCAACTCGCGAGTTTTCGGAGTCCGATGAAGACATGATCCTTGTCTTGGTAAGGGTCGCAAATTGCGCAAGCATCCCTGACAGTGACAGGTAGAACCACAAGGGTTTTAGCGCTTACTTTCTCTCAACCCCAGTAGCTCGGCAGGTATTTTGTATTCCTGTTCACACCCTCGAGATAGCGCTTACAATTATTCCGGTGTTAATTCCCGCTTACCCCTCCACTAGATAGCGCTTATATGTAATCCATGAACTCCGCGGTACGGCCCGGGTCTGAGCAAATGCATTTACGCGGCACTGTCTCTCCAAAGTAAGAAGGGCTGGAGGGGGGACGCGTCAACGTCAAGCTTACTCAGACGCGGATCCTACGGCAGATATGTGACAGACGTGACGCCGGTTAAACGGCACGCCCTGTGATTAGGGCTCGTTGCATGCACGTGGTGCATATACGGAGTACACACACCTCATGAGTTCATACCATGGACCATGAACGTATCCCTGGAAGGTGGGGGCAGTGTGAAGATAGTAATTCGTGACTTCACTCGATGGCGTATATAATGACATTGGCTACATATTCCTTTGAAGCCAAGTTAGCTCAGCCTTCGCGCCGCCGCCATGGAATATGTTCATGCACCCATCGGCCGACTTCGAGGCCCTGCAACTTTGATTCGTTCTCCGTTGACCCGCCGGTTCGAGTGAACGGTATAGGATTGCATTGCATGTGCTGACTGCTTAATCATTGCTTGTTCAGGGCGCATTCCACGTAACCTAGACGGTCGCCTCGGAAGGACTTGGATCGTACGTTCAACTTGGCACTACCGTCGACTATTTTGACTGCCATCGTCAATCTTTTTTGAAATTTATGAGCACATTCGTAATCCTCTCACTATTCAAACCCAGCTTACCGATACTGAACCACAATGTTTGCGCTTGGAAAATCCTCACGTGGCTTCCAACCTTTAGCCAGCGTCGCAAAAAACAAATTCAATGGTTACAGCCGCAGCTATGTAAGCGTGGCTGAACGAGTGCACCGTGTGACGATGTTCAAAATGCCCAAGGCTGAGGATCAGGAAAGGTTCTTAGAGCAGTGTCGAAAGATGGCTGTTAACAATCAGAGGGTATAGTCTCCCCTTCCTCAGCCCTACCTATGTTCATTGCCACTGGTCCCAGTCTCACCGAGACCACAAAAATGCATACGTCAGCTTCATAGTTATACTCACTACTATGCTAGAATGGCACTCCTTACATACTCAGTATGGTTGCCGGTCCTGTTGAAGATGGCCCTCGTACTGAAGGCTATACCTTCGTTAACAAGACTGAGTTTGCCAACATGGATGATATGAAGTACTACGAGACTGAGTGTCCTGCTCATGGAGAAGTCAAGAAGGTCTTGGGTGAGATTACCATAGATGGGATGATGACCGTTTTCTTTAAGCCGCAGGCTACTGGAAGCACATAGTGTTCGGGTTGGTATTAAAGAAGAGGATTGTAAGTACAAATGAGGCTCCATAAGCTAGCACAGGATCAAATATCATAGCCAGTGTTATCACTCTTGTATTAACATTTACTCTTGTACGTTGGTGACCGTGTTTGATTTTAGCTATCTCTCTCTGTGCATACTGAGTGAATGATTCGTGATGATAGGTTGGAGATGTTCTTGACAGAGAAGACAACAATATATATAAATCAATACATCCTTACTTGTTACAAGTCATGCCCAGCTCTATCTTATATCCACTGACATTCAACACAAACATAGAAACAACATCAAACGATCCTCAATCCGTCACCTTTCCAGATATAAACCTCCACTGGGTTGACTCCCACCCACTTCTTCTAGTCAGGCGAGTACCACAAACTGAAGCCTCGTCTTCCGGCTTGCACACAGATGTCGACTGGGGACACGAAGCCATAGGCGGCGGCTTGAACGTATCCCAGTTCCCGTCCACGGGTTCCACGTTATATCCCAGGAGCAACGCGGCCATGAAGCCGTAGATCTCGGCCGTGGCGAAGTTCCGCCCAGGACACATATGAGCGCCTCCACCGAAGGGGGTAAGGGCAGCACGTCTCAACTTGGCTTGTTCGTTCGTCAGTCCCTTGTCCAGGAATCTGTCAGCTCGGAATGTCCCCGCATCTTCACCCCAGATCTCCTTTGAGGAATGCATGACTCCCGCAGGCATTTTAATGGTGGATCCTTTCTTGAGGAGGTACGAGCGGCCATGTCTGTCTTGGATGGTCGTGTCTTCTAGGGCCATGCGGTTACAGGTGAATCCATTGCAGATGCGGCTGGCCTCACGGTAGGCGCTGACCATCAAAGGGCACCTCTCGAGGATGTCGTCCAGGTTGAAGGTCGCCACATTGTTAGGGTCAAGTCCCACAATGGGCTCAACTTCAGCGCGCATTTGGAGGACCATATCCGGCCGCGTGAAGACATGGATGAAGAACCAGAATAAGGTTGGGATGGAGTTTGATGTAGGCACATGGATGAGACCAACCTCAATGTCACCGAGCTTTTGCCCTTCGACGCCGTATCCTCGAAGAACACCAACCCGGTTTCTGATGTAGGCTGAGACCTGTTCATCGTCCTGCTTCATACCCGAGCACCATTTACCCAAAGCCAGCTGCAGTCTTCGCCTTGCCTCCTTTGTGCGACGTAGTGTCTTGGAGTTGAAGATGTGGAAGAAGAGGTAAGGCAGACCTGTTTCAAACGTCCTATGGTAAAATGGCATCAGCAACATGCGAGATGGGTCTGAGATGGATGAGCTTACCAGACGTCTTCTACAAGCTCATCGCTCCTGATGGGATTTTCAGGGCCAAACAGAGCCTCGCATGTAGCGACTGTCATGAGATTGCGCAGCCAGAGGTAGGTATTGTCAGCTTTCATGCCATCTCCTCCAATGCTATTAATATGCTGTGAAACATGCTTGAGGGAGGTGACATTCAACTGGTGGATGTGTTGGGCAGTAGTCCCATCATAGAGGCTCTTGAAGTATTCGGGTAAGACGTCTGTTGACGTGAGAACCTTATGATACTCATCATCAAAACCAGTGACCTTCTGGGCACCGGCAATAGCAAATGGAGTGAATGAGAGGTGCTTGTTGCAATATGCCGCCTGGACTAGAATGGGATCTGTGATCGCATACATTTTATACTTCAGAATAGGCACTGTTGCGATGGGCATGTGATATTTCTTGCTGTGGAGCATTGCATGCGTTAGTGGCTATAACACGGTATGGCTACGTCTGGTGTTCTCAACAGTGATATTGCTGTACTGGAATATGGAGACACGTGTCATATGGATGGACTCACTCGAGACGTTTGAAAAATGCTTCTTGGTCCTTGAGCATGCTGTAAAAGTGACCAAATATAGGGATGCTGGGCCTGATCATTGGAGGCTCAAGGCCATTGACGGTTGGCTCGAAGGCCCGCCCGATGAGGAAGAGCAGAGCACATGCTGCCAGGCCAAGAATGACAGGCTTGGTCAGCAGCAGGTCGACAATGACCTGTGTCAGTGCCATGGTATTCAATAAGTGTACTATTGAGGCGTGGCTGGTTAGGTAGTCGAAGGCTAGAGTAACCCTAATTATTTAGGTGGGTGCGTTAAACATTTATTATGTATCAACATTCACTACGGGGAGACGAGAATTATGCTAAATGGGGCGCGGGTATTCAGGTACTTTTGGAGCTTAGCCTTACCTATCTATACAAGATGCCAATAGAAGCTACGGAGTACTAATGGGAGGATTTTTAGGCGACAGGAAAAGGTCTTGACTGGGTTGGGGCGTATATGTCTGGTACCTCCAGTAGGACAGGGTGTGGCCGGGGAACTTCAGTGGTGGAAACATGTCATTATTACCCATGCATCATCATGTCAGCATATGCAGTCGTTGCCCGGTGGGTGTCTTCCAGGTGTCAGCATGCGCCAAGAGATGCCAGAAAAGCTTCGGAATACTACCCTAGCTATCTCTATTCTTTTACCCCTGGGGCCTGATCCTTCGCCAAGTCCTCGCAAATTCCCCACCACACACCCCCAAGCTGTGCCGCAGCAATACAGTCGAAGTGACAGCGGTTTCTGGATTTGATTAAGTGGGGGTTTAACTTCATTCCCACTGATTCCACTGTGTTTTACCTGCCTTTAAAGGGCAATGAGAAATAGAACCTTGTGCAAGCATGAACTGGCGGTTATTCGAAGGGAGTAGGCGGCTGTTGGGAGAGTTACATAGACGTTATAGCAAAAGTTGAAGAGAGAACCTGAGTCATTAAATCATTAAGTCAATCGTAGTCTAACTAAAATAACAGCAACAAATCATTTAACGCCCCTTTAGATACAGCTACTTGTTCATTCTGGTTTAGCTGCCTCAGCCTGCTCTTCCCCTCCGCCTCGTCCTCAGACTTCACCTTGACCAGTCTCGATCCCTTGGTCACAATCTCAGCCAGCTCATTAATGCTGCTAGTATTCCACATGACCAACAGAGGTAGGTTGACTTGTAGATAGGCACCGATCCAGTTTCTCAACTCGACACCGACAAGCGAGTCCAGACCATACGAGTCCAGACTGCGAGCAGGGATGATGTCGTCGGTCTCAATAGCGAGAATGGTTGCCAGTTGCTTGACAATGGCCTTGCAGACGATGTCCTGCGCCTCGTGGAACGTCGTTGCAGCCTGGAGCTCGAAACCAACGTTGTCAGCACCGCCCCCAACTGCCTTGCTGCTGGCCTGGTTCTCCGCTCCAAAGATCTGCGCAAGTCGCTTGTCGTTTGCCCAGCGTGCCTCACCAAGGCCGCGCTCATCACCGTTGGGCAATATGCCGAGCGATGACTGGGTGTATCCTGTCTTATTCTGGAGCACGTCGCTGAGGTGGGATAGGAACTCGGTGATGTTTACACTACCAAGACCATTCTTTCGGAGGTTGACAGCGACGTCTGGGTTCTCACTGACGTAGCCGGCTTCGACAATGGCGCCAATATTGACCGAGTAGGCCGTCAGGCCCAGTCGTCGGCGGTAGCGAGCGATGCCATCCTGGAAGGCACAAGCTGAAGCATAATTACCAGCTCCAACAGTACCAACCATAGAAACTACCGATGACAGCATAACGAAAAAGTCCATGTCTTCGGGTAGAAGCTTGTGTAGGTTCCATGTGCCTTGAATCTTGGGTGCCGTGACCTTGCACCACTGCTCAACAGCCATGTCTTCCAGCAGGATATCATGGAGAACCATGGCAGCCTGGAATAGACCACGAATAGGGGGCATGGTCTCCTTGACCCTGGCCAGGGCTTGAGACAGTGACTCCTCCGAACTCACGTCACACTTTTCGACACGGATCGTGACGCCCTTAGATGTCAAGCTGTCCAAGAAGTTCTGAGTATCAGAGTCGGGCTGGCCTGTCCTGGAGAAGATGACAATGTTACGAGCTCCCTTCTCGGCAGTCCAGCCAACCAGCCTCTTACCTAGACCTCCCAAGCCTCCGACCACAAGGTAGGTGGCATCAGGCTTAAGCTGAACGGGTTGAGGCTTTGATGGGACAACCTGAACCTTGTCCTCAGGGTCCACGGTAAGAATAACCTTACCAGTGTGTTTACCAGCTTGGATCAGACGGAACGCAGCAGCCATTTCAGAAATAGAATACTTGATCTGTCGAACATGCTGCACGGCTCCAGAGGCGAAGAGCTTCATTACGTCTCCCAGAAGCTGGTGCGCCAGCATCGTCCTTGTCGCAAGAATGTGCGCAAAGTCAACGTAGGCAAAAGTGATATTGTTAAGCAGGAACTCCATGGGCATCAAAGCGTTCTCCATGAGATCTTTACGTCCAATCTCGACGAATCGTCCATGTGGTGCCAGTGTGTTACACGACTCGCGGAACATTTCTCCTCCAAGAGAGTTGAGGACAACGTCTACTCCGTGTCCATTGGTCATGGCGCGGATCTTGTTGCGGAAGGACGTGCTTCGGCTGGAGAAGATGTGATCTTTTGGAATGTTGAACTCGGTGTTGAGAAGTTCCACCTTGGCCTCATTTCCGCATGTAACAAAGATCTCGGCGCCGAGATGGCGTGCCAGCATGATAGATGCTTGTCCAACCGCACCAGCAGCTGAGTGGATGAGGATACTCTCTCCCTTTTGAAGTCTGGCAATAATGATCAAGGAGTAGTAGACAGTGCTCCAGACAAGAGGAATTGAAGCAGCGTCCGCAAAGGTCATATCATCGGGGATAACATGGCAGCATGAGCCATGGACCATGGGGTAGTTTGTGAATGACTGAGAGTACAGAGAGCAGACCCGGTCACCAGGCTTGAACTTGTCGGTCATGTTGGCTCCAACCTCGAGCACGATACCACTACAGTCATTGCGCATCTGCGTGATGCCCTCGAGCTGGCCCGAGGCAACCAACACATCCTTGAAGTTGATACTGGCGGCGCAAAGCTGCAGTCTAACACAATCAGGATCAACTGGCCCAGTGATCTCGGGATTGTCAGCCCAGCGAAGGGTGTCGAGCACTCCTGGAACGCCCAGCTCTGCCGACATGGGTCTGTCGTTGAGGAAGGGAGCCTCCTCGGAGACAGCCCTGCTTAGATCCCGGCTGACGTAGTTGTCAAAAGCCGGCTCCGAACGAACACGAGAAACGAAGAGCTGACCCTCTCTTTCCATGTACTCAAACTCGATCTCATCGATGGGAAGGCTCAGGTCGGCTGTTGGGCTGTTCAAGATGGTTGTAAGCGCTTCAACGCCAGTCTCCAATCCACTTTCGAGCTCGAGAGTGCACAGGCGTACAGAGGCGTACTCGTAGCGAATCGATCGACAGAATCCGTAGATCCAGTCACCGCTGGGTCGATCTTGCTTCTCCTTGGCGGTGTTGAATACAAACAAGATGACTGCGGAGCCAGCGACCCGAGCCTTGAGCGAGTCGAAGAGTTGGCCATCCATATCCCAGGCCACACGCTCGCAGAAGTCGGGCATGATGATGCTTATCTTGTCTGACGAGACGGTTGGTGAGGCAGCAAAGGACTTGACTGAGCGGTCCCAGAGGTTCTTCTGAAGCTTCTCCGTGAAGCTTGAGTAGTCGACGTCTGCAGAACCGGAGACAATCTCAACATCCAGAGGTGCTGCTGAAGGAGGCGGGACAGGGACTTCAGACACAAAGACATTAATGGAGCCACCTTCAGCGACAGGGTAGTCCTCGAAGACGGGCCCATTGTTGACGAAGCCATTCTTTGAAAGTGTCTCGATCCATTGGGTAGGTGAAAGCATAGGCGAGAGTGTTCGGCCCTCGTCAACTCCAGCCCACCAACCGGCAAGCGAGCCAAAGACAAGACCGTAATGGGGGAGGTTCACGGTAGGTTCCATGAGGATCAGCTTACCGCCGGGGCGAAGGAATGTCTTGACGTTTTCCAGGACGGCATCGATACAAGGCGTAGCGTGGAGAACGTTGGAAGCGATGAGGACATCGTAGGTGTTGGGCTCAAAGCCGTTCTCCTCGGCTGTCTTCTCGGCGTTCAAGGTCTTGTACTGGACAATGCTCTCGTAGTCTGAGAGCAGCTCTCGTGCGGCTGGGAAGAATCCAGGTGAGATATCGGTAAAGTCGTATCTGGATGCAAGGACTCTGTTGGGGGCTTGTAGAGCCTGCAAGATAGGCAAGGTGGCTGATGCAGTACCAGCACCAACCTCGACGATCTTCATGTTGGGGTTCAGACGACCAAGCTCGCTCATGTAGGCTGCAATCTGCGCAATACAGCGAACATTGCCACCTTCCAGGTAGAGGCCACTCAGCAGACTGTCTTCGTTCAGGATGGACAGAGAGTGAGTGGTTCCTCGCAGGATCTCACCCAAGCGTGGGCCCAGACGACGCGCGACCTGTGCAGAAATGCTCCCGTCTTCCTCTCCTCTTTTGAGGGATTCAGGGTCAGGCTCCTGGTTGGCGAGTGTCTTCATCCAGTTATGCCAGCTGCGCTGGTATCCTTTGGCTACCTCATCTTCTGGTGTCGAGGCCAGGGCTTGCTTGACGTAGTGCACGGTCATGGCCTCCAGAGCCTTAATCTCCGGGATGATGGACCGGTTATCCAGCGACTTGTTGCACAAGTCATCAAGGTACTTCTGGGTAGTCTTGGGCAGGTAAGTCACCCAGTCCGGAACGTGGCACAAGTCTCGTTTGCGGCCTTGGCCAATGGAAACGTCGGGCAACTTGGTCGCGACCACTCCCCAGGCCTGGAGGACCGAGTTTTCCTCGTTCTGCTTGTCATAAATGCCAATGTCAAAGGTGAGCACGCTCTCGGTTCGTGCGGCGTGGCACGTCACCTCTTGGAGCGGGTTGGACTGGTCTTGCTCGGTCACAATCATCTTCTCGATGAAAGTGGGCACGACGGGGGACTTGTCATTCTCGTCAAAGATGAGAACACCCATCATGCCGTGATACAGCACTGCGTCCATGACACCGGGATGAATGACGTAGTCTGCTGCACAGTTACCGGCTTCGGGACCGGGCACAAACGACGAGTCTGCAATGCAAGACCCGGCAAAGATCTTGATATCAGTCAGGTTATCAAACGGCGCGGTCCAGTTGACACCGATATCTCTTGCCCTGTGGTAGAACTGCTTAGCTGGGATATGTTGGGCGTGCGCAGGCAGATTAAGACGGATGGGAACAACACCGTCGTCATCCTGGGTGGCAGACTCAGACTTGGTGATAACTTGCACAAGACCACGGACATGCTCGACCCAGGCGTCGTCGGCAGATGTGCTGAAGATACGGAACTCTTGCCATTGCTGAGACGACTTCCTTGCAGATACTGCCTGAGGCCGAAGCGACAGGCTGATCTCCAAGTCGGTCTTGCTGTTCTCCATGACCAGCGCCTGGGAGAAGGTCACGTTGCGGAGAACAAACTTGTCAATCGTAGCCTGGGGGTTCTTCGTAGCCGTGTCTTGTCGAGCTGCTTGGAAGACCATGGAGAGGTATGCCGTGGCTGGGAAGATGGTCTGTCCCTGGATAATGTGGCCACTCAGCCATGGGACGTCCTTCAGGTTGAGGAAGCAGCGCCATCTGGGCTCCTGAGGGTTGTTATCATGGACGAGCGTGCCCAGAAGCTCATGGGGAAGGAATTGGCGATGCTTGTACGCTCTAGACACCCGACTCTCGTGCCAGTATGTCTTAGAGTGGTCAAATGGGTAAGGGGCGAGATCTGTCAGGAGTTGGGGTGCTGCTCCGAAACCAGCATTGGCCTTCCAGAAGGCGACGGGGGTCTTGTCCAAGTACAAAGACTTGAGCATCTCCAACATGCGGAGCTGAGAGTCCTCGCCGCGCTTCAGAGAACCAGCATAGTGAATCTTAGCCGACTCTCCCGTCCAAGTCCTCAAGGTCTGCTTGATGGGGCCTTCCAGCTGGAAATGAGATCCCAGTTCAAGAAGCAGGTCGACCTTGCGGGTGTTGTTCTCTCCCACGCATGTCTTTTTCAAGGCGTCAGTGAAGCGGACAGGCGAGACCAGGTTGTGCACCCAATAGTCCCGGGTGATGGGCTTGTCTCCGACATCCTCTCCCGTGACAGAAGAGGCCATGCTGATGTTGGACCCAGGCACGCCACCAGCTACATCCTTCAGAGCCTCGTGGTACTTTTCAGCAATCTGAAGCATCTGAGGCGAGTGGTAGGCTGCTCCTCCAGTACGGAGAAGTCGGTTCCAGACGTCCTGCTCATCTAGCCGTTGCTTCAAGGAGTCGATGACATCGGCATCTCCAGATACTGTCACGCTCGCAGGGCTGTTGTGGCAGGCAATAGCTATGCGGCTGGAGTCAGCAGCACCCAGCTTGTCGATAGACTGCTTGACTGTCGCAGCTGATGCTCCGACAGCGATCATAGCGCCGGCCTTGCCCTTATTTTCCCTTCTCATTTCGCTGGTGAGGCGACCACGGTGAAACGCCGCCGTCATGGCGTCCTCGAACGAGATGGCTTCGGCGCAGTACGCGGCAGCAATCTCACCGCTGGAGTGGCCTACCACAGCGGTGGGGACCACTCCCAGGTCTTTGAGGGCGTCCACGAGAGAAATCTGAACGGCTGTGGACATGGGCTGTGCGATACAGGGATCCTCCATTCGGCTTTCTTCGGGGTCCTTGAGTAGCTCCTCAAACAGATCCCACGAGCTTCCGCATGTCTTCACACATTCAGCTGCCCGCTTCATACTGGCTGTGAAAGTTGGCCATGTACCAAGCAGGCTCTGGCCCATACGAGGATACTGGGCACCTTGACCGCTGAAAACGAAGCCAATGCGAGGACTTGTCTGGAGATCGCCACGGGGGATGGGTTCGCCGGACAGTTTGGTCACTTGTGCGAGCAGATCATTCAAATCTGAGGCAACGAGCCCGACTCTGTTCTCCATAACAGTCCTCCTGCTAAGGGTGTATGCAAGGCGGGTCAACAATGCGTCAGCGTCAGCCTCGGCCAAATCAGCCTTGCTTTCGAGATACTTGGCTATATTGGATGCAAGATCTTGGCAGGACTTCTCACTCGCAGCACTAAGAACAAACAGTCGTTCCTTAGCCCTGGGAATACCAGCAGGCAGAAGAAGATTCCTGGTGGGTGGGGTTTCATCCTTCTGGTTTGTTGGCTTTACAGGGGCGGCGTCAACAACGACGTGAGCATTGGTTCCGCCGTAACCGAAACTGTTGACTGAAATTCTCTTGAGCGGTTGAGACTCGAGAGATATGGGGATTCTGAGATTGAGGGCGTCCAGGTCAATCTCTGGGTTCGCCTTCTCGAAGTTGACCTGAGGAGGAATCATGTTGTTTTCGAGCATCAGGACGGCCTTGATGAGACCAGTGAGACCAGCTGCACTCTCAGTATGACCAATGTTGGCCTTGAGGGAGCCGATAGGCAGAGGGGAACCTGACGTTCGAGAAGCACCGAGGACCTTGGCAATGGCCTTGGCCTCAATGGGGTCACCAACCGAGGTACCCGTGCCGTGAGCCTCAACATAATCTGCATACGGCGTCAAGCCAACCTGGGCGTAAGCTCTCTCAATGGCAGCAGATTGCGCTGCAGCACTTGGGACAGTGATTCCGTTTGTCTTTCCATCCTGGTTCGCCACCGAGTTTCGGATAACGGCGCGGATTGGAAAGCCCTGCTTCTCGGCTTGTGAAAGGGGCATAAGGACGACTCCTGAGCATCCTTCACCTCTACCGTAACCACTGGCCCCTTTGGCGCGGTGGTCGAATGTGAAGGACTTGCCTTGCTTGGAGAACATGCTCAGCTTGTTCTGGTAGCCATATCGCTGCGGGTCAACCTGGAGATTGACACCCGCCACGAAGCACTTGTCCGTCTCGCCTGCGCGGAGACTGTGCACCGCCTGGTGAAGGGCTACCAAACTGGCTGAGCAGCCTGTGTCAAGGGTGAGACTAGGTCCGTGTAGGTTGAAGCAGTAAGATACACGGTTGGATGCAATAGCTGCTCCAACACCACTGGCCTGGTAAATGGGAGGGAAGTTGATGTCTCTGAGGAGCATCTCCTGGTAGTCAGAGGCCCACAGACCGACATAGACACCAGTGTTGGACCCTGACAGTTGTTGAAGTGTCAGACCAGCATTTTCAAATGCCTCATAAGCAATTTCAAGAACCAGTCTCTGTTGAGGGTCCATGGCCTAGAGGAAGGTTAGTCGGTTATGTGACTTAGGGAATAGGGATACGCACAGTTGCCTCTATGGGATTGAGTCCGAAGAAGGAGGCGTCAAAAGCTTTGATGTCATCTTTCAGAAAATGTCCACCGTCTGTACTTGTCTAGAGCAGGTGGTCAGTTGTAAATTCTCTTGAGAGTCAAGGACTAGTGTATCATGTGTCTTACCCTTCCAACTTTGCCTTCAGCAGCAGGATCATGAAAACCCTCCTGGTTCCATCGATCCTTTGGCACCTTTGACCACGCCGAACGGCCCTTGGTGAGCAGCTCCCATAGCTTTTGCGTGTCTGATGCGTCTCCTGGGAGCCGACAACTCATACCCACGACGGCGATGGGCTCCAGATGCGCTGCACCTACGTCTGCTGGAGAGTGTCCATTAACAGGTGCACTGCCGTTTACAGCAGAGGTGCCGTTCATGGTATGTGTGGGGCCTAGTGAACCCATTGTGTGTAAGAGATGAATATTTCAAAATGTGATAGAGCTATGCCTCCCAAGTCCGAGGAAATAGAATGAGTCTCCAGATTATAAGTCGAGATTATAAACTGTCCTACGCTGCAGCAACGAATACTTCGCCCCAAAGGGACTTTTAGGGTTGCACGGCTAGGGTCCATGTATATGGACTCCTTGATTTACCCGGCGGCGCTTCCTGACAAAGCTTGGTGAAGGCGCGGAGGGCTCGGAAGGGAGCTCTGCATAATGTCATCCTCCTCTATGCGAGATAATCCTTCGATCATACCCTTCAGTCTTGAAATGCCTAGTTCTGCGGAGTATTCCGGTTGCTCACGGCTGACAGATGGAAATCTGCAAGGCAACTTTGGTTTGCCCGACGCTAGGATGGCCTTGCATGCCGTCATCCTTCTCCATGCACTGGCATCCTCCTATCCTACCTTCCTATATGGAGTACTCGTAGAAATACACTCCGTTTCAGGAACTCACAGGTAGATATCTGCAGGATGGCCTGGCGTTACTGGAAGGAACTTTTACGCGAAGGGATCCTTTTATCGAACTTTCTTATCCGAGTGGAAACCCGAAGGCCCGAACGTTAGTGGGGCCCGCTGATGTGATGCTGCAGCCTGGCATTTAGGTTCATGATATTTCTTGATTAGTCGAAAAAGAGGGATATCTTTCGATTTGGCGCAGATTTGTCTGCATCCAGGCGCTTAAGGAAGCACGGGTGTCAAGTCCGTCGATGATACGTCTGGGTCTGGTGCTACTGTGCCACCCGTGCCATGGTAAGGCTTAGTGTGGATTTGGGGAGTTAAGAACCCCCGGATTTAAGGGTGTAGGGTAATACAGTTGTAGATCATTTACTCAGCCACTCTAATTATTTAGTAAGCTTTATGATGTAAGAATTCTGACATATTCAATGAGTTCTGTTTGCCATATAAACAACGAATACTAGGTATATGAAAGCTCCCCACTAGTCTAAGTTGCTGAACCCGGATGTATGGACTGATACCTCTTGCCTACTCGTTCGACGTAGGTTGAGTTTGGTGTTCGCAATCATCGAGACTGTCGTAAAGCTTTCTTCACCAATAAAACGTCTCAAACAGCCTAAAACTCATGATGCTGATTGTCTACCACTGAAATATTTCTATAAATATCTTATTCCAAGAAACACCATCAGTAACAAAATACTCTTGCTTGGCTACCGAACCAAGGATTTATTGAGTTCTTCCTGCTTTCCTACCCCTGCACGCTATGATAAGGCATGTCATGTACCGAATTCACACACCCCCACCCTGCGGCATGCAACACCACCCCTACTTTATATCCCTACCTTGTTTCCCGCTCTCACACCCCTCCCCTACCCGTCCCCACCCGTGTCCTTGGCCCCTGTCAGACATAAGCGCACATGCTTGGCGGACAGGCCATCACCATTGCTAGAATTTCAGACGAATAATGCACGGGTGACTGTGTAAGTACTCGGGGAGAACTAACGACCCGCCCTATATTGTCGCCGGCTGAACAACACGGTCCCATACACTCCAAACGAGACAGAGATCATTTTCAAGGATCGATTCAACCAACAAAGCATCTTTTTTTGTTTTGCAAGCTGCTTCCGCGTTTCTTATGCGTTCATCTTGGTCGTCACCGTATCCAGTGACTACTAGCGTTACAACCACTTCTAAGCTACTAAACACAAAATGGGCGGTCACAATGAAATCGAAACTTTGCTTTGCAGGGCGGCATCTCAGGTCCTGAAGAAGGACGAATCTGAGATTGATGTAAAGAAATCTCTAGCTGAGCAAGGCGGCAGTATGCTGTCAGGAGTTTTCTTTGCTGGCCAATGCAGGGAACTAGGTATCCCCGTCGACATGGCCAATGTCTCAAACACGTCTATGCGTGACCTGGCACGACAGTTAGCCGAAACCAACCCCGAATTGCTGCGATCTAGTACCGCGACGGACAACAAATCTGTTTCTGTTGCCCACACACAGCTACAGAGCTTATATCGTACATTCGGGTCGTCACAAGGCTTCACGTTGGACATTGAAGTTCCAATGACCCTCGATGATGCTACTCATATCATGGAGAGGCTGGTGGAGAGACATCCAATTCTCGGAGCTTCCCTGGAGCCCGACCAAAAGGATTCCTATGTCTTGTCAGGCACCAAACCTCCACCTCCCAGAACCTTAATGCCGTATGAAACAGACAAGGAGGTTCTTGTTCAGGTGAGAAAGCTGCAAGACGAGGCCTCGACAAGTCCAGCTATTCTCAGCGTCCTCCTTTTTGGAGAAAAGTCCAAAATCAGAAAACTCGGTTTTGTGGCAAATGCTGCTGCTTTTGACACGCACTCTTGGCATATCCTTCTTCAAGATGTCCAAGCATATCCAAGCAAATATCATCACTTGAGTACTGAGTCTCACACCTTCTTCAACTGGGTTGAACGAGTCAATCAGGGAACGGGAAAGGATATAGAACCTGCTCTTACGAATGGACATCCTGTGGATGCGGGGCCCTCGTCCAAGAATCCTCTCCCACAATCACGAGTGGTTTCATCCTGCAGCTTTAGTTTGAGCTCGAAGTTGACGGAAGTACTTCATAGCGAGGAATGCCACCGAACATTGCGTACAGAGGTTCATGATTTGATCTTCGCGTCCTTGGCTTCCTCCTTTGGAGATCAACTTCATAGCCCAGCGAGGAATGTTGAGATTAGGGATGGTCGCAGCCGTGAGCAAGATGAAGCGTGGGACAGTGTGATGGGATGCTTTGATGAGCTTGCTGAGATCCCCTATAACTGCACTGGGGACATTTTCGATGCGTGTCGCAGTGCGAAGGATTCGAGACAGCATTCAGTCTTGAAGTCTATCCACGATATTTCTGATCACAACAATCTCATCCTTGATACAACCCGTCTCAAGAACTCATCCGATGGGGTAATGCGGTCCACTGACGAAGTGCCCGGGCGACAAGCTGCGGAGGCCATCGTTCAGTCAATTGGCGGGCTCTGCATGACCCCTTTCTGGATAGATGGAAAACTGAGCTTCTCGGTCGTTTGCAGTGCTGATTTCGGAGGAGAAACCAATCTCAAGCGCAATTCTGAGAAGTTCGTCAACCATTTACAAGACATTGCTACAACATTGCCTAGCCGCCGACCTTGGCCCACCCTCTCCGATTTCCCCAATCTACCACTGGACTACCCATCTCTGGACCGCTTGTTTGAGCAAAAGCTGCTTCAGATTACTCAAGATCCCCTTGCAGACATTCACAGCATCTACCCCTGCACGTCCATACAGGATAATATGATCATGGGCAATTCCCTCGATAAGGCGGCATACATGTGTACCTTTACTGCCAGAGCCACGACGTCAGGTGCCTTTGCATCCTTTGACGCTCAGAAATGGGCTTCGGCATGGGGGAGAGTGGTCGAGAAGCATGCGTCCCTCAGGACTGTATTTATCGAGAGTGAGAGTCGCCTGGGGCACTTTGACCAAGTCGTGCTCAAGAAGGTGGCCCCGCCAGTCGATATAACTTCAGGGCTCCAGGAGTCGGCAAAGGTTGAATTTCAACCGTTGAAGGTGCCGCATCATCTGGGTATCACCCAGGAAGGCCCTGGACGGTGTCTTATGGTGTTGACTATGTCTCACGCCATTACAGATGGCCACTCTGCTGAAGTTCTTCTCAATGACCTATGTGCTTCTGCTGTCGGACTAGGAGGCGGCGAAGAGGCCTTCTCCTACGCTGAATATGCACTCAGCGAGCATCAGTCCAGAAAGACCCATATTTCGGATTACTGGGAGAAGTATCTCGCTAAGACGCAAACGACTCTTCTTCCAGTCACAAGAGAAAAGGCTGATTTTCATGACTTTGCCACCGTGTATGCCACCATGCCAGCTAACGTAGCGTCGATGGACCGACTCTGCAGACGGCACAAGATCAACTTGGCCAGTGTCTGCCAACTTGCTTGGGGTGTTGTCCTGCGTAGTCACGTTGGTGTCGATGATATATGCTTCTCATACATCTCCTCTCTGAGAAACAAGCCCTTGAAGGGCATCATGACGGCTGTTGGACCTCTGATCACGACTCTCCTTTGCTCCGTGAACTTGGAAGGAAGTACAGACATCTTGGATGCTATCAGGGCTGTCGACTCTAATTACACAGAGAGTATGGCCCACGAGGAAGAGCTTTCCAAAACTACTTCTCCACGTCGCTGGAGTAATACTGTCATGTCATTTCGCCGGAGACTCGTTCAGGACGATGGAGGTCTTCAAGGTTTGAACTATAAACTTGTCAACGCCGCCAGCCCTACAAATGTAAGTACAGACCATGCGAAAATGTAAAGACACAACGGGCTAATAACCTTCGGTAGTATGACGTTTCCCTTATCGTTTCAGCGGGCCAAGCAGATTTGGAGTTTATGCTGGATTACTGGGCCTCTCGGATGGACAAAGAGTATGCCCAGCGTCTTCTTCAAAACTTCCAGGAGGCACTTCACTCCATCTTCCGAGACATTACCACCACAGTGTCCAGACTCGGACTTATAAGCGAACATCAGAAGAAGCAGATCCTAGAGAGAAACCTCCGTGTTCCCGAGGGTCTAAATCGGTGCGTACATGAGCTGGTCAACGAGAGCATCCAGAAGCAACCATCGGCTGTCGCCATCAACGCTTGGGATGGTAGCTTGACGTATGAGGAACTGGACAACTACATCACTCATTTCGCCCAGTATTTAGTGGATATTGGAGTGGGACCAGAAGTCCCGGTGGGAGTCTGTATGGAAAAATCCCAGCTCGTGCCTGTCGCTATGCTTGCCATCTTAAGGGCTGGTGGTGCTGTTGTTCCAATCGGAGTAGAAGAACCCATTGCTCGTGTGCAGGCTATTCTTTCTGACTCATCTCCCGTGGCCATCCTTGGTGATGAGAAGCAAGTGAGTCGTCTGTCTGGACTGGGCACTCAGGTTCTGAATGTGATCGACATTATGGCGGACGAGTCACCAAACACACCATCATCCACAGAAACAATAAAGACACGAGTCAAGCCGGAAAACACAGCGTGGATCTTTTACACGTCTGGATCTACTGGAACACCTAAGGGCGTTTTGGTAGAGCATCGAGCTCTGACAACTAGCATGCGTGCCCATGGTATCGCGCTGAACTTGTCTCAAGAGGACAGGGTACTCCAGTTTGCAGCGCACACGTTCGACGTGTCCCTATCCGAGCTGTTCACTACGCTCATCTATGGAGGCTGTGTCTGTATACCTGATGAAATTGATCGTCTCAACGACCTGGCAGGCTCAGTACATCGTCTACAGGCAAACGTCCTTTCCCTCACCTCAAGCATGGCATCAACCATCAAACCCGTGGACGCTCCGATGGTTCGCAAACTGGTCTTGTTTGGAGAAGAAGTCAAAGCCAGCGTGTTGGAAGCCTGGCTCGGAAAGGTAGATATCTTCAATGCCTATGGTCCAACCGAGAGCTCCATATTTGCCAGTGTCAGTAAGCCACTCCAGAGCGTGGACGACCTGGCTAATATTGGATTTCCCATGAATGTGAACTTTTGGGTTACCGATCCGCAAAACCCAGGGCGTCTATGTCCTCCAGGAGCTCCAGGCGAGCTCCTAATCGAGGGCCCACTGCTTGCTCGGGGATATCTCAACGACAAAGCCAAGACATCTGCTGCTTTCATCCACGATCCAGCCTTTGCCTCTCTACTTGGGATTGAGTCGGGGAGACGTTTCTACCGAACAGGAGATATTGTGCGACAGAACAGCGATTCTTCCATGAGCTATCTCGGCCGAAGAGACACGCAAATCAAGGTTCGCGGCCAACGTCTTGATGTATCCGAGGTCGAGCACTGGATTATAGAGTCCCTAGATGGTATAATCCGTGCCGTGGTTGGACTTCTACCAGCAGATAAAAAAGACACAGGCGTCATGTTATTTGCTGCTGTTGAGTTTTCCAAATACACCACCTTTGTCCCCCGGGGGATGAGGTGATTCTCCCAGCGTCTGACGAGATTCGGAAAGCACTTGGTCTACTACAGAATGCATTGCAGGAGAAGCTCCCTTCCTACATGATTCCCACTTTCTACATTCCCTTCAGACGTATACCCTTGACTTCGTCTGCCAAGACGGACCGCAAGATGGTTCGTCGGTTGGTTTGCGAGTTGGACACTATCACCCTACAGGAATATGTCTTTGAGGAGTCGAGCGAAAGTGACCAGCTGCTGACGGAGACTGGGCAGAAGATCAAAGATCTGTGGGCGGCTGTACTCAACGTCAGCAGCTCGTCCATCAGAGCAAGTGATCATTTCCTTTATCGAGGAGGAGACTCTCTCCTAGCGATTAAACAGGTTGAGATGGCTAGGTTAGAGCATATTCACATGTCGGTCAAGGATGTGTTGAGTTTCCCGAGACTTGAAGATCTGGCACGAGTTCTCGATGAACGCAACGCAGCTGGCAAAATTGACTCTGCTCAGGCACAGACGCGAAGTGACTCTCCTCCTTTCTCTCTATGGAATCCATCATTCAGCGATAGAGAGGCTGAACTTGCAGACATTGCTATGCAGTGCGGGCTGAGTACTGAAGATATTGTGGATATCTATCCCTGCACCTCGTTACAGCAAGGCATGTTAGCTGCCACACAGCAACGCCCGACGGCATACCTTGTGCGTCAAGTCTACGCCCTCTCGGATTCTGTCGATTTGTCACGCTTTCGAGCAATGTGGGAAGTCATGGTTCAACAGGCCCCCGTCATGCGAACTCATATGCTGCCAGGGCAACGGTCGGGATCTTTGCAGGTTCTATCAAAGAAGCCCATCACATGGCAGATCCACGATAACTTGGAGGCGTATGTTGCACAGGACCAATCACGCGCCATGGGCGTTGGTCAGCCGCTCATGCGTTTTGCTTTGGTGCAGGACAAGTCGAATGGTGTCCGTTACTTCGTGTGGACAGCGCATCACTCGGTCTATGACGGCTGGAGCGCCCAGTTGATCTACAAGCGACTGGCGGCTCTTTATCTCCATGACGAGGTGCCTCGTGCGGTCCCCTTCACGCGATTTATTGAGTACCTTCAACGCAACGAAGAGGTTGATGGAATCAAGACCGATGCCTACTGGCGCGGCCAGCTTGGAGGAGATGTGCCGTCAGCCTTCCCTTCCATGCCGTCTCCTTTCTACCAGCCAAAGCCCGCCGCCTCGCTTCAGTCCGAAATAAGCACTTCGATATTGAACCATTCAAGGTCCGGATTCTCACTTGCTGACGTCCTAAGGGCTGGTTGGGCCATGACTCTTGGTCAGTTCCTGGGTGCAAGCGATGTGGTCTTTGGAGCCATTCTTTCCGGCCGAAATGCCCCCGTCGCGGAGATTACAGAGCTAATTGCGCCTACCATTACTACTGTGCCAGTCCGAGTGCGTGTCGATCGGGAAGCAAAGGTTTCTGGCTACCTCGAAACTATACGGACTCAGGCAGTTGAAATGATACCGTTCGAGCATACGGGGTTGGAAGAGATCAAGCGCCTTTGTCCTGATCTCCAACCTGCGACGGATATCACTCATGCTCTTGTCATTGAACCTCCGTACGCCAGGAACGGAGAGGGAGCCACTGAGTTTCCCGGCTTGGAGCTGGTAGATACCGCCGTTAACGCGTTTGACACATTTGCCCTCACCATTCAGTGCCAACTCCCCAGCGAGCAAGGATCTTCCATCAAGATTGAGGCCCGTTTCGATAGTCAGGTCGTAAGCGAGGCACAGATGAAAGTCCTTCTAAGACAGTTTGAGCACTGGGTGTCGCAGTTCCTCGACGAGTCCAATCACAAGAGACAACTGCGAAGTCTGGAGGAAATCACCGCTACAGATCTAGCCCAAATCAAGAAGCAGAACGCTCCGATACCAGTACGGGACTTGAGATGTCTGCACCACTTGATAAAAGATGTAGCGCAAGAGCAGCCAGACTCGCCAGCGGTCTGTGCCTGGGACGGCAACTTTACATACAAAGAACTCTGGGCCAACGCAAGGAAGCTTGCACAGCATCTCTCTACCCTAGGAGTTGGTCCCGAAACAAGGGTGACGGTTTGCATGGACAAGTCTAAATGGACTGTCGTGTCAATCCTAGGCATCCTAGAATCTGGGGGCGTTGTTGTTATGCTACGTTCGCAGTCTCCTTTGGAGGAAGCTAAGGCTCTCGTGGAGGATTGTGAGGCAGCTATCATGCTGACCAACGCAGGGCACACTGCTAGGTTCACCGGCTCAGGGCCTCCTGTCATTGAGGTGAATGACGCTTTGTTAGCCAGCCTCCAGGACCCGATCACGAGTGGGCCTATTTGTCCGACACTAAACCCTGATCATCCTGCCTGGATAGTGTATACATCCGGAAGTACAGGGTTGCCGAAGGGATGCCTCCTGGTGCATGGCGGTCTTGCTACTAGTCTCCCAGCACACGGAAGAGCGACACGCTGGTCTAAGAAGTCCCGCACTCTCCAATTTGCATCTCACGAGTTTGATGTCACTTTGCAAGAAATCATGACGACTCTTATCTTCAAGGGCTGTGTCTGCATTCCGTCCGAAAATCAACGCGTCAACTCGCTGTCACAGGCCATCAGAGATATGAATGTCACGCAGATGGTGCTGACCCCCACCGTGGCATCCATGATCAATCCGGCCGATGTGCCGTGCATAACTCAGCTGCAAGTCGCCGGCGAGCTGATCAAACCAAGTGTTGTTGAGCGCTGGATTGACCACGCCGAGGTGGTTAATATCTATGGCCCGTCTGAGTGCTCTGTCTACTCGTCCTGCGGCAAACCCATGCAAAGAATCGAAGACGCGCCCGTGATAGGATACCCGCTAGAGAACTGTAACTTTTGGGTCACCAGCACCACTGACCACAACCGCTTATGTCCCATTGGTATCCCTGGTGAGCTGCTTATTGAGAACTCTTGGCAGGCCCGGGGCTACTTGAACAATCCAGAGCTGACGGCGCAATGCTTTGTGGTTGAGCCTGGATTTATCAAGCAACTCGGTCTCGATGGCGCCGGAAGACGAATGTATCGGACTGGAGATCTTATTCAGCAGAACCCCAATGGATCTTACACTTACATTGGCCGCATTGGCAATGAAGTCAAGTTCCGAGGGCACAGAATTGACCTGGGCCGGATTGAGTATTGGATTGGCAAGCTTCTTCCTGGGGTGCAAACAATTACAGTCGATCTGGTTGATCTCCAAGATGGGAAGAAGGCAAACGATCTTATAGCTGTGATCGACTTCACTCAAGACAGCGAGCTGTTTAACCTTGACCAAACAGAAGAGATCAACGGAGTCACCATTCTTGCCCCTTCTAGCAAGATTCAAAAGGCCCTGTGTCGTCTGAGGGATGGCTTGGTAGACAGGCTCCCGAGTCACATGGTTCCGACCGCCTTTATGCCCTGGAAAAAGATCCCCTTGACACCGTCTGGCAAGACAAACAGAAAGGCTGTGCGTCAGCTGTTGACAAATCTCGAGGCAGGATCGGCCTTGCTGCAACGCTACCTTGCTAGTCAAGGTGAAAAGAAGAGCCCTCAAACCAAAATTGGCAAGCTTCTTCAGCAGCTGTGGGCCGAAGTCCTCTCCATCGATGCGGACTCTATCGGTTCCGAAGATCACTTTACGCGACTTGGTGGTGATTCTTTAGCAGCCATGAAACTTGTTGCGTCAGCTCGACAAGTCGGACTTCAATTGACTGTTGGAGCCATATTCACATATCCCGTACTAGAGGATTACGCTCGAGTCCTTGAGACTGACCAGGAGGCTGGCCTCGTTAAAGTGGTGGAGAAGGACCCTGCTCCCTTTGAACTGTTGCCGAAGGATCCAAGTAGTCCCGACGGATTTGAATCTCGACTGATCGACTTTGCTGCTCAATGTGGCGTGTCTCCGGACCAGATCACAGATGTATATCCCTGCACCCCCATGCAGGAAGCACTGTTTGCCATCACGGCAAGACAGCCAACGGCCTACACATATCGCCAAGTGTTCCGAGCCAGTGGGGCGGACGTTGATATCGCCAGATTCCAGTCCGCATGGGAAACAGTGGCCAGAACATTGCCAATCCTTCGAACTCGAATAGTCCTTGATCGTAACAGTGGCTTCCTTCAGACAGTCGTCGACGAGCCCCTAGTATGGCACATTGGAGGCGATCTGGACACCTACCTCGCCGCAGACAAGGTCTTGGGTTTCGAAACGGGCAAGCCTCTTCTCCGCTGTGCAATTGTCGAGCAACAAAGCTCAGGGGCTAAGTGCTTTGTCTTGACCACCCACCACAGCATGTTTGACAAATGGAGTATCGAGAAGATCCTATACCGCTACCTCTACCCGGCGTACTCTAGGCATGAGATGCCCAAGGCTATCCCGTACCCGAGATTTATCAGCCATGTCCTCAATACCGACCTGGGCGCAGCATCGCAATTCTGGACCCAAGCCCTGACAGGTGCTGATTCCTTTACTGATTTCCCCTCGCTTCAATCCGTCGGCTTCTATGAGCCCAAGCCTACCTCGCTCCTGAAGCAGACAGTGTCTCTAGACGGAGCCACAGTTACAGGACTGCAAACCCCCTTCCCAAGTCTCCTCAGGGCGGCTTGGGCTTTGACAGTAGCCCAATACGCGAACGTGGAAGATGTCATGTTTGCTGTCAATCTGTCGGGCCGCTCAGCTCCCGTGGCAGAAATCACTGAGCTCGCAGCCCCAACGTTTACGACCGTGCCCGTCAGGGTTAAAGTACATGGCTCGCAGAGGGTCAAGGACTTCTTAGATGATGTCCACCACCACGGCGTGGACATGATACCGTTTGAGCACATTGGACTCCAGAAGATCAAACGGCTCGTTCCCAGCTTCAACCCTGCTGATCTTAGACACTTGTTCCTCGTACACACGGCGACCGATGCGGAACTGGATGATCCGACACTTCGACTGCCTGGCTTTGAGCAGATCCACCTGAAGATGGAGGCGATCCATGACTACCCCCTCACAGTCTTGTGTAAGTTGGATGAGCGTAAGGGAGAGGCTGAGATAGAAGCTCGGTTCGACAGCGCAGTTATTCCTGACGATCAGCTCCAAGCGGTCCTGCGTCAGTTTGAGCACAACGTCACCCAACTTGCTGGAAGTGCCGCTTCTGAGGAGCAAATGGTGGGAGATCTTCCTCTGGCCAACTCACACGATCTACAATTGATCAACGATTGGAACGTCACCGGCGAATGGCCCTCCCTTGGCTGTATCCATGAACTGGTTATCAAGCACGTTCAAGCCAGCCCTGATTCTCCAGCCGTCTGTAGTTGGGATGGGGAGCTTACCTATCAGCAGCTTGATACAGCGGCTAGAAGCCTCGCTCAGCTACTCACGATAAAAGGGAGCGTGGGCCCCGAAGTGACTGTCGGGCTCTGCATGGACAAGTCACGATGGGCAATGGTAGCTATACTGGCCATTCTATATGCTGGCGGTGCAGTGGTGCCCCTTGGAGTTCAACTACCAATCGAGAGAATAAGTATCATCCTTCAGGACTCTTCTCCAGCCATGGTACTCTGCGACGAGTCAAAGGCAGACAGGTTCCAGTCACTGGGTTACAAGACCGTACCTGTCGACGAAGCATCCCTCGCTCACTTGGCCAAGTCGTATGATGGTCTCGATCTTGCTATTCCCTCAAAGTCAGTCCGAGCCGAAAACATGGCCTGGATCATATACACCTCTGGCAGTACAGGTGTTCCAAAGGGTGTGACTCTGGAGCATAGAGGTATATACAACGTCGCTCTGAGCAAGGGAACTGGCCTGGACTTCGACACGACCAACCGCACATTCCAATTTGCTCCCTTTACCTTTGATGTCTCTATTGGCGACACTATCATGGCCTGGGCATTTGGGGGAGCTGTATGCTTACCTTCGGAGAGCGACCGGATGAACGATTTAGTCGGGTCCCTTCAGCGATTAAAGGCTAATTTCGCAGTCCTCACAGCGAGCACAGTGGCGCTGATCCCCCCGGGCGAGGTCCCAGACATGAAGATGTTAGTAATGGGTGGTGAAGCCAATACCCCCGCCTTGATTGACAAGTGGCTCCAGGGTTCGAAGGCTACCCTGACCAACAGCTACGGTCCGGCTGAGTGCTCAGTGACCACCACCATGAACCCTAACCTGACAGACAATACCGGTTCATCTAACATTGGCAGACCCATCCGCGGCGTCCAAAACTGGATCGTGGACACTAATAACTACAACCGACTTGTGCCCATCGGTGCAGTGGGAGAGCTTGTTATCGAGGGCCCACAAGTCGCCCGTGGGTATCGCAATGACCCCGTCAAGACTGCGGCAGCGTTTATCACAGATCCAGCCTTCACTGCGCACGTTGGCCCCGAGAGATCTGGACGCCGAATGTATCGGAGTGGCGACCTGGTGCGATACAACGCCGATGGCAGAATCACGATTCTGGGAAGAAGTGATTCGCAGATCAAGATTCGCGGCCAGCGGGTTGATCTGGGCGAGATTGAGTCGTGTATCGTTAAACATATGTCCAAGGTGCGAATGGCCGTGGTAGAGTATCTGCAACTCAGTGGTAACCAACGCGCACTCGTTGCCGCCCTTGAGTTTCTCGAAGACGACGGCAACTGCAGCGACGTAGCAGACCATTCAGCATGGCTCAAGAAATCTCTTGCTGAGAGATTACCGGCGTATATGGTCCCGAGAGTGTATCTCCAAATTGACAAGATGCCCAAGATTATCTCTGGGAAGATTGATCGCAAAGCTGTCCGCCAGTTCATGATGAACGAGGGTATGCAGGCAGTAGACATGAAGTCTCAAAGTGTCTCAAAAATTGGGAAGGTGGACAACGAGAGGGAGGCTGTCGTCCGTAACCTATGGGCGGATGTGCTCGGGGTCGAGGCTGAGACAATCGACCGACATGATAACTTTTTCGACATCGGTGGTGACTCTATCATTGCCATGAAATTCGTCGCTGCTGCGAAGGCGGAGAGTTTAGGTATTCGTGTGCTGGACATATTTGAGAATCCAGTTTTGTCTAAAATGGCCGTTGTCGCCAAAAGTCTATCTGGATCGGCGCTTGAAGCAGCTTCAACACCCCCTTACCGTCCTTTCCAGCTTCTCGACGGTGTGGAGAATGGCATTGACGCCTTTCTTGAAGAGATGGTCTGTCCCGTCACTGGCACAGAGAAGGAATCGATCCAGGATGTCTTTCCTGCCACCGATCCTGTTTCCTTCAGCGTGGCAGGGGCATTAACGGCAGCCCAGACAGAAGTAAACACCTTTGTCATTGATACGGATCCCGGCCTTGATCTGGCTCGACTACAGCAAAGCTGTGAGCTACTGGCGCAGCATATCGAAGCTTTCCGCACTGCGTTTGCGTTTGATCTTCGCAACGGAAGGCTTCTCCAGATAATACTGAAGTCCTATCAGCACAACGTGCTTGTGGTCGAGACTGAGGACTCGCTGGAAGATGCCACTGAGCGCGTTTTTGAAGAGAACATTTCCCGTCAACCTCTTCGACTCGGCGCACCCTTGGTGAATATGGCTATCGTTCAACAGCAAGAGAGCAAGAAGACCCGCGTGCTATTGCGGATGTCGCATGCTATATACGACGCCATGTCTCTTCCGATTATCCTGGACACCCTTCGCAAATTATACCATGAACAGGATACTTCTGAGCCTCCTCTAGCCTCCTTTGCCGAATATGTCGCAGATCTGGACCGACAGACAAGTGACACCAGCTACAAATACTGGAAGAACCTGCTTGATGGGTCCCAAATGCCTACTGTCTCTCCTACAACAGAGTCTGAGCACCAGAACTCCTTGCGCATGGCCTTTACCGAGGAGAAGGTGTTTTCATTGCCGAAATCGAAGGGAGATGGCGTTACCACCTCCACCATCATTAGCTGTGCATGGGCGCACGTACTAGCCCAGTACACGGGGAGGAGTGATGTGGTATTCGGAGATACCATCTCTGGAAGAAACTTGGTCGACCCGTCTATAGGCAGTACTGCTGTCGGCTGCTGTGCGACCAACGTCCCTATGCGGATCAGGTTTGCTGATACTTCCGGCGAGCTCTCGGTCAGTCAGCTGTTGACCCAAGTGCGGGATCAGCAGCGGAATCGTATTCCCCACGAAGGTGTTGGTCTCCGTTCACTGATCCGGGAATGTACGGACTGGTCCCCGGTTACTCGCTTCACCTCCATTGTTAACCACCGACCAGCCAATCCAGCGGTCAAGTCAGCCAGCGGACAAATCAGTTTCCAAGTGAGCACCATCACCACTGAGATTAAACCTCTTATGACTTGGTACGATCTCGCGGTTATCTCCAGGGAAGAAAATGGCAATGTTGTGATGAGTCTGGGTTACTCGACAACGGGGTTCCACCCCAACATGGCTCTGTCGCTGCTGCAAGATCTTGCCGACACCTTCCAAATCATTTTGAACTCAGGGCTTTCCAACCAAATTGCCCTTCTTGGAACAAAGGCGATGCCAAGATCTTCGTCAAAGGTCCCCATGTTGCAACCAGTGAACGGCTTCAAAGGGCAGAGTCCAGGCAAGGGCAGATCAAGTAACGGATTATCCCCTGACAGATCCATCGATTCAAGTCTCGGTGGTCTTGATAAAATCTGGTACTCAGTCTTTACTTCAAAACGCACAAGCGTGAGCTCGTTGTCGTCCGATGAGCCGACTACAGAAATGGGTTACCTGCCTTTCTACAAGTTAGGAGGCGACTTTCTTGATGCCGCCTGGTTCATTACCATGATGGAACAGAGAATTAAGACCACCAAGGTGAAGGTTAATGGGGATTCCATTTCGACTTCGCACGCTCAGGTGACGTTGGATGATGTTCTTTATCATCCCAGTCTTGTGGAATTTGCTAGTGTTTTAGATCAAAAACAACTTCGGTCAAGTTAGTGAGCGTTCTTCTGTTTTCCTTTCTGATTTATTGGTATCAGGCGCTGTATCAGGGCGGCTACAAATATATAAATTTACTTAAAGGTCTGTTGTTTTAGTAGTAGAGTATAGAGCTTTGTATATTCTTTTTCATTCTGTGGTGTTTCTATCCTTAGCCTCGGATTGTATTACCTTATCTGTCGCATATGGCACGTTATTACCTTCAATTAGGTTAAGTTTATTCATAGAATGCTTGTTTTGCTGTAACGGACTTATATAGGAGTTTGAACCTTTGATTATAATAGATTGATGTCATGCTTCAGTATGCTTATACGATAAGATAAATACACTGTCTTTTCCAGGTATAAAAAAGAGGACGATGACAGATTTATAATATAGAGTGACAAGTAATTCTAGTGACTTTATTATATTACTAGATGGCTCATTTAGATGGAACGATTAATAACAATCAATACGGCTTTTACAGTTTAAAGATCTCGCAAGGCAGGGATTAGTCTAAGACCATGGAATAACTTCTATGCACGACTAAGTATAAACTTTATTAGTCAAGATTATCTTCCTCTACATTGTATCTGATAAGCCCCCGATGGTTATCTCGCTTGCGCTGAAGGATTCATGTAGTATTTCTAACCTGAAACATGTAGTACTATCCCTATATCCTTTTTATACTATCTATAAAACTCTTCCCCCTAAAACTAGATAAAGGTGGCTTTAATTGCGATGTAAGTTTACCAAGAAGAGATATTCACTACAGGGGTAAATAGAGCAAAAGTGTTCAAGTGTTAGACGTCTAGACCAGAAACTATTAGCAGATTCATTTTAAAAGATTATCAAATAAAGGTCAAGGTTTATATCAGCGATGTTAATATTGTAATTGTTTGGAGATATTGGACTGTCCTGTAGTGTTATCTTAGGCGGTAAGCTCTGACTTACGCCCCTCCGTGTTTATTGACTCCTATAACTGAGCTTGTTGCCGCATAAAAGTGTCGTCTTACCTGTAGCTACTGGTCGAGCAAATGTAATTATTTCTCTTTTCATCCGGGTTTACCGAAGTTTCACCGCTGTTAGTTTCTTTCTGACAATCAATGTGGCGCGATCTTTTAGATCACCTCTAATGTATATTGGAACGCAAGATAATTCTGGTAGCATCTACTGTGTTGGGGGAGACGCTAGGGATATTTACGGACTGAAAAGAAATCCTGTTTCTTCCCCAAAACGAAGGAAGAAGGATCGGTTCACGTTCGATAACGAAGATGACGCACTGTTGACCAATATCTAAACGCAATTCACGGCTCACACTTGCTAGTTGCGAAATCTATTATAGCCCAGTATTGATGGGTTGGAAGCTGAGGTTAAGGGCCTTCGCTTGGAATAAAATGTGACAGTTAAGTAATACTCTTTAAGTAGGAGGGATCGATCCAAATCAATACACAAGGCTATCTAAAACTATCTCCTTGACGAAGGTTTCCGCAATCGGCCATGAGATTTAGTTTGGTGGTTTAGAAGGCTATCATATCTAGTAAAGCTCGTCTGCGGGCATTCGAAACAATAGTACCGCTCCCTATGCTCTTTCGGCCGATGTGTTTCTAAATGCCTCGCCATAGTCCTCTCCTGGAACCTTTGATTACAAAAGCGACAAGACATAAAATCTGTAGGAGTATAGTTGTGGGACCTTGAAGTACAAATCAGAAACTAGAATCGATCATTTTTGTTGCCGGTCACTTACTCTACGTCATACATCTGTCCTGAGAAATCGTTGTCTTGGTCCCGAGAAGAAAGGCCTACGCGAGCTCTGACTGCCTCCGTGGTTGTGATAGTAAGGGGTTGAGAGGTTGGGTATTGTGTTAATGATTGTGGACTTTGCGTATTGGTTTGATGCGTGTTGGAAATTTCATGATATGTAGCCATATTGCTATGTTGGACACGCTCGAGCGAAAGATAAGGGGACTGTTGAATTTCGTCGGATGGATCAGGCGGTATATAAGGTCTCTAACGAGCCGAAATATCTTCGCCGACTCCGCGGTAGGAGACAATAGGCTGTTCTTCAACATGTGCCTCTGTGCTAAAGCTAGTCCCAGAAAGTGCCGGCATAAAGCTACTGTTGACGTGGCCCTGACTAACGATGTTCCTGATGTGACCAAACGCCTCTATCTCTTCATGACTTAACTCAATGTCACCGTAGTCGAGGTCAAAAGTGGCGAGATTTGTGTCTCCGGAGTCCTCAGTCACTCCTGCCATCGAGATGGAGGGATTCACAATGGGAGGAGATGACGATATGTATTGTTGCCGAAATGACATGATAGGTGACTGTAGCAGAATGGTGTTGAACAAAGATCTGAGAAATTGACAGATTCCAAACTGATCTTGCCTGGATCTAAATAAACAATACATACAGAAGGCGAGTTAAAGATTGTTATAAAAAATCTAACAAGATTGATGTCGTTCACTTCGCAGACTCCTGGGGCATCCTTTCTGGATCAATATTATGATCAAAAGCAATTGAGCTGTTAGGTGCCTAACTGCCAAGCAGTAAAAGTGTAAAAATGGTGCCCAACAGGTAAGACTATCAACGCCTCTCATCACTTTTGAACTCATGCACTGAAAGTTGCATTTTCAAGTGCCAACGAGCACGGGCTTGGGCGATGTCGACGGTTTTCGAGAACGCCTCACAAGCCATTACGCTAAGTGTGATTGGCTGGTTGTTACATGCATGTGGACGGCCAGCTAATGCGGACGGCCAGCTAATGTGGGCGGCTAACTAGTGCGGATGGCTAGCTAATGCAGATGCAGATGGCCGACTAACCCTACTTTGATGATTCCTCTTTCGTTACTACTGGACGTGGGAGATTGTCATTGGTAGGGAATGTAGCTTATCACTGATGTTGATGTCATTTGTCGGAGCAACTGTCTGTGCCCCCAAAGTGATGCGCAGTCAACCAATCGTAGTGGGGAAAGAGGTACACATTCGGCTTACTTATGAACTGTTTAGCTTACTATGCATTCCATCAACTACAACATTGAACTTCACCGGCCAGAGTCGTACAAGGGCTTTGAAAATAAGATAAAACACCAGCGAATGATGTCGACACTGAAGCTGGAGACTGCCCTGCAACTATATACACTAGGATAGTTTACATGTTCCGCTCCAACATACATAAAATTGATGGCATCGTGGTTGTACTTGATTCGCAGAAGAAGACATGATACGGCACAGGAATTGCAGGCGGCTTGAATCATGCAATATTTGCTTAGTAGCTAAGACATTTCCGCACATCTGCATTTCAGCCTCTGACGTTGCCTTGAGTAATTCACAAAATATGTGCGAGTTTGGGGGTGGAGGGAACAGAGAATGATTTTTGCGGAAATTTGTTGGGTCAGTGTCGGAAATCGAAACGCCTGCGAGAGCCCCCGGTGGGATATGTCCATGACTGGAATTTTCTATATAAAGGAGGCCCACCACGAAAACGTGAAATGTTCTGTACCAAGCAAACACAAGACAACCAGTGTGAACCTTATCTTTTTTGATCTCCTTATCACCTTTATCATCCGTTCTTGTCATCTTTTACAAGTCCAAAATGAGTTCTTCCATCAGCCGAACAACTATGGGTCTCAACAGCAACCAACAGAGGCAGTATCAGTCCCTTTGCATTGTGCTCCAAGCCGTCAACGAGACTTGCAAGCACAGGAGCGACATGAGATACTCCTCTGGAAGTCGTTGCAGTGATTCCCACCTTACAGATTACGAGAAGTACACTTGCAAGATGGCCCAATCCCTCGACATTGAGAAGGGGGCAGCAGTGCCACAGCGCTTATTGTTCTTAAAGGGCTCCGTGGACCAGAATATGTTTTTGCCCAAAACTCAAGGAAGACATCTGAGCTGGAGAGGGCCAAAGCGTTTCTTTCTAATCTCATTGAGTACGTGGGTGTCAACCCTGATCGATTGGCTACCAGACCACTACAAAAGCAAGTCTTTACTCGTATCCTCGAGTTCAACTTTCTCAGATTCGAGATATACCTGGACACTTTTACCACCGCCCTGGAAGCCTGCATTCATATCTGTGAGCGATCACAGGACCCTGGCAGTAAGTATATGCAAATAATCAAGATTACTAGAGTTACAGGCTTCTAACAATACCAGGGCTGGACGACATCGCACAATTGCAAACTCTCAAAGACAGGTCCCAATTTCCTCGCAACATGGCTTCGTCTGATGATGCCAAAAAGAAATGTAAGAAACCAAACCAAATGTCATGTTTGCGTTGCAAAACACACGGCGCTAATTACAACTTTGAAATAGTTTTCCGTGACTGCGAAGATCTTATCAAAGCCATACATAACAGCCAGAATAATGGAATCAATAATGTCTTTGATAAACACATTGATAATTCCGAACCAGAGGTTTCTTATCAATGGCATCAACTACGACATCATCTTGGCCGCTTACATTCTCTTCGCCAAGCTTCTGAGTCTATAGTCAATGCTTCCATAAGATGGCCCGAGCTATTCAAAGATTTCACGGTCAACTACATTCCCTCATCTGCTCTTCGAAGATTTATTCATCCGCTAGCAGTATACCCTTCGTCGAAGGATGTTATTGAGGCCGCATTCCCAGAATATGACTTATCGTTTTATGAAAGCGACATTGAGGAACTTCGCCACCACGGTTTGGATGACCAAATCAGGAAGCAAGGACAGGAGTTTCCGTCCAAAACTCAAATTCACTGTGAGGTTAATTTGCATAACCATCTTTTGAAGAGTGGCAAAACACGACCATGCGACTTCTGGAATGATGTCATGTTTATAGCTACCAGCAAGCTTCCTTGTAGGCTTTGCTATTACTATTTCCAGGACGGCAACAACGACTTTCATGTACAGCCATCGCACATGAACCTTTATCCTAAGTGGAGACTCCCTGACGCTGCGGATCCCAACGATCAAGCAAGCGTTCAACACCGTGAGGAACTGATGGAGGATATCTTTGACCACATGCAGGAAGGCATACTGAAGGTTTTGCAAGAGAAGTTTCCTCAGTGGAAAAGGAATGATTCTCGCACGGACTCACGAAACTGGCCTAACGTTCGAGAAGGTGCGGATAGTAGAACTCCAACTACCGGGGTTTATTTCTCGCCCTCAGTCGTGGATGACGATTCCTTTGTTGATATGGGGAACAGTGATGTTGGTGTTGCTTTTTCTGGATAGTTTCTAGTACTCCGGTTGACTTTTGAGAGGATGCTCTTTTTATTTTACTATATTCGAACATATGAATCTATCCTATGGTTTTTGTTCTATCACTGCGTCCTGGACTTGAATAAAACTCTGAAAAGGTGTCCATTTAGTTGTGGAGTTAGTTCCAATACACATGACTTTGAAACGTGATAGCTAACATCCTACGGCAAGTACAACCCGACCAGGATGGGCTTCCTAGCTCATCGCGGAGATGCATTGCAATATGCTAACATCGAAATTATGCCTCTCCATTCCCACATGCGGTTGTTGTTACTTCTAGTCATCATTGTATTTGATGGGTTCAGCAGCTATCATCTCTTTATTCTAAGTTTCACTAAAGCATCTGACGGTTGGGGGCCTGCTGTTTCTCTAGAAAAGACAGAAGGTAAAAATGACTTTGTTTAATATCCTCTCGCTCACATTTGTAGCATTACTCCAGTATTATTAAGTCCGTTCCGGAAGCACGGCGCTGCGTATAGTGGGCTTTGGGGCCACTGAAGGTATGGATAACAGAGCTTGTTCTCTCTCCGAGGAAAGAGAAAACGGGCATGGATCTTCATCAGCTGCAACCATGACAGCCCTAAGCACAGATTAACCACATAGGATTTCATGGCGTGCAGCTGCCCACGCAGCGATGGAATCATAGGGCCATCTGACGTTTAGTGGCACTGGCGACAGACTGAGATTAATCATCTCCTTATACATACAGTTATTATGCAGTATGCTTTCTTCCATTTTTATATTGAGCTGATCGAGCCACCTTCTACTGATTTGCAGCAACCGGGAATTAGCACACTAAACCAACCATACCATGTAAGCGAGGGAAGGCGTAAAGGCCGGGTATTCTCGATATTCGGATCCAGAACCTAGTACTAAGAGAATGGTGCAGAGGCCACAAAAATTAGTATTGGGTGCTATCACTGCTCGTAGTCGGTACAGTAGCAAATTCCAACCGACGTGCGCTGATAAAAAGGATATAGTTCCATGAAGATGATAGGGACAGGGGACTTTCGCATGGATGAAAAGCGTGCAATGTTGTAAATTACAAAAGTCTTTAATAAAGTAGTAATTGGGTTCATTACTTTAACAATAAGTTGTTTCACCAATGTTCACTGCCCATTGTGTCTTTCTGTGCTGTTTGGGTGCTAGATTCTCTTACATGATAGCTTTTCAAAGCCAAGGAGGGCAAACTGTATTTTGCTGGCTTCTGCCAACCTTCAGTACATCACGCAAGACCTAAGCAGGTTTTAACTTCAGTGACGGAAGCTCCTGACTGCAATAGCATTCTTATTACAAGGTTGCACGTTTGACTATCATACCAGACATGGTTGCAATGATTATTACATGAGACGTATGATGGTGAGTTGTCTGTGCATCAATCTATGGATGGCCTCAAAATAATTGGGGTTACACAGGACCGTTAAAGGCTTACGCCAGCTAAACAAGTGGTCTGATTTTATCGCATGCAGTCAGATCAAAAATGCCTCTATCAAAATCAAGCTCAACTTTGGCAGCTAGCTCAATAACATATAACCCTTCAATCGGCCTTCTTCTTGTTCCTTTGAAATGAACCCACCTCCCTTTAATGTCCACCAAATTTTCACACAACCTTTGTTGAACTTACCCTGAAGTCAATGATGTCGTTTGCCCAGGACTCTGACAAGGCAACGCCTTGTTGGGTGGCAGATGGTGACGTCGAGATCCATGGTCAGAGCTTTACTCCTCGTCGTGCGGCCATGGCATTTTTTAAACTTCCCGCCAAGGAAGAGCTTCCAGAAAACATGTACGAGAATGTCTTGGCTGATGCTCGGGAGGGCCTGCGAGACGTTTTTGACCGCCCTGGTTCTCGTGCACCGTTCGTTCCTGGCTACAAATGCAGGGACGATGCCGTTTCAAGAGCGAGATTGCTTTGTCATCATGGGCAAGAAAGTTCAAATATTATATTCTTGCGTCTAAGACACCCATCGGTTGTTTATTATCGAGGGTTGGAAAACTATGCTGTTAATGCCTCTTACCATGGTGCAGGCCTGAAATCTTCCACCGACAAGGTATATGTAATTTGCGAAGCCTTCACCAAGTTACATGTCGAGCGAATCGAACCGGTAGAGGCTAGCGGCTGAAACTGTTCTATGTTATCAAGCTGTTGTGTTGTTGCGCGCTATCTGAGTGGGGCTTGGATAATTCATTTATGTTCTCCCCTTGGAATACTAGACTTAGTCTCATATAGAACCATGTAAAGAAAATCGAAGAATATCAAGTCACATACCAGAAAAACCATGAACACTTGAGTGCTTTTCCTCTCCAAGGTTTCATATCCATCAGATCATCTGTTATGGGTGCTCTGCCGTTGTTTAGATCTTCGATGACGTAGACCAGGAGATATGAGCTTAGTCAGGGTTGATTCCATCTGGAGCTTTTATGTCCCAGTAATCCCGTGAGTCATAGCTTGGCACATCTCTACATTCACAGCGGAACGGCTCAGTACAGGTTAAGCTGTATCAAGCGAGTACTTCAACTGATATTACAAGCAGAGGGGCAAGCCTAATGTTTAAAGGCTTACTACTGGGTTCTTTCCAATGTTATGTTTCCGATATAGTATCAATGAGCGGCGTGGCGTGCTCTTACTCAAGCACGCAGGATACAAGTGCGTTATTCCAGAAATTAAGTATTGCGTGCGATAACCCCGCTTCATTTGCGCCACGCCTGCAGTCGGCTGAAAAAGAATGCAGACTAGGTCATTCGCTCTTGGCCACTTGGATGTTGGAGTAATCTTTGGTTGAAGAATGATAGGATAAAAAGTCATATGACTATGCTGTAGGAGGCCCACCAGAAAAACAGTTTCTTGAGCGAGGGGATGGAGCACAACCACTCTATGAATTAAGAAGAGTGTCTTCCCTGCGACGGCTTTCAATCCTTCAACACCAGAGTGCGAGTCAGTCTTGATACTATTCACACAAAAGAAATAGCTTGTATCCATTCTGAAGATTCATCCAGAAGATGGAAGTACGCCAAAGACAGATAAGGGCGACGGCCGATATCGATCAAATTCCTGTTCGCAAGAGGATATCTTCTTCAAATCCACACACAGAACATTTGAGATTTGATAACGCACCCTACTACGAGGATTATGGATCTATGATTCGCCTTATACCATCTACTCCCGACGTTGACGATCGATATTATGGATACCCTGATGAGTCAATACTTCAGAGTGGCCTCGACGAAGACATGTCTCCATCATCTTCAATCGTAGATGTAATGGAGAGGCTTTTTATAGATCACGACCAATCCGAAATGCAGAACGCTACGGCGAACGCGAGACAAGATCAATTCGCTGAGTCCTCATTTATACCAGGCCGCAACATGAGAGCTCGTGACCCTGCAGAACGAGTATTTAAGACCTCAAAGGGTGAAAACTTAAGCCAACCTTTCGATTTTATATGGCGTACGTCTGTCCTTTAATGTTCACCTATATTTTATCTGTATACTAATTATGAACAAGCGAAATGCCCTGTAGGGATGGAGAACGCACCTATGATAGCCAAGTGGGAAGTTCATCGGATTGCATGCCACTGTTCTGTGGACCTGGAAAATGTCACCCTTGAGTATCTCCCAACATGGAGAGATCAAGATACTCTCTGGAAAGACTTGAAACAGCGTAAGGATTTCCATGAAAAACCTTTTCCAGCAAAATGTGATAGAGAAGTGTGGGTCCAAGGCCATGAACAAGATCTCAGCGCGGTAAGAGCCGTGGAATACAAGGCCAGACTCATTTTTCACAAATCAAACACAATACCAAAATTCGAGCTTGAAATACCCAGGTCTGACAAAAGCTCCAGACTTCGTCGGAAATTTGGTTTCAATCGATTTATGGAGCTTCAGCTGCTGTTTGGCGATGGATGTAGATCGATCCTCAAGGACAAAGATGAAAAAAGGGCATTGGCGAGATGGTTAGTTCAGGAGCGTCACCTTTTTTTGCGTTGTAAATGGGCGGCGTTTTTCATTGAGGAGATGAAATCAAGAAAGCAGAATCCCGGCCTGATCGCACCTAACATGACCGGCAAGCGCGTTATGCTGTTCGCAGAGCAAGGAGCAAGTCTTAACTTCGGTTCTATGGTCTCTGGAACAACCAGCCATCTCAATGATGTACCAGCAATCATGTCGGTTGATCCAGTGTGCCATAGATATTCCCTACTAGACTGGCTTTTGCAGCTCGAATCCAATTTGCGTCGACCTTATATCAAGCTCTTCAATCGAATTTCATTAGGTATGATCACAAAGCCCTTCGTTCATTGAGGAACGGATACCTTACTGACATGTTATGTACTCTTAGGTCTAAGTAAGACAACCCCGACTGTTTTGCTTGAGGAAAACATGATACGGCACCGACCTACAGACATTGAATCTCCGAACGGCTCGCCTATGAACGATGGTATTGGAAGGATTTCTCACTCACTTTTGAGGGAGGTGCGGGATACTATGGGCCTAGACTTTCTCCCTACAGCTATCCAAGCTAGAATCGGTTGCGCTAAGGGCCTATGGATGTTAGAATCAATTCCCCTTCCTTCAGATGAGCGATGGATCGAGATATATCCCTCCCAGAAAAAATGGGATTGCAATTGGTCTGATCCCGCCCATCGAACCTTGGAAGTAGTTTCTGTTTCTTCCTATAGGGGACCAGCCACTTTGAACCTTCAATTCATTCCAATCTTGGAAGAACAAGCAATTAATCGAGAACTCATGCGAACAACCATTTGCCATCGCATAGATCAGCATTTGCGGAACGATCTGGACCATGGCAAAGCAGCCATGGAGACGCCCGAACTCTTTCGAAAGTGGATCCATGACACTTCCTACACCACATTTGGGGATAGCCAAGATGGCATGTCCTGGTTTGTGGGAGGTTTGCCAACAGACTGGCCCGGGACAATGAGCTTTCTTGCTGACGGCGGCTTCGAGCCAAAGACACTCAAGTTCCTAAATACCATGATGTTCAAACATCAGATGCAGCGTTGGAAACAGATGGAAACCAAACTTCATATCAAGATTGCCCGGTCAACCTCCGCATTGATGACCATCGACTTCCAGGGGATCCTGGCGCCAAATGAAGTCCAACTGTGCTTTTCACCGGCGTTTGATGATGGAGAACAGAGTCTTGATGATCTTAGCGGATTTGACGTGCTCGTTGCTCGCTCCCCAGCACATCTACCTAGTGATATTCAGAAGGTAAAAGCTGTTTTTAAGCCAGAGCTGCGACATTTCAAAAATGTCATCATATTCTCCTCTCTAGGTGACGAATCACTTGCCTCTAAGCTATCGGGAGGAGACTATGATGGAGATAAGGCCTGGGTTTGTTGGGATCCGGATATAGTTGACAATTTCGAGAATGCCGACAAGGCCTCCAAGGTCTCTTTCGAAGAATACTTCCGGTCTAACACTCAGAAGACAGGCATTCTGGCATCTCGATATGGCAAGCCCCATTACTTAGACGCACTTTTGGAAGAAGCATTCAACTTTCACCTCAGCCCCTCATTCATGGGGATTTGCACTAGCTATAAGGAAAGCCTCGCATATGAGGAGGGAAGTGTCGGAAACGAGAGAATCGTCAGACTGAGCATGCTTTTGAGTGAGCTCGTGGACCAGGAGAAGAGTGGATTCGAATTTGACGACAATGTTTGGTATCGTATTAGAAAAACGATGTGCGGAGGCAAGATGTTCCCGAAAGCCCCGGCTTATAAGAGCGACGGCCTTGCAGCTTTACCCACCTCCAGCCACATTATCGACGTCCTCCAGCATTTTACGCATGAGCGGATAAAGAACGGGCTACAAGAATTTTCCAAATATTGTATCGGTTTTGGCATTGGACCCGATAAACCTGTGCTCACTACATTTGATGCAGACCTCGTTAGCTATTGGAACGAATTTGAGAAAGAGGCAGAGCAGAACACGTCACGATTCGATCCATCATCTCCATGGTTGAAAGATTTCCGATCAAGTCTCGTCGAAAGAATTGATGAATGTTGGTCATATTGGGGGAAGATGATGTCTGGCAAAGGGGATTATCTCACTAAGGCCATACCCGTTTATGAGCAGTGGAGAGATATTTCGCCGAATGTTCGATACGACTCGCCTGTTGCCACTATGATGACGTCCTCATTCAAGGATGGAATATACTATTCGAAAGGCTTGGGGCAGTGGGACCTTCTCAAAGCCAGTCTCACTTTTAAGAGGCATCATCGACGTCCTTGGTTCGTTTGGCAGATGGCAGGTCGTCAACTGCAATTTATCAAAGCGTGCACAGTCAGGGGAGAGAACGATCTATTAATACCAATTCCTGTGGTTTCGAGGATGTATAGAGTTCTGCGTCCAGATGCAAGACGAATTGAGAGGGTCGTTGCCGATGAAGACAGGGGCTTACAAGATGGTTTATATTAGGACCAGCGTTTCGATTTGTCATCTCACTTGACCAAAGGTATAGCAAAGTTACGGGAATGAAACATCTTGACTTGTCCACGGAAGATAACAGAGGAGAAGCTATCTGACAATACAATCAGCACTTTTAATGAGCCTAAGATAGGTGTCTACGAAGCAAACCGATGGGTGAATAGTTCTGTTTATCATCTAATAGAAATTGAGTAACGTTAGTGTGCCTGGCGAATATAAAAAAAATGTAACTCAAGTCAAGTCAAATTAGATTCGAGATTCCACTAGCGAAATTTAATTAACTTCATACCTTTATTTATACAATTATAGGGTATTGTGGTAGGAGTATTTTCATCTCTATATAAGGAAGTTTTTCTCCTTTCTTGAAAATAAGAAAAGAGATGTCTTATCCTGTCTTATCTAATTTCCTATCTTATCGATATTCTTATCGATAAGATGGGCCAATTAATCAATTTGTATTGAATCTTGTTAAATTAACTTAATCCTGAGCTCTCAAAACCGATTTTTGAGGTCTTCGTATTAATTCCTCAGAAATCAATTTAAGATATGACTTGTTGGGAGTGCTGAATTAAAGTGACCGTTTCCAAGTATGAAACGGTAAGATTAAACAATAAAGCGACATTCAACTACGGTTAGAACTTGATGAGGTAATCAATCGATCTTGTACGTAGCACATCAATAAAGTTCTCAGTTGGGCAAGTCTCACTTCCCGATCTCCACACACAGGAAGCATCACCTCAGCTCACCGCTCAACCAGAAAGAGCAATAATGAACTTCCTTGATCTTCCCAGCGAAATTCGCCAAGAAATATTCAAATTGACGATACAGTCCCCACATGTGCCTGTAAACCCATCACAGAATCAGGATGGACGATATCAGCTGTCGCGTGATGCCTTTGAAGGCGGGGGAATTTGGCTGCTGCAGCCTCAAAATCCTGCCCTTGGTCTTTTATTGGTGAACAGACAAATCCATGAGGAGACTAAAAGCGTCATCGATATAATACCCAACACTTACGACCTCGATATCATGTTTGTCAAACACCACGGATTGTGGACCACTTGGTCTCTCCCCAAGCTGCCTAAAACACACTACGTCGATCATGTGCAGGTCACGGTCCGCATTTTTGACCCGACCGATGATCTTGATCCTCGTTTTCAGAAGAGCCTTAGCTTCCGAGGCGGTGATGGTGGACCTGAACTTGCTGTGTGGTCGTTTTATCACCTTCTTGGCAATCTTATCAGAAGAGGCCCGGGCTACATAGGGCATGGAGTTAAATCGGAATGCACTGCGCCTTATATCATCAGAGCAATCGATATCGATATCTTGAAACCCACTGATGGTGCCGCTCACAAGAGCATTGTCTGCACAGACAAGGAATTTGAAAAAAGGAAGCCTCGAGTCAACAAGGCTTGGTTACACAACGACGCTTCAATGCCACCCGAAGAACGACTAGCGCAGTACATGATCAGCAATATGGAGCTTTGTCTCTGTTTTGGCCGTTACACTGGTTCTTACGCCATGTTTGTTTTTGAGAACGTGACGGAGATTATTGGGTTTCGGACTAACGGGAAAGAGTTCAGTATGTTTGACTTGAGGAAGAGACTTGAAGGGCACAGAGAAGCCTATCTAAGTAGCCCTGATGTTTCCGATAACCAAAAGCGGATCTATCAGGAATGGGTCGCGTATGTTGAAGATAGACGGGTACGTATGGAGAAGGGTCTTGAGCCAAATCATGACCGACCCGCAGGAGGGTGGTGGAGATGGAGTGAGAATGACATGTTCTAGGAGATAACAATAGCCTTGATAATGCCGAAAGCTTGAACTATGTGAGCTCTTGTGTTTGAATTCTTTAGTCATATGCTACAGAATAGCATGCAGAGCAAGTCTTATAAGATTAACCTTTCCTCTCTGAAACATCGTGGATCAATATGGCTTTACTCCTGCTAGCTTTAATAACCGATCTGTCAACTCGGGCTTATTTAATGGCTCGCTTCGCCTCTCATGACTCGCCCCATCTAGCAAAGTCGGGTGAATTGGTCTTAACAAAATATCCTCGTGCGGTCGGTGTGTCGTCGCTAACCAATTTTGTAGTCCCTCTTTCTTCTTCTCCAAAGTTTCAGCGCTTGCAAGCCTCGCCGGAGCGTAAGCAACATAAGCAACCGTCCTGATGGTGTCACTCTCCTTGGTCGGCTCTGCGCCGTAATGGATCAACCGCGAATCCCAGATGATGAGATCACCGGCTTCAGCGGTGACCTTGTGAGGTTTGAACCCCTGATCACGGAACCACGAGATCTGGTCTTCTGTGAACTTGTAAAAATCATTTCGTTCCCATTTCGACTTGTCGGTTTGGTCATCGAAGAAACTCTCAACAGCCTTGTGAGATCCGGGGTAAACTGTCAATCCTCCATCTTCGGGCCCGGACTTGGATAGATTGGCAATGCCTTGGACACAATGCAGACCTCGACGGAATGGTGACTGATCTACATGCGGCCAAGGCTTCCGCGGCTCGTGCTCAGGTCGGTTTGGTAGCGTGATGTTGAGTGCGTCGAAGGAGACGAGCAGCTCGTCGGTATCCCATAGTTTGGAAAAGACGTCGATGATGCGCTGCTCCTGGCGGATGTCCCAGATGAATTTCTCGTGTGCTACACCATAATGCATAAATAGATTGGCGGGGTGCATGTGTGGAAGGTTGGATGTAGTCCAGGTTGAAGAATCTGAGTAATCCAGCTCGGGATTATTAAAAGATTTGAGCCAGTCAAGAGAAGCTTGTTGATATTCTGCGGCTTTTTCATGACTGATAACCCCAGGCACAACAGCATATCCATTTTCGACGAATGACTGGTACCATGAGGAGGCCATGGTTGGTCTTAGAAGTTGATGATAGTAGTAATTAGATATCAGGAGGATCAAAATGCGTGGATATTGTTACTTGCGTAGTGCACCGGCCAAGTAATTATAGATAATGAAATCGATTGCGTCATCGCCTTGATTGATTGATAATGCATGCGTATTCATCGACGGACCGATTTATGCTTGTCATTCATATTTACTACCCTCCGTTTGCACCATACTAGAGCGAACTCTGGGAATGACAAAGAGCATGCAATCATCATCAACTTTCTAGTATAGCCTTTCTATCATTTGAATAATGCTACTCTGTGGCTATAATAGGAATTCGTGGAGCGTTCTCAAGCAGTCTTTTGCCTTCGGGAAAATCATAAACTCTTCCATCGTCATCCCACAGAGCAGCTAGAACCTGCCGCTGCCCTTTCCAAGGTTTTCGTGAATGCTGTACAGCGTAGTTCTGAAACGTCTGGTGTTAGCTACACTCGACTAAAAATTCTACAGGATGAGATGTTCGATAACTTACGTCTAGCAAGACAAGGTCACCTTGTTTCCAGTTTACATCGACTGCTCCATCCTCTGCCATCTTTAGCAGGAGATCTAGGTCTTCAGGGTTTATAGGTGTTCCGTCACCGAACTCAGGTGGTGGATGGTATGATCCGTCATCCCCTCTGAACGGTGGTCGAGTTGCGCCGTGGTGACGACTGCGGCCCCACGCTGAGGTCAGATTTCCAAAGAAAACAGTAGCTCCAGTTGGTTGATGTAATCTTATGGCTGAATTTCGTTAGATCTTGCCAACATAACTTCGAGGCTCAGCGATATTTACCTGGAACAATGTGAGTGACACTCAGACTTCCGTCCTCGTGCCACTCAAAGCGGTTGCTATGCCGCCTTACTTCAGTCTCAATCTTCCTCCTACTTGTCTCCTCATCATCATTATCTGTGACGTGCTGCCCATAAGCTCCGCGTACACTGGTACCAGTATTGGATACTAGAGGGCTCACGGTATACCTGTACACGTATCTAGCGCCTTTGGTTTGTAGGTCAGACAAGAACTTTGGCGCCAGCTTGGCTAGTTGATGCGCGATAAATATCGATGAAGTTATAGGTGTAGCACCGCCTTCTTCTGGAACTTGTAGCCCACAGAACGTCAACCAAGCTGGATTAATTGTTGACCATCCATACTCATTATGAGTCCAGACAGGTAATTCAGGCGGTCCTTCATTGGCCGTTTTGACGTTTGGTGCAAGAACTGTCCTTAGCGGAGGTCGACCAACTTCAACATGAGGGCGAAAGCCAAAGGCATGAGCGACTTTGCTATAGTCATCGGGAGTTTCGATAGGTAGACCTCTGAAGATTATAGCGCCTCCATGCTTCTGAATGAGCCGGTGAAGATCGCCTGACTCTGCGAACTTCCGAATCAAGTCAATGCTCGTGGTGACATCGCTGGCTACTTTGGTGGTAAGAGCTAAAGGGAAGCGTGCGCTTTGTCCAAGACCAAAGTTTGCGGTATCTTGCTGTCCAGCGAAGTAGACCTCTTCAAAAGGAAGAGCCTGGCTTGATGTCGCTAGCGATAGGTTATCTACCGCCGTCGAAGGTGTTGTGGACATGGCGACTTTCAAAATGAATATTCATAAAAGGCAACGACTTGGTGGTACTCACAGCACCATTTGATCTCGAGTCGCATTTTCTACACGCTATTCTGATACTTATTATTGGAAGTAGCCCGGGATAATTTGTTATAACTCCGATCTGTAAGATAGAACCTGGTCTGTCAGCTTTCAAAGCCAAATGTGGATTTCACATGGCGCAATTATGGATACGACTGTCGTGAGAACCACGCAGCATCCTAGTAATATGCGTGCTTATCGCCAACTCAATGTTTCTGTTAAGTACATCATAACCGCTAATGTCACGTCAATGCGACGATCTTGTCTTTAATTATTTTGAAGCTGGTGAGTAGCCACTGAATGAAGGTCTAACAAGTTCGCCTATCAATTCCACTCCACTCGTCCAGTGATACTCTAGCCATCAATGGATGGGAGGAGGATTTCGCTATCTCCCCATTAGTTCTTTGACTTCCCTCATGATTCGTGTAGTATCCACACTTTCAAGAAGTAAGCGACGAGTGTGACTCGGGGAATGGGTGTTTGACCATCGTTCTGACACTGGAGAAACTTTCCATTGTTCAAAATCTGGAATAGCTTATCCTTGTCTCTTAACTGGATATATACGGTATTGCCTCAAAAATGGCGAATGTCTAGCGCAGATTAAATCCCTCGGCTGTCGCCCATGTTCCAAGAGCGACCGTTGAAATCTGGTCGAAGAAGTTTCCATATAAGGAATGTACCCTCGAAACATGTTACAAGTTTTCAAAAGCCGAGCTTTTATTTCCACATCCGCCCTCTAATATCTTATTACCTGCAGAATGGGCAACGACTCTCCCCTATCAGAGACGGCCGTTGAGGTCGGAGGCGTTAAGGGCGTGACTGGAAAGCGAGTATGGCACCGTCGCGTTTTCTTCCAGGCTACCATCGTGGGACTGTGTGCTTTTCTAGCTCCTGGTCTCTATAATGCAATGCAATCTACAGGTGCTGGAGGGCAACAGACGCCCTATCTAGTCATGTAAGACTGTTCTGGCCTCCTATGCAGCTTCCAATTAACCTTGATGACAGGGCCGCGAATTCAGTTCTTGGATGCATGATGGTTTTGACGTGCTCTCTTGGAAGCGTCGTTGCTAACAAGGTCGGACTCAAGAATGCACTTGTCATCGGTACAACCGGATAGTGAGTGTTTCGCGATTATTGAGCGATTATTATACTGACGTCAATTCTCTCGATAGCTGCATGTATGCAGCATCTTTGTACACAAACAACCGATATGGAAACGAGTGGTTCGTATACATTGGCGCAACGGCCTGCGGTCTTACAGCAGGCATATTTTGGGCTGCTGAGGGAGCAATCATGATCGGCTGTAAGTCACGCTTCTCACAGGATCAACCATTACTAACTGAGTAGACCCTGAAGAATCACAGCGTGGTCGCTACCTGGCTTATTGGCTAGCCTACCGCAATGTGAGCAACTTCCCAACAGCGATCTACCCACTCCTAACACCAGACAGGGAGGTTCAATTATTGGAGGTATTATCAATCTGGCATTCAGTATGTGAAACATTCACACATTTCCTGGTAAACATTTAGGACTGACCTTTTGCAGACTACAGCGGAAAAGCTACTGGCAAACTTGACTGGAGGACCTACATAGTGTTTGTGGCACTCCGTAAGTTACAGCATATCTACGTTGGATGCAAAATCTTGCTGACATACTGAACAGAATGTATCGCTCCATTAGTCGCGTTGTTCCTCTCGCCACCCGATAAGGTCCAACGAGGTGACGGCCAAGCTGTCAAGTCAGCTGAAAAGATTGACACACTTGCCGAGATTAAGGAAGTGCTCAAGATACTTATTCGCAAGGACTTCCTTCTTGTGTGAGCAAAAGCTGCGTTGATAAATCGAATAACTGCTTACACGTTCGAATAGTGTGCCATTCTTCTTTTACGCGACCTTTCTGCTCTCCTATGCTGGCTCGTTTCTGTCCCTTTACTTTAGCGTCCGCGCCCGTGCACTGGCGTCTCTGGTTTCTGCATTGGCGCAAATCACGGCCAACATCTTTTTCGGTAGCTTTCTTGACTGGAAGCGGTTCACATTGAATCAGAGAGCTAGGTACTCGTACATCGGTATGATGGCGCTTTTCGGGGGAACCTGGATCTGGGTCACAGTTGTTCAACACGGATACGAGGCTAACAAACCTGCACTGGACTGGGTTGACCATGGCTTTGGTCGAGGGTGGGGATGTTACATTCTGATGCAAGTCAACTTGTAAGAACCACCCATAATGATTGATAACAAGTTCTCTCTGACGTCTTCTTAGTGCTCTTGCATATAACTACGGTTACTGGCTCGCGGGATACATGGCACAAAGCCCGGCGGAGATTGTGCGCATCACTTCCACTGTACGTGCTGTAGAAGCTGCTGGAGGAGCCGTCGCTTCTGGCATCAGCTCAACTCATGCGCCGGTAAGTTATCAATACTCTGAGAACTGGAAGAGCAAATGATGCTGACTGTGGTAGTTGATCGCGGCTTCTAGTGTAAACTTTGGCCTCTGGGGTTTGGCTGTTATACCTACATACTTTGTTGCGCGTAAAGTGGGTCTTAACAAATAGGATGCAGGGTATTTTCGACCTTAACCTAGAAGCTCATTTATTATTATAAATGTGTTTTAAAAAAATTACACTATAAGAGGATTCTTTACTTAATTTCCGTCAAATATATAAAAGCATGTTTCAATATTCGTCATAGCTCTTTGTTCTGGTATCATTCTGTTTTTCCTACACAGCCGACCCTTCCATTGCCTGGGCGAGCTGTATCATTCCAGAAATCCTTTCTGCACACGTTTCGTACTTGCTACGGAAAGTACGCTTCCGATGCATTCGCCGTAAATGTGAGTCTCAGGTCTCTGTTCGAAGCCGGGTTTTCCCTCTTTTCCATTATCTTTAATACATACTGTGCATAACTGCGGCGAAATAAAAGATTTCACGAAATTATTAATACATAAAACAATCTTTGTATTATGTTTCTTTCGTGATGTAATAGTGTCCGTTAGGGTAAAGTGGAACTGTCCACATGATCTCGAGATTATGCCTAGTCATAGTACTTAACCTTGACACCCTTCAAGATCTCGACATCCTTCTCTTCGTTATCGCCTTTGGCAGTGCTGGTGGAGCCCAGGTTTTTAATCACTCTCTGCCTCACCCATTCGCCAGCCTTTAAAGGCTTTCCATCAGTACCTAGAATGTTCTGTTCAAGTAAACCGCGCTCACGCAGCACTGCAGAATCTTGAATAGGGACCAAGTCTGTGTCATCTTCGACTCGAACCATGTAAAGGACGCCTAAGCGATTGATGTGTGCTTGGTCTTTAGGTGGAGCCACAACTCTGTGTATGCTGGACTTCAAGAAACCATCTGGTTGATTTTATGTAAGCTATGGAAACATGGGAAAGTGAAAATACCAGATGATACTTACTTGTGAGGAATTGGAGGGCGTCTGCAATGTTAACAGTGAGGGCATCTGTTTGTGGACGTACCCATTTCCACGTTCCATCATTGCTTAGAACCTGGAGAGCAGCGACGGGTTGACGGAAAAGTAGTGTTAGACTCCCCATATCTGAGTGACTGTACATATTCCGGTCAGCAACTTCATAGGGAATAAAGAGCAATAAGGCGTACCCTTTAAGCCATACACCACCCAGTTTCTTGTTCTCCTCCTCACTTCTTGCGTAATATTTCATATACCGCAAATGATCCCCACTACTCTGTTCATAACGATGTCGGTTGACGAACCAATCCTCGTCGTCAAGCTCTAGTATAATGGCAAAGATAACAAGTAGCTTTTTCACAATCTGGTCATGTATGTGCTTCGAAAACTTCTCAATGGTAGCCCAATGCTGCTTGACAACTTCGGGGTGAGGACGATCGGCCTGTTCTGGGATGAACTTGGGAATATTGTAAATCTCAAAATTGTCCTTGACACCAGGGATAAGGTCTCGAGTTCCTGCAGGCTTCCAACCGTTGTAGTCGCCTTGTTCTAAAGCAGCTCTGAAAGGTAGTTTCTCTTCATCGGATAGCGATAACACGGATGATGCTAGAGCAAACTGTGTGTCGACGTCTTCCTTGCTCAGACCATGGTTCTTAACATAGAAAAAGCCTACGAGAAGGTTGTCAGTAACATTATTGAACCTCGAATCACTATCAAATCGGCATAACGAAGCACATACCTACTTCCTGGATGGCCCTTGACAACTCGGCGGCTAATTCTTGTTTACCCCCAGGCTGGTCGAATTTGGAAAGATCCAAAGTTATCAGGTCAGCCCAGTCGAGTTCCTCTGTTGTCTCTCTGGCTTGTTCATAGGGAAGTGTGACTGTTGCCGTTTCGGTTGCCATTGTGTATAGTAAGTTGATAACTTGGCAATTGCTCACGTATAACGACTTGATCGATCGGGTCTTACGTTGTAAATCCGCTATACACTTAAATGAGACCAGACTTATACAGTCAGCATCCGGGAAATTCAATCTACACGAAGAGAGGCATTGGCATTTGCAATGCTAGTTCAATATTGCATCATTATTTCTCCTCGTTGAATCGCTTCCATGCTTCCGAATAAAATTTGTAAATCCTTTCATACCACCAAGCTGCATCCTACAGTGGGCTAGTCCCCGGATATAGTGGAGAAGTTGGGGAGAGATGGACCCGAGAACATGGCATCACTGACAGGGTTATTTAGGTCATGCACCATCATCCGAAGTCGGCTATATGGTGTAATTGATAGGAGATTGGGCTCAATGGGCCATGGCAGAGACCTCCTGGCTGAAGATACAGGGCTGAAGTGGGAGCGTCTATCAATTTGTCCAAATATTCTGGTACAAGAAGCCGTAGTAGTCCTCCAGAAAGCAACCATCAAACATTTCCAAAGTGTATGTCTGATGCTGATAAGATAAGACCCAACATGACACCAAAAGGTCGTCCATCAGACGATGATCTCTCCAAGGTTGAAGGTGACAAAGCGACTCTTGATGTTGTGGGAGAAGAGGCGAGGCCTATCAACCTGGAAGTCAGCAGGCGGGTTCTTAGGAAGATTGATCTTTTTTGATGCCAGCAATGGTAATCGGTATGTTGAAAATAAAAGTCACCACATAACAAGTATCTGATGAGTAACAGGATATGGGTTGGTCTACTACGATAAGGTCAGTGAAAATTCGAGCACATTGACTCGTTTATCACGAGGACTGTAAGCTTACGACACCACGAAGGCAATTCTTGGAAGTGCAGCGCTTTTTGGAATGACTTCCGATTTGCATCTGTCTGTTATCGATGCATCAACCGACCCGCCTACAATCAACACATCGAGGCTGAGCTGGGCGACGTCTATCTTTTACTTTGGTCAGCTCATTGGATCATACCCGATGACGTACTTGCTCCAACGTTTTAACTCACGATTCATCCTGGGTCCTGTTGTAATGTTCTGGGCTGTGATATGCGCTGCCACTGCGGGAGTAACAACATGGCAAGGACTGTTAGTACTACGGTTCTTTCTAGGTACGCCAGCCCTACCAATGCTTTCTACTGAGGTTACTAACTTTGGCAGGCTTCACGGAGTCTATTGTGCCGACGGCTTTCATGATCACCGTCAGCGGGTACTATACGCAATCAGAGCAGGCCCTCCGCCAGAGCTGGTGGTTCTCGGGTACTGGCTGGTTCACTGTGATTGGAAGCGCTCTCAACTATGGTTTCGCCCAGATCGATGGCGGAGCCTTGAAGTCGTGGCAGTATATTTATGTTCTAGCCGGTGGTTTGACGTTCCTTTTTGGTCTTTGGTGTTTTGCTCTTCCCAACTCGGTACTGAATGCATGGTTTCTAACTGAGGAGGAACGTGTCGTGGCTATTGAGAGGCTACGAGCCGGCCACACTGGTCTGAAGAGCAACAAGATCGAGTTCTATCAGGTCAAGGAAGCTGTGTTAGATATCAAGGTCTGGCTTGTGGCGCTAATGATGGCCTCAGCGTATGTTTGACATATCCAACGGTTGCTCAAGTACTAATTAGCTACAGATACACGGTCAATGGTGCAGTTTCTGGCTTTGGACCTCTTATTGTTTCAACATTTGGCTACTCCCCACTCGAGAGTATTCTCTTCCAATTCCCACTTGGATCTATCTGTGCAGTCGGCATTCCCTTAACTGGCTGGCTCTGCTCACGTTATCGCAACATCCGGATCCCAGTCCTTCTTCTTTGCTGTTTGCCAGTCATCGCAGGTTTTGCAATCATATGGAAGTCTGAATGGGGAACTCGCCCCGTCGCTCCTGTGGTTGGTTATTCCATCATTGGTTTCTTCGGTCCAGTTGTCAGTCTCACCGTTACCCTCGGAGCGGCAAATGTGGCTGGTGAAACAAAGAAGAGCTTCATGGCATCTGCTGTTTTTGTCGCTTACTGTGTTGGCAACATTATTGGACCTCAGCTGGTACGAAGTGAAGAGAAAGCTCAGCATTACCCACAGCTTTGGACTGGCCTGATTATTTGGTAAGGACGTCTTTTGCCCTGCAGACTGAAGTCAACAAGCTAACTGGGTTTCAAGTTACGTCATTACCATCGTGTCAGCTTCTGTTCTCTATTATGTACTGTATCGAGAAAATGCTAAGCGTAATGGACTGACATTAGATAAGTCGGAAGGCGAAAGATTGGCTTTCAAGGGGTTAACTGATAAGGAAAACTTGTACTTTAGATATGCTCTGTAATTCTGCTGGTCTTGACTCCGCGGAGAGGCGGAGATGGAGTGCATTGGGTGGATATGGTGGAGTAGTTCCGGCGTCATCAGGCCGATTCAAGCGTTGTTCGCTATCAACTTAGCAGGTTGACCCACTGAGCTTGTGTGCCTTGACTGATAAGAATGGTGTGATTAGGTGTCATGCACGCTAACTTCTAGCCTAAAATTATAGGCAGGGCATGTATCCATACACCCACCGCGGATCCTATACGAGCGGCGGCATAATAGACTCCGGATATAACGATCCAGTAATCTACGTCGAATCATCCCAACTCCACTAGTTTGACCTTGTAGAAAATCTTTAGACATTCGACTTCTCGATTCTACAATCCTATCCAAGCATATTTCTGAGAATCATGGCTCAACCCTCAAGACGAGTCGCCGTCATTGGCGCAGGCCCAGCTGGAGCTATCGCAACCGACGCACTTGTAAAAGAACAAGCTTTCGACACAATAAGAGTCTTTGACAGACAACAGGTTGCAGGAGGGACTTGGTACGTCCATTGAATATGAATTCACGAGTTTCACTGAATCACTGACCGGTTGACCATAGGGTTCTGACTCGTGGTGGGAATAAACGTCCAGTCATCCCATCCTTAAGCAACTTGGTTGGGGGTCGTGCTGATAAGCCGGTCCAAATCCCCTCATCATTCCCTTGTGAGACTCCCAACACTCCGGAGGTCAACTCACAACAGCTGCGATACTCTAATACCGCAGCCCATGAACATCTCCACAGCAACTTGCCACCTTCTGTGATGGCATTTACACAGGAGCCAATTCCTGAAGTTGTACCTAAAGAAGTGCTGCCACAGTATGGTCCAATCCCAGTATTCCGTCACCGAGAGGTTATTCGCAACTGGGTAGAAGACATTTTTGCCAAGGACCAGAACAAGAAGTTGATTGAGTTCAACACCTCGGTCGAGTTGGCAGAAAAGGTGGGCGACGAATGGGTCTTGACACTTCGCAAGGAACGTCCAGAGACGAATTCAAACTATTGGTGGCAAGAAAGGTTCGACGCCCTGATCGTCGCCTCTGGGCATTATCATCTACCTTCCATACCGGACATTCCCGGCTTGATTGAGTATGATGAGAGGTTCCCCGGAAGAATCAAGCATACGAAACACTATGACACTGCCGACGAGTTCAAAGGAAAGCGAGTGGTTGTCGTCGGAGGATCAGTATCTGCTTTTGACGCACTACATGATATCAAACGCACTGCCAAGCTTCCAATCATCGCATCTCTCCGTCGGCCTTCGGCGATCTTTGGTTCGGCACCTTTTGAACATCCACATATTAAGCAACGCCCATCGATCTCCTCATTTGATCCGTTCACTGGACGAATTGCTTTCTCAGACGGGACCTTTGATGATGACATAGACGTCGTTTTGTTTGCCACCGGCTTTGAATTCAGTTTCTCCTTCTTACCTGGTATCAAACCAGTTAACAAACGGATTCCAGGTCTTTATCAGCATCTATTCAAATCAGATGACCCAAGCCTTGCGTTCATCGGCATGGTATGTTTATGTTATTATTTACTTGATAGTTGAAGTTTGCGCTGATTCATCAATGATAGGTTACCGGAGGATTTGGCTTTCGTATCTTCGAGTGGCAAGCCGTGGCAGCAGCGCGACATTTTGCAGGCCGTGCCAACTTACCACCACTCAAGCGAATGCTCGAATGGGAGCAGCAGCGAGTGGAGGAGAAGGGTGATGGGCCAGCCTTCTGGACGCTTCTACCAGACTTTGAGAAGCACTACGAAGCTCTGAGGGCTATCGCTGGCGATCCTGCCCATGGCACAACCGGAAGGGTGCTTCCGAAGTACGACGAGAAGTGGAGCGAGTCATTTTGGGAGCTCATCAACGCTAGGATAGCTTGGTGGAGGGAAGAAGCAAGAAGTGCTGAAAAGAAGTCCACTACTCGAGTTCTTGGATCTTCCAAGTTGGCTTAGACACACTGGGGAAAGCAAAGAATCCTAATACCTCTCATCCTTGGATATCTTGCAAAATTGCCATATACAAATTAATAATTGTCTACCTATCGCGAGAGTAAGTGACCGGTGAGCTAACTATTCTGGTCATTTTGGAGCTGCGGACCTATCAGACTCTTCACCGATAACGTAACAGGGATATCATCGCGACAACAAAGATCCTAAAGGTGTGATTAATATGGGTTTACTTGGCGATTAATGACTAACAAAATTGCCAGTTCGTGTCTGACTAAGTCTTCCATAAATAGCATTACTGTACCCTTGCTCAACGTTGAGAATACATCTCTACTTTGCTTACTATTTTACTTTATTCCTCAGTTACCATAATGGCTACAAGACCAGTCATCGAGTATTATTTCTCTTTCATTTCACTGTGGTCCTATATCGGAAGCCGTCGCCTTCAGGATCTAGCGAAACAGCATAATGCCGAGATCATTTACAAGCCCATTGATCTTCTACACATATTCTCCATCTCGGGCGGGCTCCCAGTCAAGCAACGGACCGTCCAAAGACAGGCTTACAGACTTGTCGAAATGGAAAGATGGACTCAAGTGCGAGACTTGCCCATCGTGCAACAACCCAAGTTCTATCCCGCAGACCCGTCTCTCGCACATAGAGTTCTTCTCGCAGCTATTGAAGAGCTTGGAAACGGAGATCCCTCCGTCTCAGAATTTGCCCGTCGTGGTCTTGAGACTGTTTGGGCAAACGAGTCTAATATCGCCAACCCGGAAACCATCGTTCAAGTGGCAAATGCATCTGGACTCGATGGTAGCAGGTTACTAGAGAGAGCTAGGGAGGAGAGCAAGTTTGCCGACCAAGAAAAGTCTCTGACTAGAGAGGCAGAAGATCGAAGGTTTTTTGGAGCGCCATTTTACATCTATCGAGGTGAACCGTTCTGGGGGCAGGATCGATTGGAAATGCTTGATGAGGTTATTAAGAGTGGTCGTGACCCAATTCCGTTACCCACCGAGGGTGTCTTTGATCCTCAGCAACAATAGAAAACCCGATGAAGACTACTTGGCATGTTAGTCTCTCATTTTTTCTTTACAAGACTAATATAGGCAAGGATCATATGAGTGGCCAAGACAGAAGAGAAAGGAATTGCATCACTAGTACAATGCTGCTTCGTCGTTAGGTTCATGTGTTCAACTTTTGTACGTCATTGTGATTTTACTTTGAAATTGATAGTAACAAGACATTCTGAATGCAGCAAAATGAAACAGGTCAGTTCTGGTGTAGAGTAATAAATGCACTGCATTCACCTTTAAACTCAACTAAACACTGCTTCAAGCTCGCCATCAAGGTCAACCCCGGTAATAACACACTACGTAAATTCGAAGGTTAAGTAGTAACAACCTCGCCATATGATTCTAAATGATGTGGCAATATTTTAGAACATGTAGAATATGCACAGCTAGATCAAGAGTATATTTTGCATTGTCGATACGCAGCAATTTGATAAGTGATTAACTGATACTTAACTAACACATCGATGGTCATTCTACTTGTATCAAGTCTTGCTGAATCTAATTGTAAAAAAGATAGATGGAATAGAAGAACCCTGATCCAGATCGACGTCCAGAATTAGTCTACTTGATTCGCTGGATGAGCTTATCTCCAAGACCCTTGATACTCTGAGCAAAGTCATTGTAGGACTTGGCGGCCCAATTCGCGCCGTTGGCACCCGGGACGGCATCTTTGCCGGTGAAGGCAATATAAAGAACATCGTTCTCGTCGTGCCCGGCGTTTCCGTTGATGCCAGTTCCGAAGCAAGCTGTCGCCAAAGAGATTGCAGCCTCTCCCACAAGAGCCTGGGGAGCATCATCACCATTGGTATCACCCCAAATACCATAGATCTTGACTTTTGCGTTAGTTCCCACGACAACTTGATAAAGTTTTCACTTCACGTACCAGCTTGTTACCACAGACAACAGCCATCAAGCTGAGGGGTTCGATTCCGTAGTCTTGGGGTCTGAAGTTCTTATAGCCTGCTCGCGTTCCCTCATTACCGAAGACAACATAAGGGTGGACAAAGGCGTTGAGGTCCCTGATGCTCTTGTTGTACCCCCTAACAGTATCCTGGAAGGAGGTTTGAGACTGGGTATCGCTTGAGCTGCCGCATCTACCGTCATCACCAGCTCCATGCTGGGTACCATCGCAGTCGATATCCATATTTGCTAGGTTTCCATTTGTTCCCTGGAGGTAGATGATTCCTTGGCTTTTGTGATCACCACAGTACGAGTACACTCACTGTGTTAGTGTCCGGTAAGCAAGATTACACATGGAACTAACCAGGCTTGCCGCCATCCTGGCTGTAAAAACCAGTGGCGAGCGGATTGTTGCAGTGTCCTTGCTTGACAATGGAATCATGCAGTGCCTTGACGTTGGCTGGAACGTCCCGAGTAGCCCCAAGGGCAATCAGGAGGGAAAGAGTAAGAGCGCGAGCGGTGGACTGCATCTTGAATGAGACGTGAATTAGAAAGGGAAGCTTTTGAGTGAATGTTTGTTTGGGTGATAAAAGATAAGTATGCCTCACTAAAGGTTTCTTGATCTTACAAAGGTTGGAGGTGCCGGTATCTTATAGATATGAGGCTCAATAACGCACGTGGAAAGACCACCCAGTGCCGCTTGACCTGATCACTATAGAGGCAAATAGCCTAATTCTCCATCGGCAAAATCATGCCGGAGCTACGATCCTTTGACTTGGTATAGCTTACGAAGGCCATCAGGCATAGGATTGACCTGCCTGAACAGTTGAGGTTACCCCTCGTAAGCTACATTGAACCGGCCAGGCCGAGAACTGTACAACGCTTTTTACTCGAAATCCTCATTCTATTGCTAGTACGGAGAAGGCCCGAGCAGTGTACGCTGGGGCTTAGCGTATACTAACTTGACGAAGATCGCTCGATCGACGTCAAATCCAGTCAAGGTTGGTAACGCGTTTTCCAGGCAGACCTCGGCCGCATACTTTTATCCTGAAGATACAATGATCAATAAATTAACACTAGTTACAAAGTTGCTTGCTAACGACTGCCTCCCTTTTGCTATACTTGATAAGAAACCTTTGTCTTCATTTTCTTCACAACTCTGTTAAGATACTACCGTTTCTAATCATCAAATTCATTTCACTGCCATAACGGAATACGATCTTTGCCCAGTAACCGCCTTCGCCGCTTATTGTTTCATGATTCATACTCGGCTCCCAGATAAAAGAAAATTCGTGGTTATGGTGCTGGCTTAGACTAGAATCACATTTTAGAATCAGGCGTTAGTCGCTTCGATAGGCTTGAAGCCATGCCGAACAACCGGTTCGGTCCAATAGAACTTCGCATCTTACATTAAACAAAGGACTTACGCAAAGGACGGCATAGGCCGATTAGGGGTTTGATGTGCGGGATAGCAAGGAGTGTCGTTTCAGTGGATTCAATGCCTTCAAATCCATAGCATGGGAGAACTCCCCTTTTCCGCAATAGGCAGGACAGCCACTACAACAAAAAATCAGTCGAGTTTGTGCAAATCGGGTTGTTTTTCTGCTGTGTACTAGGTCTACCATGGTGGGTACCAGATCGGCACTTCTTTGTAAATGAGGTCGACTACCTCCTGGAGCTCCATCTTCTCTAACTCTTTGTAGAAGACAATACGATGGGTGTGCCATGGCTAACCTTGTATAGGTTGTATTATTTAGAGCTACCTGCATAAAGCCCGCAGGGGTAGTTTCTGTAAATGCTAGTATACCTGCCATAATTGGTCAGCTTCTAGATAGTTAACTTCAAGAATATCAAAGCGGTATAAAGTAGAAAGTCTTACCAATTTTCGCTATTTTGAAATACCGCTGACTAGTACGGAAGTTCATATAAACTACCCCTGCGGGTTACCGTGCACGTCCCTGGGGATAAATAGCAGAGACCGTTTCATACTACGTGGACGGATTTCCATTTTCGGCTAGATCTATGGAGTAATTGCCATAATAAAACTGCCTTGCACATGCCAATGATGTTTCACTTACCTCCCCGGACATTTTAGTTCGCATCCTTCCGGTACTCTAGACACCGAGGTGCAAATTCAGGAATGGTCCCATCTCGGCCGGGTTAATGACTTGCGGGGATTCGAGCCGAAGGGCCGACAAGGCCCTTTCACATTTCCATACGCTTGGTGTAGGGTAGTGATTTGACCCTCTTCGTTCCATCATGAACTTCACATGTCAATACCATCAAACGAAAGTTGGAATTAACGGTACTCGAAGATTTTCTTTTAGGATGTTAAATTAACCAAGTACACGAGCGGTATTTGATAACTACGAAATAAAACATCGTTAAGCAGCCATGTCCTTGAAACAGACATGTCTACGTTGAACATTGATTAATTGCTGATGTGTCTGTGCATCATGTTAAGAAATAGCCAGAAGGGGCTGGGTTTTGCTCCACATATACGGAGCAACTCAACCTGCCGATTTAACATCATTCTGTGTAAATAGTGTTTTATTGATTTTCTAAGCTTTGATTTTTTGCTATAATGGACATGCATTGTGAAAGAAACCATTGTATACAATATACCCTCACCGAGGCTTTATGCTCGTCTAGGGGTATGTGCAATCTCAACTTCATCTTAACCCCTAAGAACTATCAGATTTTGACGCGCAAATACCCGTCTCTACAACAAAGTCTAATCTCCCACCGGTCTCCTATGATATGTTAGTCTGAAAGCAATTGTAGAAACTTGTAGGATGGGTCGTCTGGACTTTTCCACTTACAAAAAGGAATCTAGTGATCATTGTTACACCTGCTCCCCCGTTTCCTCGAAAGTCTATGCGATGACCTCTTTGCCGGTGCCATATTCTATGTTGACGACCTTTTGACCAGTAGGCTGGTGTGCCACACCCAACGTATGAGGACAATGAGGTTGGTTGCTCGTGGCTGGGTCAAAGGTGCAAACTTCGTCATATCCAAACTTGCAGCTAGAGTCTAGCATGTTGATAAACTCGTAGTTGTTCGCTACGAAGCTGTTTGGCTGTTCCAAGCAGTGGGAAATATAGTTGACGCTGTTGGAAGCCGAAACAGGTAGTCTACCATTGTGCAACAAGTCCTTGCACTCGCTCGCGGGCACGAACTCGGTGGTCATCTGTACACCACCACCCATATGCGGTTCGTCCTTGGCTGATTTGCCAAAAACAAGGTAGTTCCAAGCATCATATGAGACATCGTAGGCGCCTCCGGATCGATCAATCTTCAAAAGATGGAGACTGCGGCCACCGTAGGAAAGCTTGACGCAAATGTTGTCACAGCTGACTTCGCTGGGCCAATAGGCAACGCGATTGGTGTTGATATGGCAGCCGAGCACGCCAACAGAAGAAGAGAAGGAATCGTGGGGAGTAATTGAGTTTTGAGAAGCGCGCGACGGGTGTTTGTGATGGTGCGTCGCGTGAGCCGCTGCCATACCGGCAAAGACGATGAAGGAATACATGATAGGTTCTGTTGTAGAAAGACGTGGTGATCAGGCAAAGACAAGGCTTCTGGTCTGTGAACGTCTTAACCGATGGCTTTATACATGAAAGGTGCTGATGTTTTACTCGTACTGACGCTAAATTCTACTCTTATGGAATCGGAAGCAAATAAGATGAGCTTTGGTACATTCGTTTACTGCTCACGGAGAGCCCGGGTTCAAGTCATGCTAGAGCAAAGTATACCAACCCGATTTCCCGAGAACAGAGAATCTCCCAATGCCACGTTAACGGTGAAACGGAGACAAAATCTCCTATCCCAGTCTGGAAGACATTGCCCATTGTTGAAAATACCATGAAGTCCATGATCTCATGGAATTATATCAATAGGGGTAGCACGCTATTCACCAGAATTGGCAGGTAGTAGTGCCAATTTACCCTGTTTAGTCTGACAGGGCTGAGTTCCATCGTGTCTACTGAGCTGAAACACGACAAAAGGCTAGGGTAAATCCACTCGAACTTTGTATATTACCTATTTTGGCGGCCTAAAACAACGGAAATTTGTATTTATCATCAGCGCAGAAAAATAACACTCAATATCCCTTAAAGATTACTACATGTTCAGTTGGAAAATAAATAACAGAGTAGAAAAGGTCTATAAATAAAATAGAGCCTGAGTCCCTTCTTGGTTTTCTAATCATCCAACATCCCATTCCTTCCAACATCACAAACTTCCACACCATCGAATTCCTCTTCCAACTTGTCAAAATGCAACTCTTCTACCTTATCACCACTCTTGCGCTGGCGATTGGCGCCTTGGCAGCCCCCTCAGACGCTACAATCATAAAAAGAGCTGATATCGTTTCTGGCGATAACCAAAAGGGCTCTATCTTCATGTTCGGCAATGAACAAAATTGCCGACAAATCTTCTGGACCGGGGGCGCATGCGGTCTCAGCACCTACTTCGCTGATCAGGTTGATCCTAACCTGCCCCTGGTTGCTATGCCATCTGGTATCTTTGATAGATATGGCCAGGCCCAACACAACAAGTTATGTGGAAAGGTCATTACTATGACACGCAACGGTGTCACGAAGCAAGCTGTTGTTGCCGATGAGAACACGAGCAGCGAGCAGACCATCGACATGTGCCTCGATATTTGGCAGGCTTTCGGTGGCGTGGATAATGATGGAACTCTTCGCACGGGAATCACCTGGTCAATTGCTTCTTGAAATCTTAAAGTCTATCCATCAGTGGTTAGCCAAAAGCCTTCGATACAGGAGAGGCGAAATGGTCAACAGTTGGGATTCCTGTTTGATAAGGCTGTATTTCTATTCGATAGGCGATAGTGATAGGAATCTTTTATTAGACTTTTATCGCTTTATATGAATTGTTCCAGTATAGAACTACGATTGAATTAGTATAAGATAAGCTTTTAGTTCAATGTGGCTCTATGATTTTAGATGTTGGTTTCTCCTATGCAACTCCATTAAAAGACTGCTGCGCACCTTTAAGCCGAAAATGGATCAAAACTCCCTCCATGTATAGTAGGCCACATTTTAGGGGTCTGGCTTACATACATGCAACATCATAACCACTCGAATTGAGGTCTGGCATACCCCTAGCGGTGCCATGAGAAGCCCGCCATGTTTCCCGTCGTGCCGTCATTGTAGACATTGACTTGTTACCACTCCACCCACGTTCATCCCCATGCATCAATCCTCAGCTTCCTCCATTATTGTCATTCATTGTTCCAGACCCCCGTTTTCTTTAGTCGATCCTCGGCGCAACCGAAGGCACCACCAGTATGTGTGGCTAAAACCCTACCCTCTCGGCGGTGTGCATAATGTGCTAGAAGGCACCGTTTGTAGACTAATCTACTTCTTCCCACTTTCTAAATCGGGGTAAGATCAGCAATAAAGATGATGATGGAGACGTGTATGACTGCGGCCTGTGGCAATCTGACTTATGAGGAGCTGACTGAAAAGGTATAATATTGCCAATACATGAACTAAGTAGACCCAATACTATATTATTTTCACTGTCCTTTGTTCTGCTTGCCACAGCGAAGAATCATGGTCGTATTCAATCACCTCTGCCCATCCAACACGACGGTACTGATCTGGTCCTCCTGTTGCCTCGAGAATAAGATACCCAGCAAGGATTCGCTGACCCCCGAATTGTGTTGTGCCCGACTGGATTTTTTTCTGTCGGCCGAGCAGCAGGCAATGAAAGGTTTGCGAAGACACTAAGCCGCTTTCCATTGGAGCGTCGAGAAAAACCGTTTCCGGGGTGTCAGAGAGGAACCTAAAAGTTGCAGGCGTAGTATAACAGAGGCAGCCAGGGTCACTACTCTCCGGTTCGACATTGAAGCGGAGTTCTCGTACAATGCCTTTGATATGTAGTTCACCTCCGGATATAAAACCATAGATATTATCGTCAATCTCATCGTCTCTCGAGCCCATATCATCCGGCCTGTGTTTGCGTTTTGGGCGTGACGACACGTTCTGACCGCGAGGCGACGAAACTATATTTACCTGATCGACAGTGGCTAGCCATTCCCAATAGCGAATACCAAGCACGACGAACTTGATGATAGCATCAACTGACGCCCAAGACCATGAAGGAGCGATGGATTTCGTCGGCCGTTGCGGGCCATCTGCTCTGTAAAACCGCGTGTGCCAAGCGAGACCCTCGACCAGGTTCTCGCTCCAAAGTCCTGCAGCGTATTGATCCGGATGGTAGAGATTAGCCCTCTTCGCAACGCCCGACAAAGCTACCAGCTTGTCGGATGTGTATGTGAAGCGAGTCCAGGTGTATCTTTCTATCAGCCGATACCAAGCCCAGCAGAGGATCTCGCGTCTGGAATACTTCATCATGGTCCCCAGATTCATATGAACGTCCCTCTGGAGATTCTCATGTACCAATTCGGATTCCTCCATGGCCAGGCCATCTGGTCGGTATTCTGAAGCTCTCATACCCGAGCACTCCCAGTAAAGAGCATGCTCAGTCCAGTGCAGTATTCTTGGTGACAACGCGCGCTCTTGTACGGCCCATCCTCGTTGGTACAGAGAGGAATTGATGACGGCATTCCACCACAAAGGTGTGCTGGGATGTATGTAGATTGTTTCGGTCTTCTCAGTCGTAATCCACGGACTCAAAGCGCATGAAGCTACCGGAAGTCTTTGAGCAGTTCTCGCATGGAAGAAGCCATCGGCGCTGTCCGCTACGCCGGTAGCTGAAATGGTGCACAGCGCATTCCCATAATAGTCGCCCATGCGAGGCGCCTCTGCCAGCCAGTCGCCATTATCGTCCCCAGAGGGCTGCACAATGCAGACAGCGTCCACAAAAAGGTAGCGCTCTCCGAGTGCTCGGGTAAGATGGATGGCATCGCGGATCGTTTTGGGGAGAGAGTTGATATCTATTCCCTTCACCCGCTCTTGCAGATTCGCTTTTGTCGTCTTGGCCGTTTCATTGCCACGGCCCCAGCAATAGCTCAGAATGAGGTATTGCGCGCACTCGGGATCCCTTTCATACTTATCGGCAGTAATCCAAGAATGTCTCACACGTAGATGAGGAGTAGTGCCGTTGAGTCCCACGTCGATAACTCGAGTTGGGAGTGAAGGCATATCTCTCCCTCGCGGCATGCTGATTGTCTTGTTTCTCACGACACAGTACTTGTGCAGGTTGTTTGGAGGATTTTCAAACCCAGTACTAAGAAAACAACGATCAATCCAAGGGCGAATAACCCCCTTTGCCAACTCATCGACGTCACGCTCGCAACTTTCTGCCGTGAACCCTTGGCAGCCATCAGTACCAGCGGTGTCATATCGGGCCATGAGCAAGGATGTTTCGACTTACGGTGTATAGGCTTGGTATCTGGGAGACTCTCTTTTCCATTCATGGCATTTTCATTGGAGTGTCCGTCGTGAATACAGGCCGTAACAGGTTCCATATTTACGACAAGGGCTTTGTAACCTTTGGGGCGCGAGACGGTAATAGGCTGGTTCGTGTCCTCGACCTTCGTCTGGGAGTTGGGTTCGGTCGGGGCAAGATGGATGAGGTACTGACGGATTAGTCGGCAGAGATCGCAGCCTGCAGCCGCAGACTGCTCGAGGATGCTGAAATTATCATGATGCATGAGTTCGGCGCCTTCAAACTCGGGCGAGAGGGTGAACTCGGTCGTGATGGGAGCACACTTGGCGCACCTTTGGGAGCTCATTTTTGATCGGGCGATGGATACGTTGAGGTTTGAATAAAACTGATGTAGTTGCAGTTGCTGAGTAGAATGAAATGCACTAAACAGATTGTACTTCATTTGAGGCTGTGCGGAGATTGGGGGATTTTCAAGCCCCCTGCTGACTGCGCCTACTCAAGTACTCACAACAGGAACAAGGCCCAGCCAATCGCGTACGCCAAGTAAGACAGTGGCCAATAGTGATAGAGCTTCCTGTGCACTGAGAGATGAAAGTGCTTTTTCCTGCGCCCATCATCCTCATAATAAGGAAGAACAGATCTTCCGAGTTTGCGTGAGTAAGGCCCAGAAAGGCTTGGGCTGCTTTGTACCCAAAGCCGGTGAAAGGAGTTTTACTGGTCGCTGACTACTCTTCTGGTTACCAGTCGGGTGACTGCGCTACGGCATGTCAGCATCTTATGAAGTAGAAAGAAGACAATAAAGTGGCAGGAGCAAGGGTAATTATCAGCTTAGAATAATTGACTAGGTAAGCTTATATTGCAGGGCTGTGGCTCATACCATATTTGTAGCTTAACTTAGAAGTTGAAGAGAGAGTGATATGGCGCATGTCAAGTCTGAGGAATATAAGGGTTACTAAGGTTGTGTCATACATAGTTTGGCAAAACATCAGCTACCACAATCGGAAGCATGTGGCATTAAGGTGATTAGAATTTGACCCCAGCTTAGGCTTTGACCTAAACGCCACTGTAGGTCAGGAGGTATGGCGTTATGATCATCTGAAACGATTTGTGGTGAATGCGTTTGCTGGGGCCGATCAGCCTTGTTTCCCAAGCAAAAGCCCGTGAAACCAGAACAGGCTGTCGTTCCTATACATCCTCAGTCACCGATTCTCATCGCAAATGATGGAACATACATTTCATCTACGTTTTCAGAGTTCACTTCCATACATGCTCGCAGCGCATCCGCTCTGAAATGTGCTAGCTCAAAAGAATTATCAATCGTTCCATCTAGTGTAAAGACTAAGTTGTCATACAATACGGTAAAGTAGCCAGATGTGAACAAAGCTACAAATAATGTAAAGTGACCAAGATACCAAAAGAAATAAAAGTGCCCCTGCACGAGAAAGAAGGTGCAATCGCGAACAAATATTCCCTAACAAAAGTGTTCCCCCATCAACCCTGAGCAAGATGTCGCCCAAGTTCCATGTCAACCTCTCAATAGTAGATGGGATTTTTGGGGTCTGTGAGATCAAAGATGACAACACTGTGGGGTCGAGCACCGCCACGAGTTTTGGTGAAGATCTTCTCAAAATCAATGGTGCGGTTAAAGCTGAGAGACCCATCGTCATTGATGTCGATCCAATGACCCTTGTAGTCACCGGGAGTGTTGACAATTGAGATCTAGACGTAAGATATTAGTTGATTTGTTTCCAGCTAGATAGTTGAGATGACTTACATCTCCGCCCTGCACAAAGTAGCCAGTGACGAGTAGGTTCTTCTTATCGGGAGAGATCTTGACATAGTGAGGGCCAACGATTGGCTGGTCCTCATCAGGATCATCCAGACGCTTGACATTATCGAGATCGGAAATATCAAGAGCGGCGACATGGTTTCCAAGGGTAATGGTGAAGTAGGCGAACTTGCCGTCATCAGAGATGTCCGAATAGATAGCAAGAGACTCCTTGGCCTTGTCACCGAGATCGTAAAGGAGCTCGGCGACACCTTGGTTACCCTTCGAGTCTTTGCGGAAGGGGTAGATGATCCAGACCTGACCAGGACCGACGGCGGTAGCTAGAGCAGCACTCTCCTTGTTACCGGGGATGAATTTAACATCTTGAATACCCTGGCCATTAGGAATGGTGATGGTGGAGATAATCTTGCGAGTCTTGAGCTCCCAGAGACGGAGGGTATCTGCTTTCTTGATACCCAGAGTGGGCTTGAGAATGGTGATAGGCACAACAAAGTCAGAAGTAAGAATAATATCCTTGTCAAAGTCGACAGCGAGACCATGAGGAGAGAACTGTTTCTCAAGAACATTGAGTGTACTCTCCACATCCTCTGGCCATTCATGGATGATGTCGCCATTAGCGTCAGTCTCGATAAGGCGGCCGGGAGAAGTGCCAACAGCACTTCCCATGTAGGTGATGAAGAAGCCGCCTTCAGGCTTGGCTCGGATCTCATCGACAATAGAGCCCAGGATACCACGGTTGCTGTGATCGAACTTGGGAGCATATGGGTTGGAGGTGTCGAAATAGAAGGCTGTGTCCTGAGTCTTCAGAAGGGATAGCAGACCACCACCAATCAAGGTTTTTCCATCGAGGGAACTGCCGAGATGGTGGGGTGAGTTGCCACTGGTGTTGACGTCCGTGATGTGGATAATCTCGCCGAAGGTATCCTAAACTACATTAGTACCACTATATCGCACTTCAGGTGGTTAATTACTCACGTCGTCAAGACTGGCGGTGATCAAGAAATCAGCGTGCTTGTTATCACCAGCTCCAGTCCAGAAGTAACCAATCTTCTTTGGCTTGATGTTGGAGGTCTTGAAAGGGAGACTGTCCAAGGGAGGAGTGGGAAGTTGAAGGATTGGCAGCGGAGGGGCGTTATCGGCCAGAGGTTCAGTGACACCTGGGATCTTGGGGATCAGGGGAGGGAGGCTGAGACCAAGTCTCTTGTTGAGCTCGGCAGGAGAGGCCGAGACCTGGGCAGTCAAAGCACTCAAGAGAGTGGTAAAAGATAGAAGAGAATGCATAGCTGCGGATCGTGAAAGAAACCTGATTTGCTATTATTGTTCTTGACCAATGATGCAAGCAGGCTGGAGGGTGGTAGAATTGCGAATATTTGAGAAGGTTTGAGGGAGTTTTGGATGTTATATAGTAATCGAGTGACCCTTGAGGAAGCTGTGGATGATCTGGAAACATCAACCCTTTGCCAACTCCCAACGCTCCAAGTGCCACATACAATCAATCCCCTGAGCTTCTCTTCCGAATTGTATCATTCAGCCTCACGAAGACATAACCGGGCTAGATGATGAGCTTTTCTTCCTATTTCGAGCGTGGGGGGCAATCATCACGATCTTCGAAGCCATGTTTCTCACCTCCTAACCTCTAATATCAGCTATCATCCATTTAGCTTCTATGGTGTGCTGGTGTTCGAGAGGTTGAGGATATGTGCCGTCTCTTCGGCCCAAGGGGTATCCGGTTCACCGACGTCGATCTTCACGAAATAACGACATAAGAAGAAAAGCTCGGAATGACTGACTGAAAGAGGTCCGAGACCTGATGTGCGTTACATCGGCTTCATCTGGCTGCTTACATGGGGCTGAAAAGAGTGATTCAGTAACATCGCAGTCGTCGAAGTAGGAAGAGGTTGAAAATCATTTACCTCATTTGGGCCGCAACCTGTCGCCTATCCATGCATGACCCATGATGGCGGGCTGGATCACGGACTGAACCAGGATGCTGGATCATCTAGCCTTATGTGCTAAAGAACCAAAGTGGAAAGGTCAGGAATAGAGGGTGCTTGGACACCAACAGTCCTCATGTATCGCGCTGGTTCCTTGCAGTCGGCAATATTGAGATCGGCAGTTGTAACGAATGGCATCACTTTCGTGTGGTTATTCATCATGGTTGATTGAGATGACCTTCGGTCGCTAGCGGGTCGTCGCGCGATAACCCTTACAATGAAGAGACAATTGTCCTTCTACTACCATCCATATTCCCTACCACTGAGAACACAACGCTCGTCAATTCCTCCATAGTTATTCCTATGTTCTAATTACTTTAAGTATACATATATTCCTAGTATCCGGTTAGCCACGTACGCAGGGTAATGGTTTGTATCTGCTGCACAGCCGGACCTTTCTGGGGATAAGTTTATGATCTACTATCGTGATAATCTTGGAACACTAGAATAATGCGAAAAGGCTTGCTAACCTGTACTCACAGAGAAGAGACCTTCACTTTTGGGTGGTTTAGCCTGGTGGACTGTGCGACAGATCTTCATTACGGCTTTCACCTTTAGCGTTTACATCTTATTCGTCGCGATGGCGACTTCCACCCTGTACAGCCCGAATGTTGAAAGCCACGCCAACCGACCGGCACAACTTTTCAAGGCAACAAATTCAAGCCATAGTGCAATTGTAACACTCATCTCACATCTCTTGACGTAACTGGCTTATCAAAAGGCGCAAGCTACGCTACTGATGTGAATCTGGCATTAGCAGGTACATAATGTCTTAGAATCCTGGTTTTAATCATATATCTACTGTGACATGGAGTAAAGGGTCCAGCTGTGTAGATCTTCTCCATTATACAACAATATAGTATGTATTAGTGGCATAGAAACCGACGCTACTATCTCTTAGGGTACGAAGTAAGCTTATAACTGCATGGCGTGGAATATGATTCGCTGGCCCCACGATGATCTGCCGAGCACATCAGATGCGCTAACTATGGTGTCAACACCGGCACTTGCCTTGTAAGCAAATGGAAATAGGCAGGCTTCCTTCTATCCTTGCAATTGCCATGCCGATCTTTCACTAATCCATCTTGTTCGGAGGGCATTTCCTCCGAGACACATACTGTAGCTTTAATGTGGTAGTTGTAAGTCGAGAGTGGGGGTAGTGTTTTGCTCATTGTACGCTATTCGCAAACACATCGATAGTCTCATGCAGCTGTGGCGATCGTTGTTTAACTTGTCTTCTTTCGAGGAGAGCGACAGTTTGGCCATCGAGTTTGATCAGCTGCCGCTCATTTGGACTGCAGTTGACCTTTTTTGGTATCATTTAAACTTATGTGAGTTCGATTGTGTCATCAGGTTGATCGGATCTTACGACTGGAATATGTATGGGAGTATAAATGATTGAACGCCATAGCGGAAATCCTGCAGTTTTTTCTTTCTCTACCATCATTCTCCATTTCTTCCAACACTCTCCTGCATAGCTCTGGTCTTTCACTCCATCTATCCACCCAACATGAGAGCTGTGTCATTCATATCACCTGCCGTAGCTTTATTCTTAGGAATAACTACGGTCGTCGCCGCTCCCTCCGATTCCCAAAAGCCAGGCTTTCCTAAGGGTCAGCCCTATGATGGAAAGGGCAAGGGGGCCCCAATTCTAGGTAAGCCTTACACACCATGAGACATCCGTGACAAGCACTCATACTGTACATAGGCGGCACCAACAAGGAGCTCGATCTCCAGAATCCTGATAACCTCGGCAGCCAGCCGACCGATAATGGGGTCGTTCCCAACCTCAAGTGGAGCTTCTCCGACTCCAAGACACGTCTTCTGAAAGGCGGCTGGGTCCGGGAACAGGTTATTCAAGACCTTCCTTCCAGCCACGATATCTCAGGCGCTCAACAACATCTAGTCAAAGGAGCTATTCGTGAGCTTCATTGGCATCGCGTTGTAAGTTGACCTTAATCTGAGCTTTTGTACATGTGAAACTTACATGACATAGGCTGAATGGGGCATTGTCTATAACGGATCTGTTCTCATCTCTGCTGTTGACGAGTTTGGTCGCTACCAGGAAGAGGTTCTTAATTATGGCGACATCTGGTACTTCCCCAAGGGAGCAGCCCATACTGTTCAAGGTCTTGCGGATGAGAACGAGTACTTGCTGGTCTTTGACGAGGCTGACTTTGACAAAATCGGGTAGGTTCACTAATCTTGGAAAGCTGGCTACGATACTAATAAGCACCTAGTACTACGTTCATGGTAGACGATTGGATCAATCACACTCCCAAGGATATCCTGGCCAAGAACTTTGGTGTCGATCCCAGCGTTTTCGAGAATGTTACTAGCCCTAATCCCTACATTCTCAAGGCCGACGTTGCGAAGAAGAACGTCACCAATGGGCCTGCGGGCACTCTTTCTGGCAACAGCTCTTTCGTCTATCGTACTTTCGAGCATGAACCCGAGAAGATCGGCGGAACAGGTGGCAAATTCTACAAGATCGACTCGACTAACTTCCCAGCATCTAAGACCTTGGCAGCTACTTTTGTAGTCCTCAAGCCTGGCGGTCTTCGTGAACTTCACTGGCACCCCAACGCCGAGGAATGGTTGTACTTCCACAAGGGCCAAGCCAAGGCTACGGTCTTCATTGGGAACGCTGCTGCCAGGACCTTCGACTTTTCCGCAGGTGATACGGCAGCCTTTCCCGACAACTCTGGGTGAGTAAATTACTATGGTCTACGGATATTTACCTTTGTTTTTCGAAAGCTAACTTTTAATAGCCATTACATCGAGAACACTTCCAAAGATGAGGATCTCGTTTGGATTGAAGTTTACAAGTCTGATCGCGTTGCCGACATATCGTTGACCCAATGGCTTGCCCTGACACCACCCGAAATCGTTGCCCAGACACTTAATGTCTCCATCAGCTTCGTTGAGAGCTTGAAGAAGGAGAAGCAGGTGCTTATCGCGTAGGGACGGAACAATTAGTCAACCAAGCAATGGCGCGTAACGCAGGCTCATGCCGTCGACCTTAGAGAGTTTACTTCTTGTATATACTATCCACTTCATGTTGATCAAATCTAGCGCCTTCATGTCTACTCACTTCTGCATATTACACTTATATCTGTATATTTACATTCTGCTAGAGATGCTTTCTAGGACGAGTAAGTCCGGACAGCGCTCTGGTTTGAGGAAATGGTTAGCGATACTTTATCACGAATGTCTTGAAAATGGACACCACCCGGTTTCTGCTCAGATTGTTTCGCCAGCAAATTAGTCCTGTCCACCAGTTCGTCCCCTGCCGTGTTATTGGGACGCTAGAGCAGACTCAGGCCAGTCTTGATCTCGAGCTAATACAGCGATCGGTCCTGTCAGTGGTGAGTCTCCTCATAGATGACTCAGAATGGCGGAGCCAGAAGTATGCTAACATAATGGAGGCTATAATTGTACTTTATTGGCTAGCCGTTCTTATTTCTCAAGCACTCGTGCTCTGGCCATTATAAGTTGACGTAAGCTAGCGCTAGAAAATAAAAACAATGGGTGGCTGTATTACGGCATGGCTTTTCCCTTCGGCAAGTCTGATTTTTTCAGAATTAACCAATCCATTAACAACGCATTTCTAATTATAGTACCGCTATGAGTCTAGTCAGGATGAATATCAACGCCACGATAGCAATTGTATTGGTTTGCGATACTTCTTGATGCGCCATCATTTCATACATCTAAAATGCTAGGGTGGCATACACCTCCTATTTCAACAGTAGCGCATAAACGAATTTATTAACAGTTAACAACCGTAACTTACAACATTAACTTACAACTTAACGGCCTCTTGTAGAATCTTTACTGAAGGCTTTCGGCTCTCTGTAAACGCTAGTTCGAGTGTGATATTATTTAGCATCTGACTCTTGGACTGACTGTTCATTATCGAACTCGATAGCAACTTTAAATCTTTATCTATCTACATTTGCTACATTTGTCACAGAAGCTAGTGGGAATCAAGCAAGGTTGGGCGATGCACTAAATTGTGCCTGAGGAAGAATAATCATAGATTATATCTTTTAAGTGGGACCTTTATGAAAACGGTGTTTTCTCGTATAGCTAGCAGGGACTCAAGAAGTGTTCGTTAGGAATAGAGACAGAACTCTCCGTCTAAACCACGACTGATTAAAGGCGACTCTATAAAAATAACCGGCAACTTACATAACCCTTAGAAAGCAGCTGGTCGGCCGTTTTACACTGCTGGCCATAGGCACTTTGTCTTTCAATCCCTACAGTACAGGTATGACTAAGTTTACTACCTGCCCCTCTGGGACATTACGAACATATGTAAGCTATTGTATAATGAGAATAATAAGGGAATCAAGAAGGAAACTCTGTTTTCAGACGTATGTAATTATAATACTTAACAATATGCAAGCATACTGATATACGACAAAAGCAGTATTTATAGGAATTCATATCCTGTTCGACTTCTATCCTTCTCAAGACTTCTCACACATACATGACAAGTAGTACTCCTTGGACCTTTTACTCAGCATGGCTTTCACTCTCTTCAAATCTCTTCTGGTAGTTGCCACAGCTGCTTCTTTTGCATCTGCTAGCGCGATTCCACCTAATGTCGACCCGGACTTCTGGAAAGCTGTAATGGCTAGCTTTGCAACCTATGATTCAACCCTCGGGAAATTTGAGGTTATCAATGGAAGCGAGATTGACATCGGTTCCAACGACGAGCCAGACTTCTTGGACAAATCCGCTGAACCTGACCAACGCACCGAAAAGCGCGATATTTTCGACCCCGTGCTCACCTTCGGCTCATGCTTTGACTGGCCCGGTGGCAATCCCGGCAGCAAGTTGAACCCCTACCTGAACAACTTTCTCAACTGTGTTCAAGATCTCAAGAACAAGGATAAGGGTGATTGGACAAAGCTTGGCCCTAAAGGCGAATGGCATTACGACTATGGCACCGTGACCATCGTTGTGAGGAATCAGGACTCTTGCGATAGCCATGAGTTCAAGATGGAGTGGCTTTGGAACAAGGTTATGTCAAAGGTCTGGTCTTCCTGCCCGTATAATGCCCAGGGCTGGGCTTCTGCGAGAACCCATGAAAATGGTAATGGACCTCTGGTCTTTACTATTAGGGAGCAGTACACCCCTCTCCCTCAAGCTACTTATAATTGTCAGGCGGAAGAAACTAAGTTTCCCCTGATCAGGTCAGGAGGAGAAGAGGGGGTTGAAACGCACATGGCAATAGAGCTTAACTTTATCAAAGAAAATGGAATTGAATTTCTCTAGAAGTCTTTTATTTATTGTCTATATCTTCTCTTCTCTTATTATCCTATCTGCGCCATAATTTCACAGGTAATTCCCCCATAATTAGGTTAAAAGCTTCGAATCGCGACACCTCAAAGTCCTTAGTAGGCATAGCGAAATCATATCGATGCACCAAGGTACTCAAAACAATTTGCTGCTCCAAGTACGAGATGTTTCGTCCAATACAGCCTCTTGCACCCGCAGAGAAGGGAATGAAGAAGGGCTCCATCCTTTTTCGCTCTTCTGGTTGGAGCCAGCGCTCCGGCTTGAAAGCATAGGGCTCAGGGTAGATGTCCTCGTTATGGTGGGCGCTCCAGATCGTCATAGAAACTGAGGTGTCGCCAGGAATCCAGATATCCATTATCTTAGCTCCTTCGGGTGGTGTACGTCGCGGAAGCCCAGAGGATACGGGTGAGATGAGACGAAGACCTTCGTCAAGACAGGCTTTCAGATATGGGAGATCCTTCACCTTGTCAAATGGTGCTATGACATCATCTTCGTCCATAACACAAGCGATTTCATCTCTCAGTTTCTGCATCTGCTCGGGGTGGCTGATCAATAGTTGAAGAACATGTGTGAGGGCAATAGCCGTAGTCTCAGCTCCAGCATCAATGATCGCAGAGGTCTCGGCAACAATCTCTCCCCACTCAAGCTCGTTAGAAATGCCATTCTTATCCTGCATGAGACATGAGAAGAAATCGTCAAGTTTCTCGCCAGCTTCATATCTTCTCAGTCTTTCCTTAGCCTGGTGGTAGCAGACGTCGCCCCATGGGGCGCTAGTAGCCCAGTAGCTCTTCCACTTGTTGGGTATAACCTTGGAAGCACGGGCCAGCCATGGGAAAAGTTCGTACTCCCAAACAAACACGGACTTTACCATGGCTGAGTGGTTCTGGGACTGTCGGTATCTAGCAGGATAGAGTGTGCCGTCAGGCTTTTCAGCGGTAACTTCGTCCGTGCCAGTGTCGAGTAAGGTCATCTTAGACGAAAGAGCAATGTAATTGATAGCTTCGATAGTCCATAGATTGATCCAGTTGTTAAAGTCAACAGTGAGGTCTTCGGGGGCAGGGTTAGTGTTTGGCTTGAGAGGTGCGGTGCAACGGATGTCGAAGGCATCCAAGAGACGCTGGGTGGTATACTGGACTTTGAACTCCCACTTCTCCAGGTTCCTCGTAGCAAATGCAGCAGAAAGCAATCTTCTCTTCCTGCTGTGATCGCCCTTGTCAACTACATCGAAAAGGTTTCGATGAGTTCCAGCAAGAACGGTCTCCTTATGATCTTTTGTGCACCTTGTTTGATGACCGTAGATGTCTCTGACAGCTTGTGGATGGTTGAAGGATAATGCGTTGGGACCAATTCTCAGGACAGCTTGTCCACGGCGTTCATGTTCAGCAGCAAGAGTTTCAGATCGCTTGCCTGTGTGGCTGAGATAGCAGTGACGTAAATCGGTAAGAGGCGATAACCAAGAGAAGTTTTCGTACTTCCTCAGCCCTTTGGGATCAACAAAGTATAGGACAATAGGTCGAATGAAAAGTCGAATGAACAAGGCTGCAAAGCCGGCCCCGAGTAAGAGAAAGCCGATCATGGTTGCGAATATGTTTGATGTGATAGTGAGTCCAAGAGTAAAGTATGGAAGATCACTGTTTTATACCCTTACATCGTAGAGAAGGGGACAAGCATGACGGTGAGAATTCCGACATACGCTTTTCAATATACAAATGAAAAGTCTTCTCATCACTGTGATTTGACAAAGCTGCTATATGTATTACCTGTAGCAGATAAAATGCCCGCGGAAAGTCAGCGTTAGGGCTGCCTAGCGAATTAGATACAGGGTATTCTTTATCTACTAAATTGCCGGCGGAGGAATGAATTTCCCGTTTTGGTAATCAGGTAAAATACTACTCAAACCGTGTGGAACGCGGGGTTGTGGGGAGGCGGGGACTCGCCCTTTGCCCACAATGGGTAAGTCATTGCACGATTGATAGAAGCTCAAATTGGAGTGTGAAAAAGGGCAGGCCAAGAAACAGAGACATCCTTGGCTTCATACGCTTCTTGGCCGCACGACCCACACGATCGTCAGCCTCAGCTCTAGCGGCCAGGAAATGAAGTCATAAGTAAAACCCGCGGGATAAATCACCCGAAATGGATTGTTCGATTCCACTTGGCATGTCAGAGCAGTACCCTTGCGTCCAATCATGGAATGCGGGAGTGACGCACTAGCCTTCTCCCCATATGCGTTGAACCTAGGGTACGAATTCTACCCCAGAATCCCCCAGAATTTGAGTTGCGGAGAAATGGAACTGCTTTCTAATTTGTTGTCACTGACTCGCTGACCATGCCGTAACCTTAGTCTTTAAGCATAACTTGGCATGAATTGGAATATAAATAAAGCGTCATACGATGTGGATATCTAAAACCAGAAATACCATCTCAACATACTTGAATACTCTTTCTTCACTGGCCTTACGCATTCTTACTCATTGATCATCACTCCTGCAGGGCTTGTCAACATGGCGGCTGAAACATATTCTCCGACCAAGCTATCGAGCAAAGATGATGATGGTTCAGTCGAGAATGTAGAACATCCAGTGTCACCTGTTATGCTTGTCGAAGAAGATATCTCCTACGGCCATGGCGGTATCCGTGGTGTTATCGCCTCTCCATACATTTTTGGTGTAGCCTTCTTAGCGTCAATGGGAGGCTTCTCCTTCGGATATGATCAGGGCGTTATCTCGATCGTGAACGTTATGGATCAGTTCCACGAAGTCTTTCCTCGTGCCGAAACTGCGTTCGGGAAGGGTCTTGTGACTGGCATGCTAGAGCTTGGCGCCTTCATTGGATGTCTCTTCATGCCTACTATGGCCGATAAGATCTCGAGGAAGAAGGCTCTTTCTATTGTTGTTGTCATCTTCAACGTTGGTGCTATTATGCAGACAACAGCCAATTCTTATGGTCTTCTTGTCGCTGGGAGAACCATTGGAGGTATTGGTGTCGGAACCCTTGCGATGGTATGAAACAGCCTTTCCCAAAGCTGACAATAGCTAACCGGTATTTCAGGGAGCCCCAATCTATATCTCGGAGATCGCACCACCTAACCTACGAGGAACACTACTTGTGTTGGAGTCTGTATCCTGTGTTCTGGGCGTTGTGGTCTCTTTCTGGATTACATATGCGACACGCAATCTCCCAGGCGAGATTTCTTTCCGTCTGCCCTTCGGCCTGCAAATGGTGTGCAGCACTATCCTTGGAATTGGCATACACTTCTTCCCATACTCTCCACGATGGCTAGCACTTGTAGACCGACCGGACGATGCGTTGAAAAGCTTGGAGCGACTTCGCCGACTACCCAGAACCGACTCTCGTGTCGAGAAAGAGCATATTGGTATCTGCAACGAGGTAACAATTCAGAGACTTGTGCAAGAGAAGCGCCATCCGGGCATGACTGGTCTTAGACTTGAGTTATCTGGCTGGGCAGACCTGTTCAAGAAAAAGTCGTGGCACCGGACTTCCATCGCCGTTGGAGTCGCCTTCTTCCAGCAGCTCTCTGGCATTAACGCGTTTATCTATTACGCCCCAACACTGTTTGAGTCACTAGGTCAATCAGGAGAGATGTCTTTGATTATGTCTGGAGTCTTTAATATGCTACAGCTTGTCGCAGTTACCGTTTGCTTCTTCATCATTGACAAGGTTGGACGACGCCCGTTAGCCATCTGGGGTGGTATTGGTGGAGGCACTGCATGGGGTATCATGGCCATCCTTGTAGGCGTGTTCAATGGCAAGTGGAGCTCGAACCCAGCCGCAGGTTGGGCTGCTGTGGCTATGGCATTTTGTTTCATTCTCATTTATGGAGTCTCCTATGCTCCCCTGGGCTGGGCGCTCCCCGCAGAGGTATTCCCCAACGCTTCCAGGTCCAAAGGTGTAGCTCTTGCAACGGCGACAGTTTGGCTCTTCAACTTTATCGTGGGTGTTGCAACTCCCCAATGATCGAGAGCATTGGATTTGGTGTATATGTATTCTTCGGATCTTGGTGCTTCTTGGCTGGTGCTTGGGCCTTCTTCCTTGTTCCTGAGACCAAGGGCAAGACATTGGAGCAGATGGATGAGGTGTTTGGTGACCACGCTGCACAGGAAGAAATGATGCTTATGAGAAGCCAACTGGGTATGGTCTGATAGGCGTTTGAACATAATAGATACGATACAAGTTAACAACCTTTATAAAGGCCCAAGATAAATAGCAAGACAAGAAAAAGGAATTGCAATAAATACAATCAATGACAGTGCTTGAAAGATTCCTATCTCCCAGCCTGATATCAAGCCATATATACTTCTCAAAGTGTCTAGCACGCAATGAGCCGAGGCGTTGTTCCTCAGCTTGTGGGTGTCCGTCAGCATGAAATTGATTGGCTGGGAATGTCCATTAACTAAAGATACAGGCTTCGCAAGGTATCTTATAGATGCTTTGGCTTTCCAAGCTGATGCCACCTGGATTGGAGTCCGCCCTTGGCTGTCCTTCATATCCACATCGGATGCGGCTCCCAATTCGATAAGCTTCTCCAGGGCCGGAACATTGTCTCTTGCAGCAGCATGGTGTAACGGGCATTGCCCCTCATTATCCCTTGCATGGACTGACATTCCATGTATGTGAACTAGGAGGTCAATGGCTTCCCGAGCCCTGGAGCTCTCTGCGGCATAGTGTAGAGGAGTTCGCCCTTGGTTGTCCTGTAACTCGATCTGAATTAAGCGGGGATGAGAGAGAAGGTATCGCATGATTCCTAGGTTTCCACGTCGCGCCGCTAGATGGAGGAATGAGCATCCACTGTCATCGCGCTCTGTGATTGGAAGACCTGTGGCGGCCAGCACCAAGCGCAAATCTTCCAACGTTGAAAGACTAGTCCAAGTAACGTAATTTGCAATAGTCATGCCTCTTTTATCCTTATTCGTGGCCGAAATACCGAGTTCGGGATCGAGAAGAAAAGAGTGAATGGTGCTGTTGAAGGAATGATGAAATGGGGTGCGACCTGCGCGATCGACTCTATTAACGTCCGCTCCGTTATCGAGTAGAAGCTTGACGACTGGTTCGTTTCTAGCTTTCCTTACAGCTAGGTGAAGTGTAGTACTAGGCAGTATCAGCTACCTGGATGGTGTAGGATATTTCTTACGGGTGGCCTTGACGTACACTCCCTGGTCGTTAGGTCGATTAACCTCCGAGTCCAATTCCAATAAAGCCATGATCATCTCTTGTCTATTGTACTTGGTTGTAACCTAAACAGATTAGCTTGGACTATAAGATATTTAGCAATAGCACAAACATGTAATAATGTGTCTCCTCGAGTTGTGACGTCGGTGATGTTTGCCATGCCACTAGATAGAAGCCGTTTCAACGTGTGCACATCACCAGACTTTGCTGCAAGAAACACAGCACTGTAGTCTGGCACAATAGTCGACACTCTGAGGTTGAAACTAAAATTGAGGCTGGGGTAGCCAGTAAGTTTCCTAAAAGCAAATGCAGTCAACATGACTTTGAAAGAGACGCCCCATATTAGTCGAAGTGTAACAGAAAGCCGGCATCCCATTGATGCAAACAAAACTTGATACTTTTGATGCTGATTAGCCGATAGCTGGTAAACAATCACTGGCCCACAGTTCAACTTGCCGTAGCATGTTTGGCAGCCCATCTGGTAAGATCGCACGATCTGAATACCCGTGGGCTGCACAAATACAGCAAAAGCCTTTGCTACACGACAAGAGACTATAGCTTGATCAACCTCTGGAGGATTTGGCCTAACCTGGCACGCTACTTCTCGTATAGTCTGACGCGGTAAAGGCGTGACGGTCTTCTCTAACAGAGTCTATATCATGGATCTTGATGTAGGAGATTAGGAGACGCCTAGAGAGTGGTAGGAGGCAATTGCATTTGTATAATCCTCAGCTCGTTGGAAAAGACTGTATTACATAAAACCATGTCTTTGATAAACTTTTCCTAGCGCTTTTCGCCGATTAATACCCATTTGTCTCTATTCGGTTGCATTACTGTTGAATTACTGTTGGTTGCTTGTCTTATTTTATCTTGCCATTAAGAAAAAGAGTTATGGCTGATATGGTGGGCAACTTTATTAGATTTGAGACACTATTGCTTTTCGGTCTATGTATAATATTTCTATAGATTAAATTAGGATAGCTAGATCCTTTTTTTAAGGCGCTACCAGGATTAACATAAATACCCATTTGGCTCTTGCGTACAAGCTCTGACCATTTCCGCCGCTGACTAGTCGATTGGCATCATGGGCCAGGACTTCTATAGCTTTCACCTCTGAGATGAAGTCCCGCAAGCTCCGGGCAAACTTAGAGCTGACCTGTACAGATGCTGGAAGGGTACCCAAGAGAGTCCCTATCTTCACAAACGTAGTCGATAACGCATCAATGACCAGACATTGCTTCTTGGTGTCGTCCTGGGCGCTGGTGACTTGTCTCATAAGTGAAGAGACAAACTTGCATGATTGCCTTGCGGCGGCAACGAGCGTCAGCACACTGGCCATTACTGAAGGAGGATCCATGAGAATTGGAAGCGTCGGAGCAGATAGTAGAGTTTCAGTTGGGAAACGGTTCGATACCTAAATGTGCGGGCTTTTTCCCTGTCGAAGTAGAGGGATGATGATGCATGCAATGTCTAGAGTACCAAGGCGCAATCAGTAGCCCTCGCTGAGGCAGTCGAAGCACACCAATTGGTCCAAGATAGAAAGAGGAAAGCGAGGTTTCTCCAAACCACATTTGTATTTTAGTCACTTTCCACACAAACTAGGTATCCCCACTGCAGAGCCTCGAATTCGAAGTCAAGATTCTGCATGTAGCTAGTTATCAACTATCAGGCGAATGTCTTCCTTGGGCACTTCAAGGTCTTTGCCAGTCCCCAGATCGCGTATCTTCAAACCAATAACCGTTAGCATTCAAAAGCCGATCCACAGTAGCTGGGGATCTGACCATTTTCCGACCACTCGATTCTCCTCTCCCAACCACCTGGCCTCTTTTCCAGCCGTCCCTGGCTATACGAATTCACGCTTGTCAGTCAAATTCATGCGACTAGTGTTGTCAAGGAAAACACCAACAGTCGTTGAGATACACAACATTATCCCCTTTGCTGTAGTCAGCGCGACGCTCGGTGTCTTTTGGATGTGGCGGTATTGGCATGGCTGTGTTTATGCTACTAGTAGCTGGGAATTCGGTTGGAAGTAACGGTCCGGGGAAAATGTGAGGTTGAACGAACGTGGGATCATAGGACCAATTTATGTCGTAAATGCCGCTTGTGACGACGTCATATCCCCTCTTTTAAGCGCTTTGTAAGGGGCTTATGCACGAAGCATCCTAACTGCAAGCACCTCGCCTCACTAATAAGGCTTTTGCTCATTGGCTTGTCATACCATGCAGAGTGATAGGCAAAAGTGCAAATGGTATTCCCTATTGCGGCAGGTCGGTTAGTAGCACGCTGCAGTAAGGCATTGTCACATCAGGTCACCTTAATTAATCTGTTCGCCTCGTCCGCGTCGGCCGCCGAGATAGAACGAGCGACACATCACGCCAGGCTAATATCCTGACCCCTCCTTCTGCTATCCCCTCCCTTCCGCTCCCTATTATTGACTACATTAATACTTATAAGAAATAGTCAGTATATTATAATATTATTAATTACTATTATATAAAGCTAGAAATAACTTTATTTTTTAAGGAAATAAACAAACATTATTTATAGTAGGCCTAATAATATCTTCTAAAAAAAGATTTACCAAACTTAAGTAAACGAAAAGAAATATTAATAATAAAGGTCTCTATATAAATAAAAAAGTAATGATATATTAAATTTAATGAGACTACCTACTATATTAGCTAAAACTCGATTTGTTAATAATATAAAAACCCCTATAAAAACCACTACTAGGGCTACTTTTCCCTCTCTATACTCTACTTTAATTGACCTACCTAAGCTTATAAAATAAAGATTATAATAAAATTCTACCAAGTTAGAAAAAGACCTACTAGTTATAAACAAATTAACTAAGCTAACCTTAATTATAATTAAGATATTAATTATAATTACTAAAACCCACTAAAGCCTATAGATAAGGCTAGATATTTATAAAGACTAGATATAGCTTTATAATAATAATAATATAATTATGTTATATAAAGAACTATTAATAAGAATTATAAAGAGCTATAAAGAGAAGTTAATAAGCTATTAATAATTAAGTAAAATAGTAAGACCGATAAAAAGTTATTAGCCCTTATTATCTTTAGCTATAAGCTTTTAGAGCTCTTAGGCCTCTATCCTAGTTAGTATTACTAGCTTAATAAGAAAATATACCTATTTAAAAAGCTAGAGGAAAATAGGGGCCCTGAAGGTATAAAAAAGAACTTCTTTAATACCTTAAAAATAGGCTATAAGATATAAATCATATAGCTAATTAGCTAGGCTATATTAACCTATAAGGATAATTAAGGGTAGACTATAAAGTAATATAAGAGAAAATTTTATATATACTATAAGATAGAGGTTTTTTACCGAGGGTTAAAAAGTCCTAAAAGGATAAATAGAGTCAGTTTAGTTATAAGGGAAGAAGCTACTATAATTAATCAATCGAAATTACATAACCTAATAGACCTTCCCTATAGTAACTAGGTAAGATACGCGAAGTAACTAATAGTAATTTAATAGTAATGCAACCGAGATTGTCTATTATACAGCTACTTAATATTAGTATTTTCTTAGTTCCAAAGGAGCTTTTCTATTAAAATACTTGGCAGTACTGGATATGGTAGACACCATTGACTGAATGTATGTTGATGTCTTGATGACTCTATTGAGGTTCCTACTAACAAAGACTTAGGTCATTCCCCTACGAGATCCTCTAACTACCTGCAATCCTTATATCTCTATCAACATTCACGGCGAAGGTTATTGGCTATGTTTTCGTCAAAGGTTTTGGAGCTTGTCTTTCTTGATGAAGTAGCTTAGTACTGGTGATTACAGATTTATTTAAATAAATGCCACAACAGCGGCTTAAATCCTGATCAGAGCCTGTCTTTGTGTCTTTGGTCTATAACGTGTATAATTCAATTACAATTCCTGATAATCTTACTAAAAGGCGTAAGTTTGTGATTAGAATGTGTTATAAAAGTGTGCGAGTTCTTATCTTCTCATCTCTATCAGCCGTCCTGTCCTCTCCAACAAAGCTCGCTTCTTTCCAAGAAGGGTACATCAACAGCCTCGAGTATCAAAGTAAAATACACATCTTCCCCCACATTCCAGTTCCCTCTTGCTTCTTCTCAACTTGCTTGTCACGCCCCCGCAGTATTAGATCAAGCAGTACATCCCCGCTCGTGCTCATGGATGGAATCCCAGACTCGTATGCTTCATGTTGACTTTTCATTCCAGATACCCACGTCCTGTGAGCGTCAGTACAAGAATTGAACCCACATTCACCTACCCAAGGCGTTCGATTTCTCGATTCCGCCTCCAGGTTCTTTACCATGTCCTCGGCATCGGTCAAGATCCGCTTGACACTCTTTGTCAGCTCGTCATCTGACCCAAATTGAGAGAGGACCTGGTCGTAAACCGGTTTCAAAACTTTGGCAGCATCCTGTGGCTTGTTCTGGCGCATTCGCAACATGGCGAGGTTCAACTCATCATCGACAACATCGGTTTGTATCTTATTTCCGTCCTGCTTCTCACGAGTGGTCTTTAGAATCTCCTCACATAATCCACAAGCTTCGTCAAGCAAGTCTGGGTCTGGGACTTCGATTAACACCACAGCCAACGCAGCTTTGAGACTGTCCAGGGTGCTCTCTTCTCGAGGTGCGTTCATGTTAAGCAATTCTACAAGGCCTCGGTAGATCTTACTTGAACCAAGCAAGAATTCTCGCCTTCCTTTGGCGCGGCCATGTTTGAAGAACAACGTAGCAAGCGCTTTATCTCCATCCAACACAACCTTGATCTTGTCGTCCTTCTTGATCTTGGGCCCCAATTCTTCAACCTCTTCACGAAAGTCTTTCATCTGCTCTGCTGCTTCATGAAACTTCCCGAGGCGAGTGAGGATGCGAATTACTTGGAGTGGAAGTCGCCAGATGATATCTGAGGAATGTGCTTCTTGTGCCATTTGTAATCCACTTCTTGCGTGGTCAAGGGCTTCATCGAGATATTTGTTCTCATCACCCACCGGGCGCTTATCCTCCAATCGTGTAGCGAGCGAGTTGAACACTTTAATTGTGACCCGTCGCCATTCAGCAAAGTCTTTCTCTTTGTTGCCTGTGCATGCCAACCCTTGCCTCACCGCAAGTCGGAGCATGTCGATGGCATGGTCGATCTGGTTCGGTGATGCGAACGTCTGACTGAATGTGATGATTGACCGCGCTGTGAAGGGTCTCATTTTCCAATCTTCAATCCTCCAGCTTGCGTCATTGTCTCGTTTTAGACGCTGGATATACCGCGAAAACTTCTCGAAATGCGGGAGATACTGGAGTTTCAACGAATATGAGTCCCGACGAAGTTGAGAATCTCGGGCTTCGTGAATACTCTCTCTTTCATCACAATACATTCTGTATATCCTGTCAAGCATCCGCCCAAAACATATCATGGTAGCTTTCTCTGTCCCCGACTTTTGTGCGATGTGTCGGAGGATGAACTCCGCAACTAGGTCGTGCATTTTGTACTTTCCCGAACCGGGACTTCCCCGTATAATGAAGCCGTAGCTCATGTACTCGGCTAAATATCTTCGTGCTACCTCACTGTCATTGCCACAAAGACCTTTGAAGGCTGTAAAGCTCAAGTCGTCTGAAGCAAAACAAGCAAGTGTACCCAGGAGGATAAATTCCTCACTTTCGATGGCATGGTGGACGTCGAAGGGGCTCAAAAAGAACGAAAAGACGTACGTTAGACGATCTCTATCCGTTTCCGTCTTACCTGCTGAATCAAATCTCTCCATATAAGTGAGGTTCTGTGAAAGCTTCTCGATTAGCCCATCAATAGCTTCCGCCCCGCCCTCGCCGCGTACGATGTATGCTGCCGCGAACCTGGTAAACAGCGGAGTCAAAACAAAAGCATAAAGCTTCCGAAACTGTTCGTCTGTTGGCTTGTATGTAATATCTTGGTCCTTGACACAATCGTTGAAGACTTTCTGTGCGTCTTGGACTGGCAACGGGTCAATGTGAATTGTAGACTGCGGTTTGAGTTGCGTAAACTTTTCCACGATATCCCTGTCTCTTGTTGTAATGATCGTCATCCCATGTTTCGCCCTGGGAAGCTCGGGCGACCATTTTTCGACATTCTCGACGTGATCGAACCCATCAAGGACCAAGACCCAGGGGCCATTCGACTCTTTCTCAAGCCACAGTTTTATGCTACGGAGCGGGTCCATGTTGTCGCTGGACCCTACTCTAGTCCTGATATCCTCGCATGACTTGTTAAGCTTGGATGGATCGGAGGCGTTGATCCAAAAGGTATGCCGGGGTGTGACCTCCTCACTGTTCTTTCGGAACTGGGAAGCATACGTGTATGCGATGTGTGATTTTCTGCAACGCTGAAATTAGCCAGAGCGAGAACTCGGAACCTGAAGGTTGGCTTACCCCATTCCACCCAATCCCCATAATCCAACGAACCCTGAATCGAGACTCTCATTGAATGCTGCATGTATTCTGGATATAATCTCCTTTGGGGCCTTACCCATCAATCTGTTTTGTAGAGAGCTGTCCGGGAGATTAGAAAGATACTTCCCGGGATCTACGTTTGAATTGTAAAGTTCAAGTCTCGACTTGACCGCGCGGGACCACCCTTTCTCCTGCAATAAATCCACAAGCTTGTAATGACGTTTCCGTGTTGCTCGGTCTATAGGACCTTGGGACAAGCTTGACTCGGCATCTGTGGCCCGTGGAATTATCTCCCTCAGCTTCGAATCCAACTGGGCACGGGACAAATCTGGTGTAGACTGTTTGGCAAGAAACATGTATACCAGTATTTCCCATGCCATTGGTCTTTCTTCCGGCTCTTTTTCGATAGTCTCCTTGACCAAATTGATGAGTTCATCAATAACCTGTGAGTGATCTGTCCGGGGTCCCCCAAGCCTTCTATCCACGAGTAGACCTGGCTCCTGCACCGGCCAAATGACCCATCCCCATCTTTTTCTAGACGTTTCTCATCAAATAGAAAGATAGAATTGCCCCAGCCCTTATAGGCAAGCGTGAGCAGCTGCAAGGAAACGCAAGCCATCGAAAACGTGTCAAATTCTCGTCCATATGCTTGAGGGGTTGGATGGCCATTCGGACCATAAGCCTCTGGTGGGGCGTATAGGTGAGTAGTGTGAGTCCTACGGCGCTCGCTTGTCTTTGCCAGTTGAGCGATTCCAAAATCGGAGATTTTCCAGACCGCCGAAGTGCTATCCATGAAAAGCAGGAAGTTCTTGGGCCTTAGATCAAAGTGTAGTACAGCCAGGCTATCTGCAGACTTTGGCGTGTGCAGGAATGCAAGAGCGCCGTAAAGAGATTCGATCTGATCAAGAAGGTACGATTGCCGCTCTGAGTGAATTGATGGCAAGTAATCTGGTGGAGTGGCCATACGGATCCATTCTTCCATGTTGCCCCCTTCAGCGAGTGGCATGACAATATAAACATCAGTTGGGCTTTGCAAGGATTCGGCCGCGGAAACCTCGAAGCTTGCCAGTAGAGGCGTCACTGCGGCATGCTGAAAGTCGCGCATAATATCGCACTCTCTTTTTAAGTCTTCGCGTGATGTATCGACCTTCTGATTTATCTGTTTCAAAGCAAAGACGCCCCCCTTGAATACCTCGTTAGTAAATCTTCTGGGAGAATGTTCCAATATGGTGAAATTCACATACGTTTGGATAATCTTTTAGTTGACCTTTTTGAAAATGATGCTTATATATGGTTCCATAGTTTCCTCGGCCGATCTTTCTTTTGTCCTTTTTCGGTAGGGCATCCAAGAAGGCAGGAGGGAACTCATAATGTATGTCCCTTGATAGCGGAGGAGGAAATACCCATTGTTTATGTAACAACCCCCCAAAGGGTTCCAAGACAGTTCCCCGGAGATCCCCATCCTTGAAAAATGGTTGCTGTTGAAAGGTCTTAAAGGCCCACTCGTCATTCAAACCAGGGCCCAGGCATTCGAGTATGACTGATGGCTGATCAAGTAAGACAAGGATCGAGAATATTTTAAGGGAGCTTGCGAAAATGTCTTGGGGTCGACGATCCAAATGATTGAGGCCAAGAAGCAATCGAATGTCCTCAGTAAAGCATAATTGGGGAAGTTTTCCAGGCGTAACGAAACCGTGTTCTCGGATCTCCAATTCAAGCCTGTCTTTTATCGTCGCATAGCTACTCATCCTGCTGTCGCATAAGATGAGGGGCTTTGGTATAGCACAGATGCGGGGAATAGAAATGATGTGCACGAGAGTCGCCCAAAAAACTTTGGATGTTTGATTTGTTCCACTTCTTTCTGAAGTTTGGAGAATGGATGGCCTGCCAGGTACTTATAGTGACAAGGTCCCTGCTGCATTGTGTTAGGTTAAAATGGCGCACCGAAGTCACTTTCACCTGCATGTGGTGTATAATTGGTCCACAAGGGCTGTACTATCACACCATGTGGCTTGCGCTAAGCGATCTTACTCTTCCCCAACACCCCTCTCAGAATTCGTCCTCTCGTTAGAATGCCGTACTTGAGAATATAGGGTACACTTGAAACGAATGGATTCATAATATTAGAGAGAGATTTTCAAGCTCCGGTGTAAGGCTCTTATTGTAACAGCACTTATTATAGTGGGTGTAAAAGACGTTAGCAATACAAACTAAAAAGTGGTAGACTAGAGGTTAATTAACAAACTATAAGTATGCAGTTTACCTTAATGGTCAGTATAGGACTGAAGAGCCGTAAGAGTTAACTATTTGGGTCGTATACTTCTGCAATTATTATTGTTATCTTTGAGAAATTCGGAAAACCCGGGGTTGATAAAGTTGAAGGTTAAAGCAAAAAGAAAATTACTTCTGCGAACCTGGCAGTGGATTTATGTCATACACTTGTAAATTTCTTTCAGAGATAATGTTCTCAAGTGGTGTATATATGCAACCTATTTCGCCTATGATTGCTTCTATAGGGTAGGCTCAAGCTTGAAATTTAAAACCTACGTTAATTGGCCCGTTTTTTCATGATTAGCAGCTGAGTGACAATCACGTGGACGATTCAACATAAACTGGGGGGTAATGCGATAACCAATCTTGTCGTTCCAGAACCCGGCGTCATGCAAAAGAAAATATCGTGAGATTCTCAGTTTCCCCAACGTTACCAAAGCTCATCACTCAATAGGTGCAAGCGTTGCCAATATCGCAAGGTTTGTCAAAACGCCTCCGCTCTGTCCCAATGGCAATGCTAAAACAAATATCTCAGCTCAAGTGCTCTAGGACAGAGCCATGCGAGAGCTGTGCTGAAGCAGGCAAATCTTGTGAGTATCGTGAGCTGGATAAGAAGAAAAGACCAGTCTCTTCAAAATATGTTGCCGAGCTGGAAGAGCGCATTGTCTATCTGGAGGCCTTGGTCATAAGAATTCGCGACCTAGTCCCAGAAGCTAGAGTTGTTTTATCAGAGACATCGGAATTCGGCTAGGCCAATCTTTCAAGAACAGTTGAAAGTCAACCTTCACCTGCGGTAATCAGTCCTCAACCTGATAATCTTGAACCTGATCTAGAAGGATCGCTTATCTATCACGGTCCGACGAGCATTATCCATGGAAAGCTTCCTCAGGCAAACAGAGTAGCCACGTATGATGGCAACTCGACACTCGATGTGAATCCCCATTCAAATTTTGAGCAGGTTGCACAGCACTTCGGCATTTCGCTGGATAACGATCTTGTTACCAGTGCGCTTATACACTTCTTCAAGTGGCAATATCCGCAATACATGTTCATCTACCGCGAGGCCTTTTTAAGGGACCATTTCGGTGATCGACAGGCTTGTAAATATTGGTCCTCTGGCCTGGTCCTATCCATATGTGCCCTGGGGCTATTGATGTCTCCAGATGGTATTCAGCGACGCGCAAGTGAACAATTCTTCAGTGCTGCTGAGACCACGCTGATAGTCTACGGTTTTGCTCGGCCGTCTATTGCCACCGTACAAGCATTCCTCTGCCTTGCGTTTTATGAGATAGGTCGAGGAAACATGTCCAAGGGCTGGGGCTTCTCAGGTAAGCAGAATTGGTTGCAACGCATTCGTGTTGTGGTCTGAACATCGATAGGTATCGCTTTTAGAATGGCACAAGACCTTGGCTTCCAAAGAGACCCAAAACAATGGGTGTCATGGGATAGATCATTGGCGACACCAGAAGATATAGAGATCAGAAGAAGGATTGTATGGGGATGCTATACATCTGATAAACTGATCAGCCTGACTCTCGGTCGACCAGTCTACTTCTCACACCACAGCATCGAAGTCGAGAATTTGGAACGCCTGCCGTGAGCGCCAACCATGACTCAAAGATATTGCGCTAACATGAAGCAGAGACTTTCCCGAATTCGAACTCTGGCTCCCTATTGGCTTTGATAGTCAACAGGGAGACTTTGGTGAGACGAAACCACTTGTTCCATGCTTCCAAAAGCAGATCGAGCTATCTAAAATCATAGAGCAGATATTGGGCACATTGTCGTCACAGAAAACGGCTCAAGATAGTCTCATATATCGGGGGCATCTCGATAAGTTGAACTTGGAACTAAGCCGCTGGGAGACTTCGTTGTCACAGTGTGCTCAATGGAACAAGTGGGAGACTCCAAGCACGCTGCTCATTCCGAGCGTGGCATCACTGCAGTGCGTTGTCCTTTCTGCGATGTTGAATTTGGCTTACAGTTGTCTAGTCTACTTTTCCACAGTACTCGCATTGTCACGAACCTGGATGCTGCTACACACGAATCACACAAGAGTAGAGACTATTGTACCTCATCCGCTCAGGCTGTCATCGCCTTGGTTCGGAAATACCGTTCGCAGTATGGGATGCGATTTGCACCATTTGTTCTTATATATAGTTTGGCGCAAGCGTCGCGTTACATGTCTTTGTTCGGTACAGTGGAGGAGGCGACTTATATTGCCAAGATACTAGGAGAGTGTGAACCTACGTGGGCTATAGTCCATCAACTGAAGAACTGAGCGGGACGAACAATTGCGTCCCAGTCAACGAAGAGCACTGGATCAATGAGTGCCAGAAATAATATTTAATTGAAGTTCTAACATTACTGATATTCCCTTTAGCTTGCTGCAAATCTGACAAGATTACATAATCGAGGGCTCACTCCTCCAACCCGTGAAACTTGTTAACATGATGTCTTCGGGACATAAATCCCCGCTTCAATTCCAGTCCTAAGGGCGGTAGAAAGATTCTTGACATCTTCCGTGTTGTTATAGAATCCGAATGATACCCTGATCCCTAATCGATACGGGGTAACGATGATTCCGTTGTCTCGCAGATGAGGCATCCATCTCTCGTCATGAAGATCCAGGATGTAGAGATGTGGCGCATGTTCCTTGCGGCTATCGGGACCGACAATACTAATACCCAAACTCTCGTACTCATGCTTCAGTACATCTCCCAGAGCGTAGAGGTGGTTTTCTACAGTCTTGGGCTGAAGCACGTCAAGATAGAAGTTGAGATATGCCTTTGCAACTGTTCCTGAAATAAGACTCAGATTCAGGTGATCATATCGTTGAGCAGATGGATGATAAACGATAGGGTCCTCAGGAACAAGAAGATCGGCTCGCACGTTGCTCACGGCTCCATATCCAACAATAGGCGGAGTTGGGTCGACATCTCTGATGACGTCTGGGTCGACATACAACGCTGCAAGACCTGTGGGACAGTGGAGGCCCTTGTGCAGTGTGAATGCTGCAGCTGAAACACCAAGCGCCTGCACATCAACAGTAGCAAATCCTACTTGTTGGGTGATATCTGCAATGACATGGATACCCTTTGAGCGGAATGTAGAGCAGATATCTGCAACATCGTTCCACTGGCCGCTGTGAAACATGATGGAGCTTAGCCCGATGGCAATTGTTCGGTCATCGACATAAGGAGAAAAGGTCTCAGCATTCGCTGCTTTGACCTTTCCTGCCTTCTTATCAGCTTCGAGGGTTGAAACCTGTCGAACCTGCAGGCCCGCTGAGCGGAGAGACATCCACTGATACGCGTGGTTGGGATGCTCGCTATCAAGAATAACCACGTTATCGCCCGGTTTGAAGTGCAGGCCGCGAATGATAGATCCAAGTGCCTCTGTTGTGTCGCGTGTAAGGGCGATGTTGGACGGGTCGGTGTTTATGTAGCGTGCGAGGAGCTGACGAACGTCTTTCATGGTTGCTTGCCAAGTCGGTTTGGGCATTGGGCTGTACAGTGCCTCAGAGGCGTATCTGGTGATGGCTTCATGGACGATGATGTTGGAAGGTGGGGCGAAGGAGGCATTGAGATAGGTGACAGTTCCTTCGCTGACCAAGGGAATGAAACGGCGGAAGGTGGAGATATCATTGTTGGCAATGGTGGACTTTTCATGCTCTGCTGATGTCGCTTTACCATTGGTGTGCACAGGGGCACCATTGGAGGTTTCAGAAACAGTGACTGAGGGCATGGCTGAGTTTGAGTAAGATGTAGATTCAGATTGAGGGTTGATAGTTTATCTAGAGTACTCGTTCTGTAGCCCTGCTATTTGTAGCCTCTATCCTGGCCGTTAATCGGATAGTCAGCCCGGATAGCCCCGCCCGCTTTTGTGGCTCTTATCAACTCAATGGAGGTCCAAGTCCATGTCTAATTGTATTTTCTTCCATTGTGGACAGTGTATCTGGAGTGCTAAGTTGATCGTCAATATGCCATGAATCAAGAGGTTCCGAGATCCGGCGTGGAGCACGGAGTTGGACCTCCATGTGGATCTTTGGCTGGGACTAGGGATAAGATAAGCATCTGCTAGCCTGCATATCGTCATCATATCGGCATTTTCCCCGCAACGTTCCCCGCGCGATAGCAACCTCTTGACTGCCGTATCAGGGTTGGCAGCTATTAAGTTGTGCATGGTAATCTGCTATCTCTTGCGGCTAACTAGAAATTGTCATAGCGTCGTAGAACAGTGTAAAAGGCAAGCGTGCGAGATAAAGACGGCGACATCCCAAGTATAAAGCTGAACCGTTGACTGGAGAAAGTCACGGCCATTCCAATATCTGCACCTGTCTTCTCATCGACCCTGATTTTGTTCATTATCTTTCGATATTACAATGTCATCAGAAAAGTGGCCCAAAGAGGATGCAGGCCTAGCCTCAGCCCTGGAGCCAGCAATGACAACCGACGAAGGCACCGTATCACCACAACAAGACCATCTCCGTCGCGAGTTCAAAGCCCGGCATGTCTCCATGATTGCTGTCGCCGGAGCCATTGGCACAGGCCTCATCATCGGGACAGGAACAGCCTTGGTTCGCGGCGGACCTGCTAATCTTCTCATCGCATACTGTCTTGTTGGGGCTGTAGTATTCTTTGTCATGACTGCTCTGGGAGAAATGGCTATCATGTTCCCTATGGACAAGGGATTTGGTGGCTATGCTACTCGATTCGTTGATCCAGCCTTTGGGTATGTTATATTGCATTCTTGAGTGGCCTCCATTCTTACTGACAGTAAGGTAACAGCTATGCTACGGGGTGGAATTATTTCTTCAAATATGCCATTGTTCTGCCGAATAATCTCACTGCAGCGGGCATAATCATTCAATATTGGCGACCAGACCTTAATGTCGCCATTTTCGTCACGGTATTCTTAGTGGTAATCGTCCTGGTTAACGTAACCCGTCCTCTTCCAAACAGCTATCGCAGCGGTACACTGACTTTATTTTAGCTTCTTCACGTCTCCTTCTTTGGGGAAGCTGAATTCTGGATGTCATGCGTAAAGCTTCTCGTCATGACAACACTCATCCTTACATGTTTCGTAATTTCCATGGGCGGCCAACCTTCAGGAAAACGAATTGGCTTTCCATACTGGAACGATCCTGGTGCTTTCGGCGAATACCTATTAGAAGGGCCTAAGGGCCACATACTCGGATTCTGGGCAGCCATCGTCCAGTCGACCTTTGCCTACACCGGTACAGAAGTGGTGGGCGTTGCATTCGGCGAAGCGCCAAACCCTAAAAAGACAATTCGAACAGCCATCCGTCAAACTCTCTGGCGCATTGTCTTCTTCTACATCATTGGAGCTATAGTGCTAGGTATGGCTGTGCCTTATACAAGCGATCAGCTTATCGGCGGCACCAAGCAAAAGACGGGTGCGGGTGCGAGTCCCTTTGTCATCGCCGTGCAACTTGCGGGCATTCCTCACTTCCCCGATGTCATCAATGCGTGCCTTTTGGTCTTTGTTCTCAGCGCCGCAAATTCGGACATCTACATCGGCTCCCGCGTTCTCTTTGGCCTCTCTCATGACCGCCAGGCTCCAGCTATCTTCGGCCGCACTACCGGAAACGGAGTTCCGTTGGCTGGTGTGATTTTCACCACTTTGTTTGCTGCACTCGCATACATGAATGCCTCAAAAAGCTCATCGCAAGTATTTGGATACTTGGTCAGTCTTGTGACTGTCTTTGGGGCCCTCAATTGGGTAAATATTCTCGTCACTTACATACGATTCACGCGCGGCTTGCGAGCACAGGGTATAGAAAGAAGCTCAATGCCTTATCGTGGCATGCTACAGCCCTACGGTGCTTACTTTTCTCTCTGTTTAACAATTTTAATAATTATCTTTAATGGTAAGTTTCATATCCCTAACAATAGACAGCACTAACCGACATCTCTAGGATATGGCGCGTTTATCCCCGAGTTCTCTATGTCCAAGTTCCTTACTTCGTATATTGGCGTTGTGGTATATTTGGGAAATATTACATTTTTTAAGGCTTGGAAACGCACACAGCGCGTGCCACTGCCGGAGATGGACTTGATGACTGGACGTCTTACAAACTTTTAAAGGTCCTTATAACTCCACTTCAACTGCTTTCAGAAAGCCCAAGGCATATATCACTCTCTATAGTTAATTTATGTTTGAGATGTAACTTGTTTACCATTGCAGTTCCACCTCATCTATAACGGCAACACCAAGCACCATAAATGTTACTGATCCCACCGAACATGAGGTACAGGGGAGAGGCCTTCCTAATTTGTAGAACATCACCCAAGGGGTCGAAGCTGAGCAGAGACTATGACACGTATAATACCATTTTCCCTTTGGTCCCTTCACATTGAAGCGCCATTTCATGTACAGTTCAGAAGTCAAAAACTTGAATTGAAACGAAGCCTTAAAGGGCGCCGGAAGAACGTAATCTAGTCTAGCAGCTCAAATTCTCATACTAGTGAGGTCCAAGTCCCTAGTCCCTATTCACAGGAGGTTGCAATGCAACGTTCATCATAGCTATTCACACTACCATGATCAGCCCGATCGACATACTAGCAGTTGCTTCTGCCAACAATAACGTTGTATCTGTCAGTGTCGAACTGCTGGCCGCGAACGAAGTATGCAGTCCAGCTAGGAGCGCAAGGCTTGACTGTACAAGGCGGGCTGCTGGTTCTCGACTGGCAGCTCGCAATAATGCGATCAACATAGTCAGCCAAGTAGCTGCACCTGGGTTGGATGTAGTGGCTGTTGTCGTTGCAAAGCCAGATAGCATCGCCATAAGAACAGGAGACGCGAGCGCACTTGCCAGGTCCACCGTCCACACCGCATACACTGGTTCCCAAGGAGCGAAGGTATCTCTGCTCGCGTCGGGCTGCTACAACATCGACATAGCCGCTTCCGCCAACATTGCAAATGATGTTGGACTAGATTATTGATTAGTATTTATTGCTAAAAAGGAATACCGATGAGGATATCTCTTACCGGGTTGCGCGCTTCAAGACCGGATGAGGCGTCAGTCTCTTCCTCCACCAACTCGAACTCTGGGTTAAGCTCCTGGATCTGAGAGATAATCGACTGAGACTTGGTGTTAGTATGGTTATAGACAGCTGAAAGTGTCGCAGATTCCTTACCTCAATGGTACCATTCAGGGAGATAGGAGCCTCTCCCTCCTTGATAACTCCTTTCCATTGCATTGGGACGATTTCGTAACCCTCTAGAGGGTCGGCAACCACCTTGCTACCATCAGGAAGAGCCTAAGAGAGAGTCAGCACACTGTTGATTGTCTTTGTCACTAGACTGGGCAGTGAGACTTACCGCAGCAGCCACAGTGACTGCGGCGCAGTGAAGAACGATCGCGGACACAGCCTTCATCTTGATTGTTTGTTGATTGTAGAGAGATTTGAAGGAGCAGAGTAGTGGTTGAGGATTGCGTTGTCGATTGAGCTGTCGATTGCAAACCAAAGGGAGAAAGGCTGTGATCTTTATAGTTTTCGTCGGCCTCTGCTCTCGAAGGCATCTGACCTGCACCTTCCTTTCCTGTGTATATCTTCGGCCAGCATGACCAGATCTTAGGCCTGCCAAGGACCCTAGGTAGCTCGTATACTTCGTAGCGAGGGCGTATTTACCCGACTCTAGCAACTATAGATGCAATCTCGACGCATCAGGCGGAACTTTTACTAGAATCTGCAGTGTCATAGTCCTATTGGTTAGCCAAGTATATCCCCGCCCCCAACAAAGAGGTCCTTTGTGCGCTTGTACAAGCGCGTCTTGCTCGAATCCTTCGAAGCACGGCAGATCCACTCGTAGGATTCTACCGCTGTCTAGGGGCGTGATAGAGCCAGTCGCCGCCCGCGCACGGACAGCGTGCCAGCTGACCGTTGCTTGGCAGGCAATGTGAAAATAGCCACAACACCGTTGTGGCTGACTCTGAAAGTCAGTGTGAAAGTACAATACTTCTAGGTGTAACCAAAGTATTCAACCAGTGTATATTTAAGGTAGTGGGGGTCGTGAATGAGTGTAGGAATATAAGAACCATAAACCAACCTTTATTGATCCGCATGCTGGGGTACGGAGTCTAGACATTTTACGCGGAACGAATCCCCTGTACATTCCCTGGCCCTACAGCAAGCGGCCGTTCCTGTTGGCGAATTCGTATACAGACAAAACACCTTCCTTGCATCCGCATCTTGGCGCGCTTAGTACTTGATCCTTCTAAGCCAAAGGCAGTGTTCTAAGTTGACAATTACCCGCTGTTAATTAGGGCTGGGAAACGTAGACTTATGATTGGTGATTGTAGAATGTTAATCCATGTCGTCTCATAATGCGGGTCATTTCCGATGGGGTCTAGTTTCCTATGTTGGCTTGGCATATTATTGCGCCCTATGGATCCGGTTTTGGTGATTTAAAGCCTCCGATTGGTGTATAATACTTCCGAGATCAGACATCCACGTGAAAAAAACAGAGTTTTGGTGAGAAAAGGGACCTACAGGGCATAGTAAATTTGCTGAGGGACAGTTGTAGAGTACCCGAGGCTCGGATAGCCGCAACGCCCCCAAATCAAAGATGACTAACCCCAAAAAGACTGTGGTGGTCTGGGAAAGCATCTGCCATGTCGAATTCCTGAAGCCTCGCACGGAAACTCTGCTGATAGAGCAGCTCATATCTAGGAAGAAAATCCCGGAAGAAACCGTTTGAGAATTGCACGGAAGTCGGTTGTAAATAATGTCGTCAACCGAGTAGTCGCTGCCATGACAAGGCACATCGTAACCAGTGACGGATGCAGCAGAGAAAATGTAGGGCTAGAAGATAAACCGCTTTCCCTATTTCTACATCAAATTACAGCCATTTCTAGCCCATAGCTACTTCAAACTTGCTTTGGCGAAGACAGTTTAGGATGCAGCCGCGATGAGTGTAGCAGAACTGATGGCTTGCAAGTTAGGCTTTAGTAATGAGTGAATCATGGTCTTGATATCTTTGTGCTAAGTATGACCTCAATGGATGGTATTGGAGGGCAGATTGTTAACAGAACGGAGATTCTACACCTACTTCTTTTTTCAACGGAAGAACCTTCCGTCGCGATCGGCTTAAGGCTGAGCGGAGATAATCACAAGCTTTTCTATACTGCCTAAAACGAGACTGTCCGCCGGATCAGCGAGTCGTCCGAGGCCAGGTCCCAGACGTCGTAATACCATTATTTCCCCCTTTTCATTTCAGCCAGTGTGCTTCCAAGCAAAATACCATTGTCATCATCACTCTCTGACGTTACAGACGGAACCAAGCCAGCACGGTCAAAGTGGATCAAAACACCTTAAATTGAGTAAAGTAAGAGTAAGTTAAATGAGAGAACTTACTGTTTGGATTAATTCAATTCAATAAACTTATTTATCCAATAAAACTCAATTATAGGGATGTTTATAGGGTAGGCGTATTTTTATAAGGTAAGCAAGATTTCCATTCCTATCTTGCTTTATCTTATCTTATCTGTCTTATCTTATCTAGATCGATAAATCAGTGGTCTCAGTTACCTAACTATCCCAGTTGAATTCATCAGTGGATTTCAACCTGCCTAAGACTAATTTCCAATGTCATTTATTAAATCCTAGAAAATCTAATTTAAGGTTCAATCAACTTAGAGGCCTAGTCGAAAACACCAGAGATATATAGAGTAAAGCTAGAACTATTCTTTATCGTACGTTCTAATTCACCAAGGTACTAAGTTCTAGTTCCTAAGTTATCACCAATCGCAACACTTCCGCTTTGGCAAAATACCGACGATCAGTGCGGAGTCTTGCTAGTGCATGAGCCACTGACGTCAGCCTGATAAAGCTAAGTATTTATCCTCGACTCCTCCCCCCAACATTATTGATGGAACATTATTCTCTAAGGGCCTCACCCAATCCTAAACCCCATACAATTGAGTCACCCCGTAACAAGTTCATCACCATGGCTACTGTTGAGATCGACGATGCTGAGTTCTGTCAGGATCATCTTAAGGAAGTTGTCAGTCAGCTCCGAGCTCTCCCTTTATTTTGTTCGCTCTTCTAATCATTGCTTATAGTGTGAAGAATGCGACGTCGATACACGTGAAGCCAACGATGCTTTTTACGGCGTGTGTACCTAATCCTGCCTCTTATCTTTTGTGATTACTAATTGATTTGACCTAATCTAGTTTGATCCTGCTGACCGCGATGCCATTGAGTGCCCCCCGACTACTTTGTCAGACAATGGTCTATATTCCTGTGTGGAGCATGAATCTTCTTGTAGGCCTTCACCTTGCTTTTGCCTAAGCACTAATAGCACTTATTAACTGGTAAATCTAGCCTGTACTACGTGTTTTGGTTGGAAGAAAGCTATTAACAGAGCTAGGACGAAAGCTAAGAGAGAGGGGAGATGCTAGATCTATAGGTAGTTTGAATTGCAGTAGCCCCTACTGCCTTTTCTGACTAGCTTTAGGCCCCTTTAGTATTAGTTTCTACTATCAATTAATACCAACATACCCGGCCTTACTAAATTCAGCGACAACCGATATAGTATCACCATTACTTACTGGGTCTTTGCAAATGTCCTTGGTGACGTAGTCGCTGGGCGTAGCGGAAAAGCCCTCACTGCCCTCACAAAGCCATCTGTCATCATTCAAGACTTGCACACTCGTAATAGGATTGGGAAAACTAGATTGATTCTAGAACGCATGCATGGCATTACAGGGTTTCCCAGGTGTAGACTTGGGCGTGGAGGCAGACGGAGTGCTATTGGACTTTGGAAACTCCCCAGGGCATCGTTGATACAGGACCATTCCTGTAATTTGACCACCTGGTGCCACGCCTTGGACATGTATGTCGTGAAAAATGGCAAATAGAGTTTGTGAATCGTAAGCAACATGTTTAATCTTGGGCCAAGAAGGGAGAGTTCTCTTGTAGGTGAAGTCAGGAGGTAGTTTGATCTTCAGGATTGGTGGTAGGCCTCTGGAAGTATATTAGTGTTTACACACTAAAGGTGAAACTCGATACTAAGACTGCCAGTGGGTAAAGAGCAGCGGGCCAATTGCACTCCATTCCGTTCATTTCGATGTCTTCCCATTTAACATCGATCTGTCGGCAATGTGTGCAGATACTAGCTCCGTGCAGCCTGAACAGATATCAAATCATGCGCTATTGTCTATCTGCGAAGAACAGTCAAAACTGGAAACAAAATACCCGCTAGATAGACTCTAAGTCTTGGCCACGAAGCATACACATCAGATGAAGACAAAGACGACTGTCGGCACTGACACAACAGCCCACCATCAAATTTCAAGATTTCCTCTCTTGATTTGATTGACATTCATGCTGAAGAGGCTTGTCGTGAAAGATAGTGGAACGAAGATGAAAGCCAAAAAGGTAAGTTTTTCAACACGTTGTGCTTGAACAATCGCCCGCTGCGACTGATTTCCAGATGGACATGCTAGACATGAGGACAGATATAGACTCGGCGAGCCGTGTATGGAGGCTAAGAGTGCGGTCGAGAATGTATTCGAAGTCTTGCTGGACCGCCCGCGCTGACGCGATATTCTTGCTGCGGTTGCTTGTATTCTTTGGTTTAAGTTAAGAGATGAGCGTTCTTGACACTCTCCAACATATGTTTCGTGGAAAATAGGACATAATAACTCAGCAGGCTTTTGAGAGGCCGTGATGTCTTGATGCGGCCGAATGTCTTCGTTACTGAGGAAGAGAGGGGTGAGTGAAAACACAACTTTCAGGATGCCATGCAAGAGAATGCGGGGAATAACCAACGGTGGTGAGACAGTGCCGGGCTCGACTACATCACGAACGATATTACATCGTGCATTTGGGTCGGGTGTCGGCTAGTATTGCAACTATTCACGGTGTTTTGCTGAGTCTTTCTGCTATTGGATGGATCTCAACGTCAATCCTGCTAAGACATGCACAGTCAATCGATATACGCTGCATGAGAAACAGGGCGTTGTCGCCGCAATACAATATTCGCATTTGATTGTGGTCTAGTACATTCTGAGATAACCCTGCAATTCTTGCTTTGACACTCTCTCACAGGCATGCAAATAGACAATCAGGCTCCCATGCGGCTCTGAGCTTCTCATTGTACCCGTTTATAAGGTCAAACCTGTCCCTCGAACAAGTAACCGTTTCACTGACCCCATATTCTCTTGCCACTTTCCACCTTGGTTGGGATACCCGCTTACTCGAGCACATTGTGTAGAGTTTCCAAGAGGAAGAGGTCTGTCCCTTGTGGCATGTTCGATTAGTTCACTTTTTAAAAGCTCATATAGTCTCTGTACTAACTCTGGACACCCATGACCGCGACCGAGAAAGGGAGGTATTCCTTTACTTTGTTCACGCGTGAATGGTAAGGAATCTCGGCGACTGGAAATCACATCAGCTATGGTTGACTTCGATGATTATAGATGCTGAATATGTAGTCTTACTTGGTACAGTGAGCACTGGTGAGCGCATGACTGGGGCGAGTGCCAGAGCGTTGATTCCATCCTGTGGCGGGCGTTTGAACCTGTACATAAGCAAGACTCGGTAACTGACAAACGAGGTGTACGATTTATTACGTAGGCATCTCATCGCGGTATCTTGAAGCCATGGTCTCCAACGGGAGAACAATGAGAGCCTTCTCATGATTGCCTGTCAAGACGTGTTCCGCGAACCACTGCCTATAAGCGTCAATTTTGGCAAACCCAGTATCCCGCTCAGTTTTGCTAATTGTCTTGCCAAAAGCCCTGAAAGGAAGAAAGAATTGGAACCAGTCTTCTTTGTTTTGAAGCAGGAAGTCGTGAGTCCTAGGTCGTTAGCCATTGCACTGTTTACGTACCATAGTCTCTCGTTCGGAATGGTTGTGTAGGGTTCCCAGTCAAACATATCTCGATACTTTGCGCGGAAGTCATCGCAGTTGTGATACACATCATATGCAAGTGCAGCCGTGGCCTGTAATATGTCCGTTAGCCACCTATGTAGGTACAACCTGGGTGCAAGAGCTCACCGGATTGATGAAGTCTGGAAGCGAAGTCGTGCCCACTCCAGATGGAGGATGTACCTCCCAGATTTGCTGGAACGAAAGCTGCTCAAGCTCAACACCAATATGCTCTGCGACCAACTTAGCGAAACGTTCCCCTAGCGCCGACTGCTCTTGATAGATGATGGGATATCCCAGGTATTCTGGCTAGGGATTTGACAATCTGCAAAGAAATTGCTGCGTGAAATATCAGAATTGGAAGTAGAATTAAAGCAGCACGTCACTCACTGTAGGCTCCTGGTCGTGATGTTGCGGAGTGAGCCATTTAGCAGCAACTTCTTTGCCGATTATCAAATCCCTAGCCAGAATACCTGGGATATCCCATGATCTATCAAGGTCAGCGGTGATCGATCCTCTCTCAGTTGGAACAATCTTACTTGACGTAAGGGACAATGCCATTACTCGATAGTGTTCCCGTGCTTGGTCTGAAGCCAAAGCAACCACACCATAAGGCGGGCCTAGTCACACTTGCCCAAGCTATAATGACTGTCAGTTGTGTGTGTGGTATCAAATGTCAGAAGCTCACTGTCTGTGCCAATGGCGATATCGAGCCAATCGTAGGAAGCAACCGCCGCTGCACTTCCAGAGCTACTGCCGCCAGTCGACTGGTATCCATCCGCACGAGGATTCCAGGGCGCTTGGAAGTCCGTGTACTCTATGGGCTCTTCCCAGTTTCCAAAAGAATTCATCTTGGCCTTTCCAGAAACCACAGCGCCCATGTCGATCAACTTTTGAATACTTTCCGCTGTTTCCTCGCATGTCGGGTAGGTTTTGTAGAAGGATCGATTGCCGACCGAGGTTTTTATGCCTTTGAGGACGATGCTATCCTTGATGATTATGCGAACTCCTGCGAGAGGAGAATTGCTGATTCGGGCTGGGATGCGAGAGTGAGGGCAAAGCGAGAGAAGCGATCGTCAGAGCCCTTTAGTGGGAACGATTCAAAAGGATCAGATGCGCTGGGAGAAAAAATCAGTCACGGGACCAAGAAAGTGACTAGTGTCGACACGTACCTTGATCGAGGCTTTAGTGTGACTATACAGGTGCCGTTGAAATCATTAACGATTTTCCAAGCCTCTCTCAGCTGTTGATTGATAAAGGCATACGGACCAGGAAGTAGTCCAGCTGAGGTAGTGCATGATGTTGACTGATTACCGATCTCGTCAAGATACGCGGCGGCTTCATCGGTAATATCAAAAGGTTCACGCTCAACACCATGAAATAAAATGTTTGCTAGAAAGTTGTCGTGGAATACGTCATCTTTCCGATACTCCTGGACAGTTCCTTCCAGCCACTTCGCTGTAATTTGCTTGTCGGTATTTTCTGAGGGGATTTGACTGACGGTCAATTGGGTGAAGGGTCCATTGCCTGAGAAAGTGAGATCCTGAGATGATTTGTGAGAAGAGGGACTTTTCAAGGGATAGACTTGGTTAGAGAAAAGAAGTATGGCATACAGAATATGACTTTGGTCGCGGCGCAATATACTGAGCTCCAGCGACAGAGAAGACATGGGTCTCGACGTTTGTAATTGTGTTGAGCTTTGTGCCGTTGCGAAGCTCGATTGATTGCGCGTGGAGTGATGGCGGCGCACGAGACCACATGCAATGTGGACAGGTCTTGGTGATGTGAAAAAGGCGAGGTGGGGCAGTGAATGCTGTGAAAAGGTGGCTGAAAGAAAGGTCAATCAGTCAATATTCAGAGTTGAGTGAGGTGTGGAAGAACCGGAGAAATCGTGAAGGTAGAAGGGGAGGTAATATTAGAGGTGGTTTATACCTGACACATAAAAACTTTCATTCGAGCCCGAACAGTGCAGGTAGGACAGTGGGTGATGTGCGCCTGGTGTATGCAGGCTGAACAATGTTTATGTTCTTCCTTTGTGGTGCATAAATGCATTGGTGATGAACACCCGGATCAAGCAGATAGTCCGGGTCCGAAGTGATCCGACCTTGGCAGTGCACCAACAGGGGCACTACCAGGGTTGGGCCATAGATACTCTTGTCACAGAACAAAGACATGTTATCGTGAAGTGGTGGTTAAATTGAACAAGTGCAGGGGCTGACAGCCACACTACACAGATTTCATATGACTTTATAGTTCCAGCACAAGCTTTAATGCTTGGAAGAAAGTCTCTCCAAGATCCGCTCGCAAACATTCTCCAAGCTGGCCGTTGAATCGATGATGATAACGCAACTATCACTGCCAGGACGGCATAGAGTCTCTATCCATCTGGTAAAAAGGGCCCTTGCGTCTTCGCCGGGATGAGCACCATTCTCTTGTGCAGCGGTAGGGGGACAGTCGACAGCGGATCGCTGGCTCGTTATCGGTTGACGGGCACGCATTCGCCGATCCAACAGGTCGATATCCCCCACCTTGCACTCAACATACCAGTAGGTGTAACCATGGCAGGCCGCTAGAGAAATACCCTGTTCAAGCACCTCAGTGTAGTTACAGGTGCTATCGATGATGATGCTACCCGCACCCTGGCTCATGAAGTCTTGAGCCTGCGCCCACTGAAGGCGGTAGGCTTGCTTGGCCGCCTGATCAAACGAGACAATGCCGGATTCGAGGAGGGCTGATCTAACCACATCGTGGTCGATGATAATACCGTCAATGCTTGGTCTAAGCAGTCTCGCTACCGTGCTCTTACCAGAGCCAGGCGCACCGGACATCTGGATCAAGAGCCTAGCCGCAGGTAATGATGATTCTTGAGGAACGGACATTCTTCGTTTTGTATCTTGATTGAAGATAAAGTGTGGTATCGTTGTGCGAGTATTTATTAATGCAAGTAGCCCAGGTAAAGTATGAGATAAGAAAGGCTGAGAGGGTGGGGTAACCGGAAGTTAGAACCTAAAGCTCAACAAGTCAAGTGGAGGATGTTTGGATGTTCGCCAGCGTGTCACGTAACTGCTAGCGATGATTCTACCCAGTCGGACCCAATAGAAATGGCTATAGGCTGCTACAAACCTGGGTGCCTTAGGCCTAAAACCTAGATCCCACATCTACATGCAAAGAGCAAGCAGGATGTGACCCTTTCGGTGATGGGATAGTGAGCATTCTTTTCTACAAACTCATAATTTCTCCATTTCGCGAAATTGGGGTAAACCTTTTAACCTCGCTCATCTCAATCCAATTTGCACGCATATCAATGTTGTGACTTGCTGGACTATTGACGTATCTCAGATCATGCGCTCTCATTTTGTTGATGCTATCATGATATTCTTGTCTATAGCTATTGCTTCTTTGACGAAAAGTGCCAAACTAGGTCGAGTTTACGACTTGCTTTGTGGCTTGCTGATTGAGTTAACATTCTCAGCAATGTGGTATCAGAATACAGACAATATCATGATTTATATTGTAAACTAAATTGAATAGTGGTCTCACTCGATACTTATAACTCTACGACCTTGATTCGCGCATTATAATCATGGTAGAGAGCTGCATATGCGCGTGCAATTTCAAAGTGAGCCTGCATATACTTTCTATCACTTGCTTTAAGTAGGTACTTAAGAGAAAGCTCGGCTCGTCGACCTTGAAAGGTTCCTCATTAGCTACTAGATCATGAAAGAGGCAATCTTAGGATTTCAAACGAACATACCATCAAGTCCTAGAGAATGTGGTGTAGTCATGTTGGTGACCAACCGGACGTCAATGAGCTCCCACCAGATCAGAGAGCCGACGAGGAAAGCATTTTCTGGGTGTTTCTCATCGTCGACATGACGAAGAAGCAGGGAGGCGTGGTCATCGCTTAGTTGACCGGTTTGCTCGTTTTTGGCCTTCGCTCTGCTTCTCGCGTTCCGAACCAATTCCCACGCGGCCGCTCGAGCCACTGCCAAACCTTGAGGATTGTTGTACTTAAGAGAGCCACTAACACATTGTTCCACGGCGAGAATTGCCGTGTTATCCAGAAGAGCAAGTGCTCGAAGCAGAGAACTTGCCACCACCATGGCTGATGGTCGCCCCTGATCGATCGGAGACCAACAACTCTGGACAATAGTAATTAGCGGCAAAGGGAACTCCGCAGGGAAGTCTCCTGGGGCCCGATGACTCTCCAAGCCACGCTTTAGTGTCGCAGCATCTTCTTGTGGATTGTAAAAATACATGTCCTCCTCAATAAGGTATGGAGTTCCGTCTGTAAGGATTTGCCAAACGACAATGCCTAGACTAAATAATCATAAGTGTTGATCAAAATTTATTTAAAAATCGTTATTCTTACCTCCAAATATCAGTTTCATGCGAGTGTGGTATAGGTTCCTTTCTCTCAAGAAGATCCATAAGGATCTCTGGGGCCTCATATCTATGATCTATCCGCATACTGTTTGTTCTCTCGTAAAGCTAAATCGTTTAGCATTTGTCAAGTGCAGAAAATCAATCAGATACTTACACAACGTGTATAGTGAAGTTGGGTCAGAACGGGCCGCTGACGAGAATTGTGGTCGCCCTTGAGACAAATAGAGGATTCAGTTAGATACTTGACAAGGAGTCCGCCTTCATGAAGCCAAGCAATAGATTGAGCCACGTCATATGCGATATTTACTCGATCTTTGAGTGTAAGCACTCGGTTGGCATCGTTACGCCAGTCCTTAAGGCGTTTCAACGTCGAACAGTCCTCCATCACAACAAAGATTTGATCGTTCATCTCCAAAATTCCATGAATCTTCTGGATATGTGATCTATGCTGTAGGTCATGGTATAGATGCAGGGCCCGTTGACTTGAAAGGCCGATATTGAGTTTCCGACATTCTATATCGCCATATGCCGCCGCTTTTCCTCTTCCAATGGACCCTTGCCAGTTTAGAGTGGAGATATCGATGGTGACGTGAGTGAAGGAGGGACCCAATTTAGAATCCCTCTTCGTCTCCAGTACCTTATGCCAAAGTGATACCGTGTGGCTTAGGTTGTTTCGGATGTCGTTCTAGCAGCGATAAGAGTCCAGCAGGTAACAAAGCAAAGAACACTTACAATGGCCCCCAAGATAAATCTCTCCTCTAATTGCTGATATTCCTTTCGCAACTCTGGGCATTCACTTTTGAACATGGCCTCGGCTGCATCATCAATCAGGTTCCCTTTTGCGAATTTTACCAAACAATCCTTGATCTTGACAATAAGATTCTCTAGCCTTTGTACTTGAAAATCGTCGTCAGTTGTATTAGGGCTGTCAATCATGTCTTTCAGAGTGAATGCATCCACCAGTAACTCGGCGCATTTTTCTTTGCCTGATCGGCGTTGCGTAGAGACTTTCTGGACCATTGACACAATGTTTATGAGAGTGTTAGGCAGGCTGATCCCGTCACAGACCGCACTGAATTTATCGACCATTGTTGCGGTTTTTGCTGTAATTTGACTACCACAACTGGTGTGAGAGCTTTGAGTTGCAAAGACATGTGCGGGGTTCGGCTTTTCCCTGTCATCTTGGATGCTGCCCAATTTTTCACTTTCACTTCTCGCGGCCCAACAATGATCTGACTAAGAAGCACAGCCTGGTGATGTGTCTTCAAGCTTGAGGGGTAAATCTACATGGCACTTACCTTGTCATTCTCCACCTGTCACCCTGGAGATCGCGACGCTTGTTTGAATCCTTTGATTATACTTCTACAATGGCACCCTTACGACTGGAATTGTCTTTGACCTCTTGGGAAAAGTACCTCATACGTGAGACAAAAGATGCGTTCTCCGAAGAACTCAGCCTCATGTCCCCCATGCATCATCGCCTGTCAGCAAAGACTGGATCAGAAACAACTGGGATTGGGCAACCCAAATTCTGCTCCAACTACGAGAGTCATGTGTTGAGTTAGAAGATGAAGAGTTAGCCATACATGAGAGTAATCCAGTTCGAACGTGGGAAATTCTCAGAAACAAGCTTTCCTCACGAACTCCACCAACTACATCACTAGACCCTTACAGCTGTCATTCAAGACTAAGGCAATTACTTGATTCTAACAGTAATCTGCCATCGCTTATATCTCAAGCGCGGTTACCTGAGATTTCTCAGGATTTCATCCAGTTCATGAGTAACGATGACGAAGATTGGCAAGCTGTTTGGAACTTCTCTAGATTCATCAAATCCAATCATCCCAGACTGCGTGGTTTACAACTTTCCATCGGCGACATGGAAGATCTAGAGCAGCTACTTTTTAGAACAAATCTCCTCGAAGGCGATGAGGAAGTTGGTAACGCCAGGGAAGCAGAAAGCCATTGGAGCCCTGAAACTAGTAGCCAGAAGACTCTCCGCGAGTACCCTGCCTTTGAGATTTACTCAATGGTTCGCACCGTTGCTTCTTACTGCCGCCAATCGCAAGTAGAGTTGCCTGAAGAGCTAGCACAAATGCCTCGAGTAAGTCAAGATTCTAAATATTCATTTAATGTTGCTAACTGCTTGACTTTTAGGAATGGGGAAGTATCCTAAATGAGTTGGAGTTTATCCCGATTTCAAATTTAATCACAAATGGCGATCTGGCCGAGAATCCGGTAGCATCATGGCAGCTTAGCAATACCTGTCCATTGGATCACCACCTCTTCACCGAAGAAGAAGTTCTAAAATTCTGTATTGAGGCCCAATTTGAGTTCCCAGGATACCGTGGGGAAAGTGGTATTATTTTCGAAGCAACACAGGTAGGCGAGAGTGAACTGTGTAAGGCTAGACAAGACTTGAACGTTATCTGGGTAAGTTAATATCGCACCCACTCCCCACCGCGTGCCCCGTGTTCCTAACAGGTCTGCCCCAAGAATGACTGTGGCTTCACATTCGATCCAACAACCAAACGAACCTACCTGTTACAAACCCGACCGGGAATTAAGTTTCGTGAGCTCCAAAACCGGTTTAGTTTGGATTCTGCTCGCAAATATTTCAGGTCGATTACCGATCGACACCGACTGAACAGACTCGAAACCTTCGCCAGCGTTTTAGATGACATGCAACTTCAGAACTCTATCATCAACGCTTACGACGGTTTAGTGGATCTCATACCATTTCATGAAATCACCCTGACTGGGGAAGCAGACCACACGGGACATAGCGGAGCCATACTCTTTGGCTCTTGGTGTCTTCCGGAAGGGGCAAGGCTCCATAGGCCAGATAGTGAAGTCATCCCCGTTGCCTTGAAACTGGCGTGGCGACCTGGAGACCCGAATCGGGAGCCTTTCAAACGTGAGGTACAGTATGATCCTAATTTCTATCGCATTCGACAGATTGATGTGATTGCTGACATGATATTGTCTATTAGCTTACAAGTAGCATTGTCACTTTCACAGGCTCTCCTATAGCTTCTATCCGACTCGATGGACTTACGATCGACCCCGATTCCAATGAGGTGTTTCTCGTCTTCGAGCGAGGGAGGAATATAACGAAATATCTAGAGGAAGCCTTTATTAGCACAGGGAGAGATTGGGATCTAGTATTGAATCTTTTGAGAGACGCTGCCACGAGCCTAGAAACAATCCATGAGCGTGGACACTTGCACCGGTAAGTATCAAGTCCCTCGGTTCTGTTTTAAAAACGAAATGCTAATAGCGGGATCGAAATTAGTGATATACACATGGGAAACGTTCTGATCCACAGCGTTCCCTGTCTCAATGATCCTTATGATACCTCATATACCGAACTTGTTATCATCGACCTCGGCCAGGGACAAAATATGTCACATAATGACTGGAAGACACTGAACTACTATGGTGATTCTAATTACTGGGCCCCAGAGGTTATGCCGGGCCGCCGGTATAGCGAGAAGTCTGATGTCTTTGCTGTCGGGTATTTGATGACTGAGATACTAGGGGGTAGGTGCGAGAAGGCGAACAACAGAGAAGTCCCTGAAGTTCTTTGGGACTTAGTTGCTACATGTCTTCAGAAGGATCCAGATCGAAGACCGAAGGCTGGTGAGCTTGCTATGCAAGTTGAAAAGTTGCATGATGACTTCTTTGTGCTACCGAAGAACAAGAGTGCGATTATGAGAGGTGAGGTTGTCTTGAATGCTCCTTATGTGGACTTTCCACAGGTATTCAATGAATGGAAACAAAGTCTGTATGAGGACAATGTGGATGAGTGGGGTGATGCGGTCCCTAATTTCTGAGAGCTTTATAGATCCATTTTTTCTTTCATAGGGATTATTTCTAATCAGTCAGCCTTTAGCAGGGCGTGAGGGTCGATTGCAGGCCGCACTGCAAGGCCTGCCGGTTAATGTATAGGACGTGGGGGCGAACCAAGTAGTCACAGGACCAACCGTGAGAATACTGGAAGACTCGTTGGACAAGCTCCTCAAGGGGCAGTCCAAGCTGTGCCACGCACACTTTGTATCATGTGAAATGCTGGTTCTCACATCCCAGTTTGGCGGAATTCCGATGTTCACAATTTGTGCCTCCGAAATATAACTGTTCGAGTTACCGTTTATCACATTCTAAATATGAATTTGTGAATTTTTTAGAGGGTAATACTTAATTATTACTCGGTTGTATTACTGTTGAACTACTTAGGTTACTTTATATATCTTATCTATTTACTATGTGGAAGGTCTATTAGGTTATGTAATTTTGGTTAATTAATTACGGTAGCTTCTGCTCTCGGACCGAAGGACTTTTTAACCTTTAGTAAAAAACTCTATCTTATAGTATATATACATTTTCCGCCTAGAACTCCAACTTGAGGTATATAATCTCGGTCAATTAATTATAGCAGCTTCTTCTTCTCTCGTGACCGAAGGAGCTTTCGACCTCCGGTAAAAAAAACTCTATCTCGCATATATAAGTTTTCCTAGGGGCTTTTATACTATTAAGAAATAAAGTTATGGCTAATATGGTGGGTAACCTTATTAGATTTAAGATCTTATCACTTTTCGGTCTATATAGGAATTTCTATTATTGATATTTTTATAGATTTAATTACGATAGCTAGATCTCTTTTTTAAAGGTATTACCAGACTTAATATAAATAGTTTATTATTTAGAAATTTTAGTTCTTTTATAGATTTTCTATTAATATTCTGTAATAAAGTATTTATTATAGCTATAAACCTATAATAAGACTGAGCTAGTATTAAGTTATCTTAGAAACTTCCTAGTATTACTCACTTTAGGGTCGAAAAGATCTAATGGTATTAATTTCTAACTCTTTTACTAATGCTCGCCGCTAACCGATGCCTTTTTCCTAACGCCCTCTCTATTCCCTATGGAGCTTTTCAATCGCGATTAAGTAACGGCCGACACATACCCGGTCGAGATTCTTCCTTTGAAATCCGCGGCAAGGGCATCGCAATTCTTATAGCATCTATCTAAGTAGCCAGCTTCTTCAACCAGTTCGTCAACACTACTAGGCTAAAGAAGATTGGTTGGAAGTACTATATTGTGTACTACGTCTGGCCTTGCATTGTTCTCATTACATTGTTCTTCATGTTTCCCGGGACAAAGGCAAGTTTCTCGCTATGCCTTTACTACCCTGGCCTAGCTGATTGAGTTTATATAATCGATCACTTGAGGAAATCTCCGAAGTCTTCGAGACGTAGTCCGAGAATGCCTTCGAGAAGAAGCTTGAAACGACCGATGTTTAGTGTATTGACCATCAGAGGAACGAGAAGGAGTCAAAAGGCTATACGCTGGTCAATTTATATTTCTTGCTGACGCTATGCATATCATCCAATCTTGAATATCTCTTGAGTATTACACTTTCAAGACAACAATATTCACGACCCCCTCTGAGCCATTCAACTTGAACATCTGCTTGTAGTAAATTGACCTGACCCATTGCGGCGACCCGCTTTGTATTAGGCTTTACAGCACTCGCACTTTTATACCATTAGCTACTGACGACTGAGCCCGAATTCCTATGACTTACCGAAACAGATCCAGAATCACTGCCAGGAACAAACATCACCGAGCATTGGCTAGCGTGTTCCCTTGTACGGCAAACACCGTCGCCAGACATACTGTCGCATTTTGCAATTGGAGACTGACATTTGTTGTAAGGACTAAATTTTCTTTATGACAGATCGTGTTCACTTACACAAGGGGTGGCTCGCTGCACGCAATTGTCTGCAACAGCGAAAGGCATGATGGCAGCCGCCAAGACCAAGAGGCTAGAGAAATGCATGGTGAGGAATTTAGGAGTATTTGGGCTTTATGAAGTACTGAGTTGAAGGTATTTCGGACACAGAATAGCTGGTAGTACCACGCTGGGGTATAAGTACTCCAAGCTCGTTACTTCCTCAGGCCAATGTTAACAAGTGTCTCGGTGCGCCTTACCGACTATTTGCCCGCTCAGACATATGATCCAGTTTGTAAAGTTCAAAACTATTCCTCCACTTGGTGGGTAAATAAAAAGCTGATACTAATAAAACTCAAAATCGCAGATCCTAACCAAGGTGTTTTATCTCGGCTTTTAGGTTACGTATTTTGGCATACGCATTGATGAAAGGTGGACAGCGATCCCCATCTGAAGTGGATCATATGAATTAAATCCAAACAAACCCTTGAAAAGTTAATTCATATAACTCGTGGTGTCTCTCACTAAAATATAGAATTTGAGGATTTTCTTTTCGGAAGCGGCAGATCACCGACATATGACCAAGTTCCGATCCAAAATCCGGAGGCACTTTCGCTTCGGCCGCTGAACTGTCACGAGCGGATGTATGGCTGTGAATGGATGTCTAAATACATACTTAAGAAGAGTGTTTCTGATCGCGAAGTCATTTTTGCTTGTCACGATCTTCTAATAGGTGCTTTATTTTCAATCGCCATCCATATTCATATCTTGGATCTTGAAGAAAATGGCACCAGGTCGTCGAAACGTTGGGTTCCCCACTGTTGACGGCGGTCTGAACCTTAACTCGGGGTTGGTTCTACACCGCCAGCGGGTATGGAAAGCATCCATGCATTATCATGGCGAATGCAGTGAGTTTACCCTGATAATTAGTTCCATGATCTGCTGATCTTTCTTTTAGTCTAGTTGGCGGGTTTGAAGGATCAGTTTTGCCCCAACTTTGCCTAGTGTTTCCAAGCCGCTGGCTTTGGAGTCTTGCTCTTTGACCATCGTAATGCCATCCCTGTAACCTTTAGGAAAGGAATAGTTGACGAATTATATAGAATTGCCTAGATATACCTTGGCTGTAGGTGCTTCTTATGCACTGCCTCATGTTTTAATCCTCCTAGAACGGAGAATCATACTATTAACTTCCTACGATGGTTTTAAAATATCCCGCAGTTTGTACGTATTATCGTTCATATCGGCATAGATGTGACGATGAGTGTTGGGACCGTTGAAAAAAGCTTGAATTGGTTACTATATTAAGGTTGGACTGACTAGATGTTAAGAGCCAATATTTTCATCCTGGTTCATGTGTCGAAGTATTAAGTCTGTATTTTCTACAAGCCCTGGTATAAAGACTTCTCAGGACTCTTGCTTCGAGGTTGTGGTTTAACAGATAACTCTTTGAGCAGCATTAAAGCAAATTAATATAATGTTCCTATAAACTTTGGCATTCTTTATCCTTTATGGCCCGTTATTATGTGTCGTAACTTCTTATGCCCAGTTAATGATATTGTTAATGCCATTATGCATTGCATCACGGAAGAAGGCATAGTGAGATTTTGATGAGGGTCATGTAATCTGATTCAATTCCTCGGCCCGAAATCACTTTTAACTTCAGGGCCGCTTTGACTTTGACTTTGACTTTAACTTTGACCAACAGAACACGTATTCCTCCCACCAATTTTAACCTTGCACATGGCTGTGTGAGTCATCTACGTGTTCACTTGGATAGGGTTTAGTTGCCTTATGCGATTTCTGCTGCCTTGATCATATTGAGTTTTGACCTTAGAAGGGTTATTTTTATGGTTGATATTATTGAGAGATTTGGAAAGCCTGGTCTTGATAAAGTTAAAGGCAAAATCGAAAAAAAGTAACTCCTTATAAGTATAGATCTCGTGGCATTAACTTGAATAGCCTGGAAGACTCTGACCCGGCCATTCCAGTTTTACCCCTTATTAGTGAGAAATAATGCCCGGAAGTGAATCCCTTTGCTAGAGGGTTGTCTATGGCCCTAAGCGCTTGATATGATCTCTTCAACCTATCAAATGAATGTTAAATGGCGCTGTTCGCATAGGACGATGGTGTTGTAGCCTTTGGCGGGGGCAATCTCAGAATGCAAGACAAAGCCTGTAGTGCTGATCACAGAATGCGCTTGGAAACCACAGCTTGGGACGCTTACACACTTTTAGTCGTGGGAAGTAGGTTTACTGAGACTTGTGATAAAATAGCAGTCTGGAGAGAATACGTCGAAACCGACTACTCCGAACAACAAGACCGAATCATCAAAGTACTTGAACACTGTCCCAGTATTTGAACGCACTTCCTTTCCTATTTCTCGGAGCGCTAATAACATTCTACGATGAAGCCAACTTCGAGAGGTTGGCAGATCTCAGACACAATAAAAAGTTCGATATTATAATCAGCTACATGGATCCAAAAGGTTATTACTCAAGGTCAGTTAATGACAAGCCCGTCGCTGACTACGCCTGGACCTACCGCGGCTGACTTGGGGATTACCGCTACATTGCCCTGTGCGACATATTCGTCAGCCTTCCTGATCTCTAGGAAATGACAGATATAATTAAGGAATAACTACAAATAGGTGATAGCAATGTGCACGAGAAGCTGTGTGGCAAAAGAATAGGGGTCAATTCTTCCTCCGCGAGATGATGCATTTGCAATCCATCGGCGATCCATCTAGTGAGCTTTACCTATTACCTATTTTGGCCATTTTTCTAATTGAAATCGTAGTTGTAGATGAATATGTCAGTGATGGTAGCAATGGCATAAGAGCCTATGGTCTGAAATACGTTCATAAGCTAGCAACACTTAAACCTCAGGTCAGGAGGCGGAGCTACACGGGCAAGCACCAATGCCGATACTTACGCATGGCTAGCCAACTGCTTGTATTTCTTTTTAGCCTACAAAGTATTCCCGAAACCCCCGAACTACAAGATTCGTGATACTGGCAATCTTTGGGTCGACAAGTGCTTAGCTGACCAGCTCCCAATCATGTTGAACCTCGGACATTTCGATCAGAAGACCGCGACGCATGACGAACTAAAGAATCGTGTCGACAATGAACTACAAGGTTATGGGCCATCTGGTGATCTTGAAGGAACAGCAGCTTGTTGGAATCACAATGTGTCAATTAGCGTTGACACCGCAGACTCTCTTATAGAGGGCTTCTGTAAGTAGACCAGCGACTGGGACCTCGTTTTGTTTCCGGCTTCCGAAGTTCAGGATGATAATGATAAAACGGCGAGTAAAGTCATAACATCCGGAGTTGCTCTTTCAGGTAGGAATGAGAAGTTATATTTCGAGATCTCGGTCTTGGATAATTCGTGTTCGGATGAATACTCACCAAGCATTGAGGAGAATAACGAGCAGAGGGTCGAATACTGTGAATCATGTTTGAGAAAGATTATGGATGATTGCAAGGGAGAGGAAATAGGACTGGCAGCAGGAGGTGATTATGTTGACTCGTGTGCAAGATACCCAACCGGGCTGTCTTGAGTAGTTTATCGTTTCTCTCGGTTGAAGCTGTTCGCTTGTATTTCTATTGATTTATGAATCTCACTTCACCTTGACAAGACTAACAATCGGTTCTACCATTGTTTCTCTATCTTATCTTCAACGATGAGACAAAAACTACAATCTTGGCCAATCCCAATTCGAACAAGAAATACAAACAGGAAACCCTTCTGGCTCTTCAAAACGACGTCCTAGTCCGAAACCACATAAACTGTGATACACGAAAAAAAATATAAACGGTAATTTGTTTATTAATTTATATTAGAATCCTATTTATTTACTCATTATTTCACTTACGCTCATCTTATAGGTAGCATGAAAATGTCATAATTGACAAACTGCCCGTGTTAATCAATACGTGTAAAAAATACCCTATAGGCTTTAGCAGGTTAGACACGAAAACGTCCTACAAGCTTTAGTAGGCTAAGTCACAAGGCATGGTGTATTGTCACGTGACATTGAGGCATAGTCGTATCACGATTTAAGTTTATAGATAGTAAGCCCTCTGGCCTTCCGTACCTCTATGAAAAACCGAGGTTACACAACTTCTACTTTAATAAATAGCAATGCGGTATTATTTAAGGATGGTTTAACTTAGCTTATTAGAAAAGAACTAAGGCATTTATATAAAATACAAATAGCTATAAGTAATAATAGGCTAGTCTATTATTAATAGAAGCTATTTTAGTATTATCTCTCTTATATTCTCGACCAGGATCTAGATCGTTGTCTATTTAACCAAGGAAAAGCTAGTTAAGGTGGTGTTTGGCGAAAGCCACAACCCACCTCCCGAGGTTAAATACGCACCTCAACTCAGAAGTATGAAAGTAAAGAATCTCTGCGAGCAGATTGCAAAGATCAAGTCCAGAGCGCTATACTGTCTTGTGTTCAAAGTTGCCCGAAGTCAATTCTGCAAACTGCAATCGGAGAGAATTGGCAGCTCTATCTACAAATCGCAAAACGCTACATCATTGGACGAGTTCTTACAAAACAAATCTGATTATTTTAGCGAGAAGGTAAAACGAATACTGGCTGGTATCCTAAGTTCTGCCGTTTTCCACCTGCACAATACTCCGTGGCTAGAATCTAATTGGAACTCATCCAATATCTGGTTCTTTGGTACATCCTCATCGGCAATACAGCTAAAGCCGTTCTTACACAGGCCGCTTTCAACTATTGACAATCAGTGCGGCAATAATTATAATTTAAGTCTAGAAAAGGTCACCGATCCGGATGACATTGATCCAGACGATGTCGATCCAGATGGTGTGCTAAGTCATGACTGTCCCGCCCTCGTCATTCTGGCCATAATGCTGTTGGAGGTATACTTTGTGGCTCCCTTTGACATCATGGCCCAAAGATTCAATGTGTCTCTAGAATCTGGCTTGCAATCGACTGCTTTCACAAGATATATGTACGTCAACAGCGTATTTCAAGCTTGCCAGAAAGAGATTTCAGAGAACTCTCGGTTCTATCTGGCAGTGGAGAACTGTTTGGATCCAAAGGTGTGGCAAAACGAAGAAGGAAACAAACTTGACGATCCAACATTGAGAGCCAGAATCTATAGCCAAGTGGTTTTGCCACTGGAGACGGAACTCACCCAGGCTTACAGCGATATTCGTATCAAGGATCTTGATCGATTTGTACAGGATTTCAATTTTGGGAGTTGGGGGCAATCAGCTAATGTGTGGGACCAACAAAACAGAGCTGATACTTCACAATCTCATAATCATGTCACTGTAGCCCCAACCTCACTTCGCCAAGAATCATACAGGCTACCTTTACAGCTTCACAACACAGGTGACGAGTTTCGTGAAGGAAGAGCTCAACAAGGCTCTCCAGCGAATAAGCGCCGGTATAGTCGCTCACCCTGTGGAGTTGAAGGTTGAAACCTTGTGTCCGATCTCCTGACCTTCCCAGACGCACATGTTTATCCCCATTTATCCTACACGGTCGGTATTCTTTGCGCACTCCCTCTAGAGCTTCTAGCGGTGCGAGCGTTGTTGGATACCAAGCACCAGAGCCCTAGGTACATACGAGGAGACAGTAACACATATACACTCGGGACAATGAGCGATCATATGGTGGTGGCAGCTTGCCTTCCATCAGGCGAGTACGGAACGAATGCGGCTGCTGACTCAGCGTCCAACAAGAAGCGAACTTTTTCCAAACATTGAGTTTTGTCTCCTCATTGGTACTGGAGGAGGTGCTCCTACGCATACGAATGATATAAGACTGGGTGACGTGGTTGTGAGCTTACCGACAACTCAGTACTCTGGTGTGATTCAATACGACCGCGGCAAGGAGATCGAAGGGAATACGTTCGAACTTACAGGGAGTCTTCATCCTCCTCCATGCTGTTTTATGACTGCTATCAGCTCTCTTCGATCGAATCCCGATCTCCCTTCCAACGCACTGCAACCGTCCCTTGAGGAAATCGCCAAGCGGGTTCCAGAACCATTAGCGTCAAAATACCAGCATCCTGGGCAGGACCAGGACTGGCTTCTGAAAGCTGTTTGTGTTGCCTGTCAGAGACACGAAGAATGTCCCAATAGAGATAACCACACATATAAAAGACCACATAGATTGACAAGCCAACCCGAGATTCACTATGGCCTCATCGCATCGGGGAACAGGGTTCCCAAAGACGTAAGTGTGCGAGATCGCTGGGCAGAGGAATATGGCATCTTATGTTTCGAAATGGAGGCAGCTGGAGTTATGAATACCTTTCCATGTCTTGTTATCCGTGGCATTTGCGATTATGCGAATTCCTATAAAAACAAGAGGTGGCAACACTATGCAGCCGCAACAGAGGCGGCTTATGTAAAGTTACTGCTAGGGCATACAGCTGCAAATAATACCAACTGGAGTAGAAATTCGATAGAAGAGGTGAAAGGGATCCAGTATCAGGATATCCAGGAAAGGTCTTTCAAGCGGCAAAAACATTAAAAGATTGTAATATGCATTATTTACGACAACGAACCCGGCTAACAACTACTCCCAAGTTTTATCTTCTATTATACTAAAGTCTAATTTTACTTCCCGCGGTATAGCTCTAGACCCAGTACTTAATAAGTATCCTTCTAAACTACCGAATTCAGACAAGAAGTTCTGTCCATTTCGTGCTATATTAAAGCTCACAGGGCCTGGTTCCAGCCCTTTTTGTTTCCATATAAGCAACTGCCACTGCCCAGATCATATCCAAGAGCCCGAGTATAATATCTTACTCATTACCAATTTTCTACACTTCAGATGAGAAAGATTTGAACTTTCCTTGCAATCGGCTCGCCAATCACCAAAAAGTAACAAGGCAGGAAACAGCTCCTCGTCTAGCGTTGGGGAATCACGTTACCCCATCTGGACAATCCCATGCATTATCCCACGAATGAGAGAAGAGCGCAACGACCTTAAAATGCCGTACTGCCGAGAACCCGTAAAATGAAGGTATCTATGTCTATTTCCACCGTGGAGAAATCAACAGTGCGACTTGCGTGGCGTAAAGCCGGGAATGTCGATGCCGATATAGACACCCTTGCATGGGAATACCATGGGTTTCGCCATTACTATGTCCTGGAAATACGAGGCGGAATTAGAATATTCCTTCAATGAACTTGGGGAAGGCATTTGCAGTTAGCTCGACCGAATTATAACTTATAAAGGCTCAACGTATATCGACTCAACTTGTGTTTTGAAATTAACATCATCAATCACTCCAATAACTCTTTACACCACCTTGTCTCTTTTCTTATACAATACCAAAATGGTTCGACATATCCCTATTGCCGCTTTGCTACCAGCCGTCTGGGCTTCAGCTTTGCCTTCAAACTCTGTAAGACAAGCACTTCTCTCCATGCTAATTTCACTAACAAACCCAATAGCAGCTTCAGCAACGAGACACTTGCATCGTTAATGACTACAACGGCCTTGCTAACGCCGTTGCATCCTGCAAAAACATTGTGCTCAATAGTTTCCAAGTGCCGACCGCCAATTCACTCGATTTGTCTAAGCTCAAGGACGGTGCAACCGTGACCTTCGCTGGCAAAACTGTAAGTCACTATCCTCATATCCCGAAATTGTACTGAATCCAAGTGTGGTAGACGTTTGCGACTACTGCTGATAACGATTTTGATCCCATTATTGTTGGTGGAAATAACATCACTATAACTGGTGCGCCTGGTCACGTCATTGATGGCAACGGTCCGGCGTACTGGGATGGTGAAGGATCTAATAACAAAAAAAACCCAAAGTACCTCATTACCTAGAGTTCTGTTGATAAAAGAAAGCCAGGCTAACAAAGTACAGACCGGACCATTTTATCGTCGTTTCAAAAACCACAAACTCAACGATCACAAACCTCAACATTCAGAACTGGCCAGTTCACTGCTTCGACATCACCGGCAACACCCAATTGACTATTTCAGGGCTCATTCTTAACAACACTCTAGGTGATAAGCCCAATGCGAAAAGTGGTAGCTTGCCCGCTGCGCACAACAGTGACGGTTTTGATATCGCATCCAGTGACCACGTCACCCTGGACTCGATCCACGTTTACAACCAGGATGACTGTGTCGCAGTTACTTCAGGTACAAATATTAAAGTTTCCAACATGTACTGCTCTGGTGGTCATGGTCTTAGTATTGGGTCTATTGGCGGCAAGAGTAATAATGTTGTCAATGGCGTCCAGTTCTTGGATTCGCATGTCGTTAATAGTGAGAATGGATGCCGCATTAAGTCCAACTCTGGCACAACTGGCACGGTTAGTAAAGAGATAACTTACGAAAGGCCCCAGCAGAAACTGATCTTTGAATCTCAGATTAACAACGTCACGTTCCAAAACATTGCTCTTTCCAACATTAGCAAGTACGGTGTTGATGTCCAGCAGGACTATCTTAACGGTGGCCCTACGGGAACACCCACAAATGGGGTCAAGATCAGCGGCATCAAGTTCATCAAGGTTACTGGTACGGTGGCTAGCTCTGCCCAAGATTGGTATATTCTTTGTGGTGACGGTAGCTGCTCTGACTTCACTTTCACTGGGAACGCCATCACTGGTGGTGCCAAGGCTAGCAGCTGCAATTATCCTTCTAATACTTGTCCTAGCTCGGGCTAAAGCTGATTTGGTTGGCACTCCCTGCGTATGGGGCTCCGAACCAGTCGCAGAGTTATCCTGCCGTTTTCGTATCGAACTATGACAGCGTATGGTTGTCAGTAATACACGGGCTTCAGCATACAAATAGGATTCATTGAGTGGTCGCTAGACTTATCTTAGCAATATATCTTATTCATTATAGCATATTATGTTATCTGTATTGAGAGCTACCGTTATAGCATTTCGTGATTTAGTTACCTTGACTCATAAGAACAACACCTTTCTTATTCTGCTGGTTGCTATCTAAGTACAACGGAAGCTTGGGGATATCCTCAGTCGATATTCTCATTAAATCGCTGTTGCCTCCTCGGACTTGACTTACTTGAATAGTGTTATAAACTGGGAGAAGCTAGGTTGGGCTAGTCTATTACAGGTAGTTTATTTACATCGTTGTTCCAAACACGCACGTCCAGAAGTCGCCGGACTTTCGGGAAATATCACGGAGAATTACGATGGTCCGAAGCACATGAAGCACACTAGTTTTCGTTCAATGTCCGGGGCCTTCTAGATCAAAACTACTGTCCAATAAACTAGCTACTGGTCAAGAGCAGCCAGAAGTAGTGGACTATCCCCATCTTGTAACACCATTGTCATTCATATTAGGCACACAGAGCAGAGACACCAGAGAATCAATTGGCATCGCGGATTTTACGCGAAACGCTACTACTAGAATTAGAGAGTATACTAATAGAGTGCATCAGAATACAACACGATGCGGCACAAGGTAGTGCTAGTCCAAGTTGAGGGGTAATCAGTAATACTATCTCGATGCAGAAGCACCACACGGTGGCCCGTGTCCAGGTTTCCCGGAGGTATGGAAACAACTGAAAGTCGACCAAGCATTCTTATCAGCATAACATGAGACCTAGCTCAAGTACACCCAGAGAAGTCAGATGACAGTGCAGGCAAACTGATTGAGCTTGTGAACCATTGCCAGCAACTCCCAAGACTAGTCAACAGGCATTATAGTGGACTTCCAACGGGTTACCTTGACGAGTCAAGCCCTCATCACATCAAAATTGCCAATGAAAGCTTGGTAGGCACATCGTCGTGGATAGCAAACTCTGGCATATGTGTAAAGCAAGCCGACCGAATATATCGCGTGGACGTAAACGCCCTCAAGAGCCCCCGCGCCAGCCTCAGCGCTAGCGATAGAGGAAAAACAGGAATCCTTAGTGACTTGAAACGAGGTGGTCAGATCATAGCCATACTATGTCACAAGTTCACAGATTATAAAGCTATACTAGTCTAACGCAGAGACATGCATGCACTGGTAATCGGCGGAGCCGTTGGCGGCAGACAGAATGGCAGGCATTTACAACGTATCAAAGGATTCAAAAAGCTCAGTGCCGTCAAAGCCGCTGGGGCAATGGGACTAGAATTGCACCTTCAGCAACGTACAGAAGGCCCTCAAACGATGACCTCGTCAACTCTTACGGACTTCATGCTGGAGCGATCCGAGAAACGCATAAGAGCTTATGGTCCGATATACGTTCACAAGCTAGAAAGACTGAACCCCTCTCCATAAACTCCAGACTACTATCGATTGTATATCGTGATGGCAGATGCTCTAGTCTCACTCGTGATCCTCGGCCTCGCTGCCATTGCGACACTCATATACCTTTCAATATCACCTGGCAAGAGCGGGAAGAAACTGCTCAAGCTGCCAATCATCGGAGACCTTCATTGCTCACTGATTGAAAAGCCTTTGCTGCGATGGGGTTCTTAGTCCAAGGAAACAGGTACGATTGCCACGTCAAAACTCTTTAGTATTGTACCCATTGTTGTCATCACATCCGAAGCGGCTACGGAGCTTTTTGGCAAGCGGAGTAAGTGGTATAGCAATAATCCAAGTTCGGTGAGCATGGATGTGATTGCGGGCGCTGGGCCGGGACAGTTGCGGTTCACGATGATGTACTACAAGAATGGATATTTAAAGCTTCATCATGGTATCTTGTCCCCCTCGCTCGGCAGAGTTGCTGCCCCACGATATTAGCCTGTCATAGAACTTGAAGCGAACTAGCTGGTTAGGGACCTGCTCGATTTACTCCAAAGGCCACGCTATAATAAGATAGCATCGTATAATATTACGTGGCTCTTGGCCACTCTGGAACTTTATAGATATCTTAATTGTGTTAAGAAAAGTATTTTCCCTCAACTATAAGCCATTATCAATGGTGAAATTGCAGAAGAGAGTTGTTTATTGCATCAATAGTTTCTCATGGCTTAGCTGAACATGCGTGATATTACTGAACCGGATTAGGCTGGATAATAGTTATCAATATTACCCCACTGAGGTAGATGATAGCGCGCCAATAGTCATGTTTAGTGTTAAGCCTCATAACCTCGAACACGTATTACAAGACACGGGGCATAGCATTAAGAGATTATAAATCAACATTAATCAGACTTATCGTCACCTTCAATACAAATCTAGCCCTAATTCAATACTACTAACCTTTTTTCTATGCTACTCTTGACATTTATCTCTAAATCCTTTCACTCAAAAGACTTAAGGTCTAATACATAACCGCTTCACAAACGTCCTATGAACGTTCTTGGCAAGGTCTTGCAACTCGGCGCCCATTTCATTGCAGGGGCTACAGCAGAGCAAGATTCCGAAGTGCGTCAGACTCAGCTCATGTCCGCATGAAACGACGTTAAAAAAACGCTTGACTCTATGCAAGAGCACGAAGATGAATTGTCAGGCATTGATCGGATTCAGAGCAGTCTTGATGGTATCGAAGTTTGGCAGCAACGCTGTCCCGATGCAGTACAACACAGCGACCAGGCAAACATGAGGAGTTGATCAATGAATTTGACACCAAGGCTCTAACCTACGTCAAGAATATCTTGAATGCAATGGCCGGGCAAGGTACCGGTCCGGGAGTGCCCCATTTACTGAAGCCGTGGCATCAACAGAGCTACGCCAAGATGTATCCGTGAATGGACCATACACATTTACACTCCGAAACCACCTCGATGATTATGATGGCGTCGTGAGTTGGGGCATCAGCATGGCGGGTAACGCTCTGATGTGCTATATCTTTGCGAGACGAGGCTGGCAGCTCTTGTTCTACCCCAACTCAAAACGGATTGAACAGCTGACCTGTGATGAATAGAGCTCGCGGACTCGAATATGTCACCCTCTGATATAGAGAAAGAAGCCGACGCTATCATGAAAGAATTCAAGACCCAGGCAACAGATGTCCTTGGAGTAGCATATGATGAATTTCCCTCCTTTGTTAAATTCTTCAAAGAATCCTACACTGATGTGGGCTCAAACCTGACGTATTGGTTTAGGATGTGGCGACCAGGTTCTCATGTCAGGAACTACGGGGCCTGGAATAAAGACATGGCCCCTAACTTCCCCGATCTCGACTGCTGGGCTATCGCGCCCATGGAGTGCGATTCAGACGAGGGCATATACCCTGAGCTAGAGTTCCGATTCGATGCGACAAATCATCCGCTCTATGGGCCAGCCACGCTTATATCACGCATAGAGGGTGCAAGAGTGAACATATTTGATGGAAACTTCGCGGGACTTACTACATCAACAGTCGCCAGCGATTGGCCTAATGTCACCTTTACCCCAGCAACGTTCAATATCCTACCACTGAGTGCTGACGATAAGAACGGCAGCAAAGCACCCTGGTTACTAATCCTCCGCCAATAAACCCATTACTTTGGCCAACACTTCCACGAGGCCTTATTGGCGGATAATGGATTCTGCGTGATGATGGACTGCAGCAGACATCATGGGTCAAAATACCAAATACCGCGAGTGATGTTCCCGGAGAGCCATCCAGGGCACCTGGACCCAATCCAGAGTGATACTCCTATGAATCTTTCATAAGGACTGGGGGTCTAACTGCAAGTTCTTATAAGTTATGTATTTAGTCAAAACTTACAAACTTGGAAGTGTTTTATGATATCGGTGTATTCCTAATAGGTTCTGTTGCACGAAGTCGATATTTCTCATCCGTTCTCCGCGTGAATTGCGTTGTGTTTCTCCTCATCGTGTACATACGACCCCCTAACACTCTTGTATCTCATCTATTCACAGTCTTCGGTAATAAGTGTGAGGATAGTGGGGGCATCAGGAACATGAGATATCATAATCTATCAGTTGCTTTCTCCGCTACTGAATACTACACCATCTCACAGGACCATACTTCGAGTGAGGAAGCTCGTAGATCTCGTCTGCTTGCAGGCTTCGGAATGAAAGATAAGGGCAATAGGGGCACCAGCAGCCTTCTAAAACAGCGCACAGTGCTTCTCAGTCTCATAAGAGAATCACAGACGAACAGTGGGAACTATATAAACCCTTAATCTGCGGCCTGTATCGAAAATACACTCCACGTACTATTAGAAAAGTGATGGAGAAAAATAAGGAATCGTTCAGAGGTATGGCTTGGACATATATTATATCGTCCTCGGAATCTTAACTGGCGTCTTTGCTTGAACAGCAAGCGCTAGTACGGTGATGGTTTTGATAAATGAAGAGTTTGCAAGTATATGTCAATTAACCCTCCTCGGGACTTGATATAGATTAAAATTATTACTTGCGAGAGTGAAAAGGTGACCTTCCTTCCACCTATTCTTCGGGGTGCGCCTACCGACTAGAGAATCTCCGAGACCGGAATCTACATACATAGGAGGGCTGGTTTAAAGTTCCTTCGTGCCTCTAGTCTCTCGTCTACGCGCTTGTCCGGCATAAAGTTTCTCTCTGAAGACCGAAGGTCACGTTACTTCCCCTTAACCAATAGCAATGCGGTATCATTTGGGGAAGGTTTAACTTGTCTTATCGGAAAAGAAATGAGGCGTTTACGTGGAATGCTGGCAGCTATAAGCGAAGGAAGGCTAGTCCATTATTAGTAGAAGCTGTCTTAGTGTTATCTCCCCCGCATTCTCGACCAGGATCTAGATTGTAGTCTGGCCATGTTGCTTTGTCTGTTTAGATTGTGAAATTGGTTATAGATCTTTCCTGTTCTCATTTTCCATCGGCAGGTCTTTTCCTTAAATCATTGTTACCAAACTAGTTCCTATTTTGCCTCTTGGCATTATTTCTACCTTCTCCAGTTCACTATCACGCCACATTCTCAATAGAGATATTCTTTACCTCTGGTCTCCACTCGATATGGACCCCTCCAAAGAAGACACCAAGGCCGAGCCAATCTGCGAGGGGTCTGTCCTCGAGGGCAGCGAGTCTCAGTATGATACCGACGATGCGTATCTCAAGTCTCTCGGAAAGTCGGCTGAGTTGCATCGCGTCTACAATTTCTGGACATGTAAGTCTTTTGCGATCAGCATATAGACTTCTTTAAGTGATGCTGACAACACCACAGTATGTGCCTACCAGGTTATGATCAGTGCGACATGGACATGCGTCGTCGTTTTCTACGGAGTCATCTTTGACGTTGGCGGTCCAGCCTCGCTTATCTATGGATCCATCATCGTCGCCATCGGCCAAACCCTGCTCATGGCATCACTCGCTGAGTACTGTGGAATTTGGCCTACTGCAGGTGGTCAACAGTTCTATGTTCAAAGGCTCGCTACGGCAAAGTACAGACCATTCCTTTCATATTTTGTCGGATGGTGTCTGCTACTAGCCGAGACTGCTACTGGCTCTTCATGCGCCTTGAACACCGCCAACATCATTGGAACGATGGTGTCCATCTTCCACCCAAATATTGAATGGAAGGTATAAGACCCCATCCCTCACTGTGATGCCTTGCGTTAATGTTAGAAGCCTTACCAAATCTTCTTGATATATCTCGGATTACTGGTTATTCCGTTCCTGATGAACTTGAAGCCCAGTGCACTTCCTTTCTACAGCACTGTCGGCGCCGTTTTTACGATCCTCGGCTTCTTTGGCTGGGCTATCACTCTGCTCGCCACAGCTCCTAAGTCCAGTGCGAAATTCGTATTTACTCAGTTCATCAACAATTCGGGATACAAGAACAACGGGTGGGTTTTCATACTCAGCTTTTATAGCCCTTTGTATGGCCTTTACGGCACAGATAGCATGATGCATTTGGTTGAGGAGATGAAGAACGCGGCTCAAGACGCACCGGTAAATCTCTCCATCCCATGGACGTCCAACTCGCTGACCCTGCGCAGAGAGCCATGATTTGGTCCATGGTCCTTTCTGGCGTTGCTACCCTCGTCACTGATCTCATCCTGCTGTTCTGCTGTAGCAATTACGCTGAGTATGCGACATCCTTGTAAGTCTTTCAAACCCTATCATCTTGACTCAAGCTTATGGCTAGGTCACCATATATCACTTGGTTCTCGGAAGTGGCGGGAAGCGAGTACGCTGGTATCTATGTCGCGATAGTCTTCGGTGTTGTAAACGTAAGTCAACCGATCCCACACTTTTATCACGATGGCTAACCCTATTCAGTTGCTTGTTTGTGCCGGTATTCTCTCTTCGTGTTCCCGTCTTGGCTGGCGTATGGCGGAGGACAATGCATTCCCATGGTCCCATCGTCTTCTAAAGATCGATCCTAAGCTACAGATACCTTTGAACTTCATCTACGCAATTATGGCTGTTGAGGTTATTATTGGACTTATCTCTTTAGGCAGTGAATTGGCCTACAACGCCATCGTCAGCGGTGCTGGAGTTTGTTTCGCCCTTTCGTACGCGATACCAGTTGTAGTGGTAAGTACTGTTCCTTCGCACCATTGCTTAACTGCTGACTTTCTTCATAGACTCTCATCCGAGGTCGTTCAATTCTCCCCCTCGCCCTCACTTCGATCTTGGCCGGTGGGGATACTTTGTGAACTATATTGCTGTTGCATGGGCCCTACTAACTGTTGTTATCTACGTGTACGTGGAACTGTTAAAAGCTTCGAACGAGTCATAACCACTAACTTCTGATTAGTATGCCGCTGTATCTTCCAGTCACGGGCGAGAACATTAGCAACATGAACTGGGCCGCACTGATTGTTGGCGCGATGTTCCTATTTTCTGGTATTTGGTGGATTTTCGGCGCAAGATTTAAATATCTGAAGAATGTCTCACCCGTCTCAGTGACAGGAGAGTAGTGCGATAGTGGTTAATGTCCGTTGATGGATGCATTGGATATGGTGGTCATGTGAGTGATTATAGGGATATGCAAATTTAAACAAGCGTTCATTGGTTTATAAGAAAACAACAGTCATGTCCTGCATTTTAAATGATTGCTGATTAGTTACTATAAAGCAGGGGAGCGAGCCTGCTTGAATAGCCTTTTACCCTACGTCAACGTTAAGGTCAACCTTTTAGCTGTTACAGGTCGCCTCGGATAGAAAAAAATGCAGTTTTCTCTAGTGAGAGATATAAAACAAACATCGTAAAATTGCGGAACTAGTACAGTCTAATCGGAACATTCATACCAGAAATCCTCATCTGATACTGTGGTGTTGGAGACAAGACTGTCAAGATCGCTCTCGGCACGACCCAACTCACGCCATCGAGCGCGGCGCTCAGCCCTATCTTTCGCTTTTGCAGCTTTCTCCTGCTGATGTCGAAGATTCTGCTGCTCTCGCTCCCTTTGCCTTAGTCGTCGTGCCAAAGGTTCCCAGCAAGTCATGCAAACCCATCTATTCTCACTGAAAGAGTCCTTGGGCAAAATACCACCCTTCTCACAACAGCATGCAACAAATACCTCGCCCCCAATGACGATTCTATTGGCACGGTTATAGCGAGTAGCACCCGAGATTGGGTGCAATCCGCAATCAATGCAAAACCGTGATGTGGGTTTCTTACCCCACCTTCCTGTCTTTCCTCTTCGCGTGTTGTCGGCGAAGCACTCTGCTCTTTTGAGGCATAAACAATCATAGCATCCCAAAAGGTCTATTCCACGTGAGACCGAAGCTTGCTCGGCGGCAAGCACGTCGTTCACTGTGATTGCTACCATTGTGCGAAAATGCCTGCTTGTCGTACGAAGAATCAGCTTGTCAAAACTGTTGAGTTGGTTGATGATGGCATTCTGAATTTCGTTCGGCAAGGTACTGAGCGATTGAGGTGATGAGAGCGTGGACATTTTGCCTTTGCGGTGGCACGACTTGCCTGTAGTGCAGAGGTGAAGAAAGAGGCCGAATTCGACAGTTGCGACGCTGGTGTGGTGCAGATAAGCTTCCTCAGGTGGTAAAGGTCGGCAAAACTAAATAGCAAATGGGGTTTTAGTCAAAGGCATCGACGAATGATTTGATCGAGACTATATCGATTTTGTCGTAATATTGGATCACATGCTACAGTAACTTCCCAGAATGGCTGGCCTCATTCTTTGAGGGGCTGGCTGCCCATTGAGGGGATTCGTTGGAATGGCTTACGATGGTTGGTAATATCTTATCAATGGTGACAGCCAACAATTCAAAACAACCTGCATACCTGCAGCGAAAGCAACATGTATTTTACAGGGTTCCAGGCTTCATAACCATCCTGAACCTGTGGCTTTATGAATATCCAGTCATTCACCACAATACCGCCCAATCCCTCATGTCGGAAATCATCGGCGGTATAGTCATATTTTCTTTTCTTTTGCTTTTACCGTCGACTTTATCAAGCCCGGGCTCTCTAAGTATCTCGGTGATATCAACAACAAAAATAGCAGTATGGTTGTTAAGAAATAGAAGGGAGATAAATAAACATATGAAAATGAACACTTCTCCGACAGGCCTTCGCTCGCTTACATCAACACTAATGTGTCTGAGATTATTGCCTGGCGTCCTATTTCTACTGGGAGTGTTCATTAGCTAGCCGAGAAGTAAGATGAATTTAAGCGTGTCAGAATTGTAAAGGATACAACAATTCTCGCCAATATCTGGTCTATTGGTTATAACAGTGCTGCATTCAATCCCTTATCAAGCGATTTAGATTACTTTATTTCCAAGAGAGGGCTTACAAGTAATGTGGAACTTAAGACTTCACTTCTACTACCAGTATCTAGTCAAGGAAGAAGAGGATGTCTCGGTAAACACATGACTCTAGACGGTAGCTTCGCAAACATTGCTCCCATGCTTTGGGCGTTTGACTTTGAACAAGCAAAAGACGTCAAGCCGATGGACATGGTGGTCGTCGGGTTCATGACGGAGCCTAAACCGTTCGAAATCAAGCTGAAGCCAAGCGGTCCATAGGGGTCCAAGGTGGCTGAAAGTGAATGGAAGACTACTTGTAAGGATCCTGACTTCATAATGGGTAGGCCAGGTGATGTTAAGAGCTAGATCCGGTATTAGATTCTAGTTATTAATTTTAATACACTAGAAGAATGTAACTTATGAGCCTGCTATTTTGTACTATACGATAGTCCAATCTTGCAATCCCCTTTCGTATTAATAAGGTAATCGCTCAGAACTCATCGATATAAGGCCCAAGCAAGTCCGTTAACTCCTCAATACTTAGCTTGCTGCTTCCCAACCCTGAAGCAAGTCTATTTAACCAAGAGCCGTCCTTGTTCCGCGAAATAGCTTCAGGTAAAAGAACAGAATCTATAAGATGTATGACCCCGTCCATCAAGATAATATCAGGCGTTGAAACCGGGACAAAACCATCACCCTTACCTTCACTGCCACTACCTTTAGCAACACTTAGGCCCCAACCTTTTCGTGCTTTTGAACTATCAACCTTCAGAGTGAGATTCTTATGTAGTGTCGACAGATCGAACTAGATATACAATTAGCTTTCACTTCCACTCAGGCATGTAAATTGTTTACCTACCCGGTAAGGTTCTTTGAATTTAGTTTGAGTTAGATCAACCAACTCAGCTCCATTGTGTGGCCAATAAGTATCACTGAAAAGTGTTTTATTGGCCACTACATGATACTTGAGCAAAGCACGGAGATAAGGACTGCCCCCATGACTGAACAGGAATTGTGTTGCCTTTTTCCCAAGACGGTTAAATGCAGCATTGGTTGGAGCAAAGATAGTCTGAGATACATGCGCGTTGGTGTCGTAGATACCTTCAGATAGCTTTGAGGTCTCGAGGCCTCGGCGAAAGGTTGATAGCTCTGGCCGGGTACGAAGGGCATGGGCAGTTGAGTTGGGAAGTACCAAGACGGTGTCAATGTGATGGATAAATCCGTTCACTGCAACTGATTGCGACTTATCCAGTGGAAGAAGTTTGGCCGCGTGATTAAGCCCCAACCCATCGCTTGTTTGCTGTACACTGATGCGCTGCTTGTAGGTAAAGAAGATGTCCCCATTGACAAAGGACGGGACGGTGCCCAATGTCTGAAGGCGTTCAGCGGATACAGGTCCCGGCCCCATATGGCATCCTGCAATGAAAAGGTTGAAAAATGGTGGCGGGTCGGGTGGAAAGTAGAAGGAGTCGAAAGCTTCGTTGACGGGGGCATAGACAGTGAAGCGAGCCTGAGGTGCTGATAAACCCCGGACAATGTCAGGCAGTTTGCTCACAATCTCGACAAATTTGGAAACGCGGTCATCTTTGTTAAGGACCTCCCAAACAGTAAGATTTGTCTCATAGTGAGGCTCATGCACCTTTGTCGCAGGTGCAACCTGTGATATGCTGTACCATTTAAGGACAAGGTATTGAACAATGAGGGGAATTGAGAGGATCAAGGCAAGCGACCTGAGCGCTCTCCAAACTGATGGCTTCTGCTTAATCATTGTTGTCTAAGATCTGTCCAGACGCTGGAAACACCAATGCGACTACCATTGCAGAGTGGACATATAAGTTTCTCTATTTTACTATCAGCTAATCCGTTGAGTCTCAGCACTCGGGTCTCGGGGTGGGGCATCGGGGCCCCGAAAAATGCACCGAGATAAACGCCACTGTCTCGGGTTTGGCATAGCCGTCTTACCGTAGGCTGCAACAGTATCTTTTTGGAGGCGATCAATTGTGAGTAATAAACACATATTAGAGAAGAAAATGGATCCTAACTAATTGATATATTTTGTCGTCAAATCTTTACTCCTCTCCTGCTTGATCTGACAGCAAGACAGTATGCATTCCTCTCGGCGTCTAATATCACTATTGCTAGTATGCATATTCTCAACTTGTGCTACCAGTGCCCTTGTGAAACAGGACTGGACTATTACATGGGAGCCAGGTGCACCAAACGGCCAGGAACGACAAATGATCAAGATCAATGACCAATTCCCGGGCCCAACGATTCTCTGCGACGAAGACGATGATGTGCAAGTCACAGTTCACAACAAAATGCCCTTCAACACTACTGTGCACTGGCATGGGCTAGAGTGAGTTGAGAACACAGTATCACGGCGATGTTGAGTTTATGTAGACTGATCTGACTGCATAAGAATGCTGGGGACACCCTGGTCAGATGGGACTCCAGGCATGTCTCAAAAACCAATAGAGATGGGTCAAAGCTTCGTCTATCGATTCAAGGCCTCGCCAGCAGGAACCCACTGGTACCATTCTCATTCACGCGCTACTGTCCTCGATGGTCTTTACGGGCCGATATTCATTAGGTATGGTCAAGACAAAATGCCATCATCGATATTTATACTGATAAATGGCTTAGACGCAAGCCAGATGCTCTGGCACCATGGCATCTCATTAGCGACGAAGAGGCTGATATTAATGCCATGAAACGTGCGGTTGTCGACCCCAAACTAGTAATGGTGTCTGATTGGTCTCGCTTTATGTCCTGGGAGTACATGGCAGCGGAGGAGAGCTCCGGAATGGCCATCTTGTAAGTTCTCTTGATTTAAATGGTTCTGGGTTGTATTAATTATGGTGTACCATAGCTGCTCGGATAGTATCCTTGTAAACGGCAAAGGAAGCCTCTACTGCCCTGGGGTCGACATGTTGATCAATCATACCAGCACGTACATGAAGTATGGCCTATACCCTCGACAGGTCAACGACAAGGGGTGAGTGGCAGACATCAAATACTACTAGAAAGACACTAATGATTCAAGATGTTTTCCATTTATGAGGTCGACTCAAGGTCCATATTTGACTGCGGGAAAGCCAGAGACAATCCCATTGCACCTACAGGGTGGATGCGTCCCTGCCGAGGGCACCAACGAAACAATCGTTGTCGACCCAAAAGATGGATGGGTTAGTCTCAACTTTATTGGCGGCGCAACATTCAAGACAATTGTGTTCTCCGTCGACGAGCATGACATGTGGGTTTACGAAGTCGATGGACATTACATCGTCCCACAACGCGTTAACACGGTACACATGTACGCAGGCGAACGCTATGCCGTTGTGATCAAGTTGGACAAACCTACCAAGGATTACACAATCCGTGTGGCAGATAGTGGCTTGACTCAAGTCATATCAGCATTCGCCACTCTTCGATACAAGGGCGGTGTTCAAGGAGGCGAGTCACAAGGTGTGATTGACTACGGCGGCCAGAACAGCACCATTGACAGGCCCGTCATTGCGCTGGATCGTGACCATCTACCCCCTTACCCGCCCAACCCACCGGCTCGCAAAGCAGATGTCATGCATGTCCTCTCAACACATCGATGGAAGAGCGCCTGGCAGTACACCATGTCTGGCCATGGGATGTACAAAGAGGATCGTAGCGCATATGACCCTCTGCTGTATGATCCCCACTCTGCCGACGCGATGGATGAAGGCCTTGTTATTCGTACAAAGAATGGAAGCTGGGTCGATCTAGTTATACAGGTCGGCTCACAGCCTGGTCAGCCTCAGGAGTTTCCTCACATGATGCACAAACACACCGGAAAGACATGGCAGATAGGGTCTGGACTGGGAATTTGGAACTACTCTTCTGTCGAGGAGGCCATGGCTGCCGAGCCAAACAACTTCGATCTTGAGACGCCCAAATGGAGGGACACTTTTGTAACTTCATTTGATGGTTCAGCGTGGCTCGTGCTGCGGTACCAGGTTACTAATCCTGGTCCGTGGCTTTTCCACTGCCATATTGAAACGCATCTGGCTGGTGGTATGGCTGTCGCTATCCTGGACGGTATCGATGTCTGGCCACAGATTCCTCCTGAATATGGACCTGATCAGAGAGGCTTTATGCCGGGCACGCTTCAAGAGCTGGAGAGCCAAGGGCAAGAAGGCTCAATCCAGAAACAATGTCCGTTACTGGCAGCTTCTCCAAGTGGTAGCCCCAAGAAGAATGCGGAGGATACATCTACTGACGATTCACGATGGGAGACTTTGGTTAGGGGATTGATTCGGGTGTTGCAAGGTTGGCTTTCGGACAAGCCGAGCGACCATACTTAGAACATTTAGTTCAATTAAAGATTTCTTGAAAACAAAGAATGTGTTATCCTACTAATGTTTCGACTGTATGAGGAGTCAACATCATCTCTCGTGGCTGTTCATGTTCTCACAAATACTGGTAGTTGTGTGAACGATCAATTGAAGGTGGCACCTCTGATTTTCACATAAAAGCCACTGAGTGTATTTAGATGATCATGTTATTGATATTTATTAGTATTTAAATAACATAGACTAGTTATGGAGAACACTTGTCTAGTAAAATAAAGCAGCGTATATTTTGTTGTAATGATCTAACCAGATATAGTTATGCATCACTATATTTACCCTTGCTCTTGATATTCAAATTCGCCTATCTTTTACTTGAATCCTCAGAAGCAACTTAATACAGCTCACTGTATAGGCCTACATCCCTTATCCCTATTAATGTTAACAATAATAATAATATATTCCGCCTTGAATCCCGTTTCAAGAATATGTACCTAGATACAAATGTGCCATGTTTCATCTATATTTGCCCTTGATTTCTCCTTCTTACTACTGACTCAATGAAATTACTAACCAAAACCTTAATCCATAGGCCCAAATCTCTCCTCCCGATCAACATTCATGGCAATGATAGCGTCCTTCGCCCCAGGCCAAGCCTTTCGCTTACCTGGAAACAAGCGATAGGCATGAGGACTGAGCAAGCCATCCATGAGCATGTTGCAAAGCTTGCGATCGCGCCACCAAAAGTTCCACCCCGCCATGGTATACCCAAGGTGTTCTGGCAGGCCAGAGCCAATTACGTTGTCGACCCATTCCATCCACTCGGATGCCTTGACGATAGAAGGTGTGACTGGGCCCTTCTTAGCGAGATTGATGACCCAAGCGTGTTGGTCATCAACTTGTTTCTCCATCTCTGCTTGGGATGGAAAACCTGAGGGGTCCTTCCATAACTGAGCGACTGCCATGCTGGCCAGATCAAACATCAAGAAGGCTGGGTTCATGAAAGATAAATGACCAATGAAAGCGAGAGTCTTTGGATGATCGAGACTGAAGATGTTCTGGTACAGCCTTGGCAACGGGCGACCTGTGAAGCCCCGAGACTTCTCCCAGTCCAGTGTTGTGGCACGGCAGGGATCAGCATCCATGCCCGCGACCGAGTAGTCGACGGTGAAGCCTGTACAGAATAGAATGGCGTCTACTTCATATTGCTTTCCATCGCTTGTCTCGACCGTCTTTCCGTCAATGACGCGAGCGAGTCCGTGTGTGCTAACGATGGAACCCTTCTCTAGACACGGGATCAAATCGTCGTTGACAAGCGGACGCTGATTTGTGATGGATGGGGCAGGGTCGAAGCGCCATTCTGGCTTGAGGTCAAAGGTTTTATGGACGAGCTTTCCAATGACGCTGTTCATCGTCTTTTCCCACAAACCGGGTGTGTAGCGGTTCATCATGTTCAGAATAACGTACTTGCGGTAGGTTCGTACGTGATCTACAGGCTTGCCGTTGACCCATCGAGGGACCTAGATGTTGAAGTCAGTTGCTAGTAACAATACGAAATGTCTATCTGGCTGATTACTTACAATGATGGCGCCATGGCGATGCGCGAGGTACACTTGGTCAGCAATAGGGGCCAAATCAGTGGCCATATCGGCTGCTGTGTTGCCAAATCCCAGAATCATAACTCTCTTTCCGGCAAGCACCTGAGGACTACTCGATCGTTAGAAACGGATGAACGCCCACTCCAATCTTGACTTACTCCTTGAAGGACATGGAATGTTCCACGAATCCTCTGAACTTCTCAATTCCCTCAATCTTGGGTCTCGAAGGTATCTGGTCTGCTCCCATGGCAAAGACTACCTTGTCAAACCACTCCTCTTGCGGCTCCGGGGACTCAGGCGTGGACAAATATAAGCGCCATTTCTCCGTTTTCTTGTCATATCTCGCACCGTGGAAGCTGGTACGAAGGCGACAATGCTTGAGAAGTCCAAAATGCTTGGCATAATCTTCAAGGTATTTATTGATGCCCTCCGCAGGGATGAAATCGGGACTGTCTAATTAAAGTTAGTTAGATCTCGTTGCTCTGGCGTTTTATTCATTTAACTTTACCTTCGGGAAAAGGGAAATCTGTGAAGCATCCTCTCTGCTTAGAGCCATTGGATAATGTTGCTATTTAGCACTGTTAGAGATAGATAGAGTGTTGTAAATGGGATATTGATATGTACTTCTCATCACAGTTAACTTATCTCCTTCATCAAAACGCCACAGACCTCCCACGTAGTCATTACGATCGAATCCGACGGCATCGAAACCTTCCTCTCGAAGATTCTTGAGAGTTACAAGGCCAAGCGCGCCAAGACCCACGATAGCAACTGTGGGGGCAGGCATTGTTGGAAGTATCGGTGAATTGGTCAGCGAGATTAGGGATGTTGATTAATTCAAATCAAAGAGTGACAATTAATCCACAACAAGCTAAGAATTAATAGATTACCTGAATCCAAGTCATTACTTGTCTTATTTCACATGCATGCACAAGTCCATTCACCCGGCTTATCCCACGTGTTTTCGGATCGGGGTGGGTCAGCATTTCGGAGCTCGGGAATACCGGGATTTTAGTCCGAACTCAACCCCGTAACCGGGCTCACAATCATAGACAACCATTGAAATGAGCGCCTCATAAGTTCTTCCTATCAGCGTTTTAATCACCCAATTGTCTCGTTTAAACCTGCCAAAATTATACCTCAGTGATACGATTGACGTCAATTCACTCACGCGCCAACAATGGGTTCCATCTCAACTTCTCCATCTCTTATCACTGAGCTTGCAACAGCCGTATCCTCGGCAGCTCAGGAGCTGGAAAAACAATTGGAGTCTCAGGGCCTTCCACAGCCATCTTTCCAATCGGATGGTCCAACATATGTTGTTCCTAAGAATGCGCCCAAAGCAGCCCACGAAGCCCGTGTGGCAACCGCAGAGGCGGCCTTCAAGCTCTTCAATCTTGTTTCTGGTCCCAGCGAGCTCTTGCCAAACATAACAGCTAGCGTATGTAGAAAGTACTCAGTCTCTTGAAATTTAAGCTGATGTAATTATATCAGTACCACACTATCTTTGCACTTCAGTGGCTACATCATTTTGACATCTTTTCTCATGTTCCACTGGACGCGACAGTGTCATACGAAGAATTAGCCGTCAAGTCCAATGTCCCTGAGTCTTTACTAAAGGGTATTGCGCGTATGGCCATGACAAACAATATCCTGGCAGAACCAACCACGGGCTACGTCACTCACACGGCCAACTCTGCCTTGTTTCTGAAGTTTCCCAACACCCGCGATTGGGCTTCATACATGTTCACTGCGTCCATCCCAACTGCTGCTGCCATGGTAACAGCTACAGAGAAATGGCCAGGTAGTGCCAAGAAGACTGAAACAGCGTACAACGTGGCATTCCAACATGATTTGCCCTTCTTCGATCATCTATCTCAGAGTCCCGTCCTGACAAAGCAGTTTTCTGGCTACATGAAGAGCGTGACGGATGGCCAGGGCATGGACCTCTCTCATCTTGTTCACGGTTTCGATTGGACCAGCTTGCCAGACAAGTCTTTGGTTGTCGATGTGAGTCATATCAGCAGCTTTACCTTTTTTTATTGTTGAAATTATCGACTGATTTTCAACAGATCGGTGGTTCTTCAGGTCATGCAAGCTATGCTCTTGCCGCTGCTTGTCCTCATCTCCGCTTCGAGGTGCAAGACCTAGACACCGTAGTCAACGGAGAAAAGGCAGCCCAACAGCATGAGAAAGCTGCAAAGGAATACTTACCGGGTAGTCAATCTCGGGTATGCTTCAGGGCACACAACTTCTTCCACCCGCAGCCGACCAAAGACGCGGCTGTTTACATGCTGCGTATGATAATTCATGATTGGCCGGATGCCGAAGCCAAGGCCATCCTGAGCAACATTGTCCCAGCACTCGAGTCAGCTAAGGCAACTCTACTTATCATGGACACGGTGCTTCCGTCTCCTGGTACTCTGCCGTCGGTGCGCGAGCGAGTTATAAGAACGCGTGATTTGACAATGCGCCAGGTTTTCAACGCAAAGGAGCGCGGTATTGACGACTGGGAGGCGCTTTTACGCGAAGCGGACCCTAGGCTTGTTTTGAAGGATGTCCGACAACCCGAGGGGAGCAACATGAGTTTGTTGACGATTGGTTTACAGGATTAGCCTGCCAGATGACATGGGTATTTACGTCCATTCAATCAACAGTTGACGTCGTTTTATTTGCTCTTTTTATTTACTCTTGTGTATCGGGGACTTGCTAGTCTTTTATTTCGAGCTATTAATGTGCGAATATGCACATTGATCGGGCGCTATCTATATTGTTTCTGTGTAACATCTTCCCAGCCTAAAGTGGTAAGACCTGCCTTCTTTCATAATAGTCCGAGTTACACTCTTGATCCAAAACACGATCGTAACAGGTTTGAACGTTTGGAACCAGCTGCCGATTCGCCTTTTGCAGACATGAATTAAATTGTTGACAACATTATATGAACAGATTTCAATTCTTTGGAACAACCTTGCCATCACTAACAAATTCCTCAAAGTACCCAACAGTCATTCTAGTATCATTGTCAAATACGACCTCTTTTGTTAGAAGGAGTTGACTTACGTTGATCTCTTAGTGTCTGCAAATCTGACATGGTCTGGCGCAACCTTCTCGAGAAAACGCGGATCTGCTTTCATACGCTGAAAGTCCATGATATCCTTGAATACAAACTGAACGATGCAATCGTACTCAGACAGCTTGGAAAACTGCGGATCGTACAGCTGATGTAACATCAGGCGTGTCTCCTTTGTGTTGTGTGTCATGGTGTAACGAACAATACCATATTCCTCCATCAAAGGACTAACGAGTTTGGCGTGAACCTTTGTCATGTGATGTCTGTACTCCTCATCACTAAGAGAAGCCTTCTTGAAAGCCGTGATGGTGAGGCAGATGAGAGTGTGGGGCTGACTCGGATGGGTAGTGTTGTCAGAGGCTTCCTGGGCATTGTTGTGCGGCGCCATAGTGATGATTGGAGTTTATGAATCTGGGTCACAAAACAGGAGTTATTAGATAGGCGATGGTGTGGGCTGTAGATGAGATGTAGAGAGGTAAATGGAAATGTCAACTAAGGAAAGACAAGCCAAAGAAAATGGGTGAAAGACAATATCTCGGAAAACCAGTGATCGTCCCTCGGACTTGCCAGGTTGTAGTTTACTAATATCGGGAATCCAAACAGCTGTACCGAATCGCGTAATGGCCCGATCAGCCATGTCCGACGAACCCCGACCGACTAACGCCGTATTCGGGTCAGACACCTGCAGCCGATTCCCAGTGGTATCCAAGTCTTGTTATTCAACTATTTCTGTCTTATAAATCATCTGATACCAGCAGTGAAGCAGATTAAATAACCCGACACCTGCAGGACCACTTTTTAGAAACATACCACTTTCATCAGTCACTCCATCTTTGTTTCAAGACCCATGCAGCACTGAGCTTCTTGTGTGCCTACCACAGTCCCTCATCTCGCTATGAGCTCATTCAACATGAATCCTTCCTCGATGGAGGTTTTCATCTTTGGAGACCAGAGCACTCGCTTGACCCCTTTACTCCAAGATTTACTTGTCAAAGGAAACAGTCCTTATCTAACACACTTTGTTGAACAAGTCTATGCACTTTTCAAGAAAGAGATTTCATCTCTACCAATACCTCAGCGGATGCTTTTCCCAACCTTTGCAAACATCCAAGAACTTGTCTCCAAGTCGGATTTAGACGGGGTCAATCCTGCCTTGGCGAGTGCTTTGGCATGCTTCTACCACCTAGCCAGTTTTATTCAGTAAGTGACCAAGTCAAACACTCGAAGGATCTTCCTAACCTTTAAGTTTCTACGATGGGCATGGTCGCGCCTTTCCTACAGAGAATGATCGTATTATTGGACTCTGCGTTGGGTCGCTTGCTGCCGCAGCTGTCAGTTGCTCTCGTTCGTTGAGTGAACTGGTATCAGCTAGTGTAGACGCTGTTCGTGTAGCACTACATGTAGGACTGCGGGTATTGCGGACTGCCTCTCTGTTCAACACCTCAGACACACCTTCAGCTACCTGGTCTGTCATCGTGCCTGAGATAGTCCTGCCGAGATCTTCCGCTCAGGACAGATTGGATTCTTTTATAAGTGGATCGGTAAGTGGTGTCTTATTTACCGTGCGCTAGCGATACGAGTTGACTATGATATAGGGTCTTGCTCGATCATCAGTGCCTTACATTAGCTCGGTTGCACATCACAACTTGACTATTAGTGGCCCGCCATGTGTTCTCGAACAGTTCGTCCGTACGATAGCATCGTCTTCGAAAGATACTCTGCCAGTACCGATACACGCTCCGTACCATGCCAGCCATCTTTATAGCCAAGATGACATAGACGAGGTTCTTGAGCTGTCGGCACCGACTTTTATATCGAAACAAACCATCCCAATTATTTTCAGTTGCTCTGGAGAAGTCCTTGAGTCTTTTGATTACACGGAGCTACTTCGCCATTGCATCAATGACATACTCATCAATCGAATGGATCTTACCAAAGTGTCACAAGCAGTGCATCACCTCCTCATCAACAACTCTTCTGCTGTATCTATACTGTTGAGGCCTGTCGCAACCAGTGTCTCAAACAGTATAGTATCTTCTATGGAGCCGTCTTTGGCTGAAAGATGTGTGGTAGACAGTAGCATGAGCTCCTCGGCTTCGACTCATTCCCCGTCAGCAAAGGACCAGCCTGAAGCATTAAGCAAAAGCTCCAAGATTGCTATAGTATCTATTTCCGGTCGCTTTCCGGATGCAGCCAACTTGGGTGACTTTTGGGATCTGCTTTACAAAGGCCGTGATGTTCATCGACAGATACCGGAGGACCGGTTTAATGCCGAACTCCACTACGACAACACCGGCAGACGAAAGAATACTAGCAAGGTCATGAATGGATGCTTCATCAAAGAGCCCGGACTCTTCGACGCCAAGTTCTTCAACATCTCTCCGAAAGAAGCGGAACAGTCAGATCCTGGTCAGCGAATGGCCCTTGAGACGGCCTACGAGGCGCTGGAGATGGCTGGTATAGTCCCCGATAGAACGCCTTCAACTCAAAGGGATCGTGTAGGCGTCTTCTACGGCATGACTAGCGATGATTGGAGAGAAGTTAACAGCGGCCAAAATGTTGATACTTACTTTATTCCAGGTAAGCTATTCGTTCACTATTCACAATCATAGTTCATGCTAATACCAGAGTACAGGTGGCAATCGAGCTTTCACCCCAGGCAGACTCAACTACTTCTTCAAATTCAGCGGACCAAGTGCCAGTGTCGATACAGCTTGCTCCTCTAGTCTTGCTGCTATTCACTTGGCTTGTAACGCGCTATGGCGCAATGATTGCGATACAGCGATTGCTGGTGGAACCAACGTCATGACCAACCCTGACAACTTTGCCGGCTTAGACCGAGGCCATTTCTTATCGAGGACGGGTAGGCAACTCTTAGACGAGAGCACAGCCAGCTTCTCTAAGGGCAATCATTCACTGACACTGATTCAGGAAACTGTAATACTTTTGATGATGCAGCAGACGGGTACTGTCGTGCTGACGGCGTCGGAACCATCATCCTCAAGAGACTGGAAGATGCAGAAGCAGACAATGACCCTATCCTCGGCGTCATCCTTGGAGCTTACACGAATCACTCAGCTGAAGCAGTATCAATCACCCGACCGCACGCTGGAGCCCAAGAGTACATCTTCTCAAAGCTCCTCCGCGAATCCGGCGTCGACCCCTACGACGTCAGCTACATCGAGATGCACGGCACAGGAACACAGGCCGGCGACGCAACCGAGATGTCCTCCGTCTTGAAGGCTTTTGCTCCCACTAGCGGATCTGGTGGTCGTCTTCCCCATCAGAGCCTTCACTTGGGCTCAGTCAAGGCAAACGTGGGCCACGGTGAATCTGCATCTGGGGTAGTTGCTCTCATCAAAACGCTTCTTATGATGCAGAACAACATGATCCCTCCTCACTGCGGTATCAAGACCAAGATCAATCATCATTTTCCTACAGATCTTGTGCAGCGAAATGTTCATATCGCTGGAACACCAACCCCATGGACGAGATCGGCTGAGGGAAGTGCAGGGCGTACTGCGTTCGTGAACAACTTTTCTGCGGCTGGGGGTAACTCGGCCGTCTTGCTACAAGATGCCCCTCTACATACCAAGAGCACAGACTGTGTCGATCCTCGCTCCTCACATGTTGTGACCGTATCTGCCCGGTCAGTAGAATCCCTGAGAGGAAATCTCGTCAACATCCGAGAGTTTGTGCAAGGACAGGATGGTTCACAAACAGATTTACTTAGCAAGCTCTCTTATACAACATCAGCCAGACGCATGCATCACCAATTCCGAGCTTCTGTCACAGCTCAGAACCTTGAGCAGTTATCGATGGGTCTCGAAGCTGCTATTGGGCGCCAGGACGTCAAGAGAGTACCCGCTGCCCCTCGTTCAGTCGGCTTTGTCTTCAGCGGCCAAGGCGCCCAATACAGCGGTATGGGCAAAGACTACTTTGAGCATTTTACTGTCTTTCGCTCAGAGATAATGTCTTATAACAGCATTGCTCGATCTCAGGGATTTCCTTCCATCCTTCCATTGATCCGAGGCGAGATCAAGGTAGAGTCGCTGAGTCCCGTGGAGAGTCAGCTCGGTTTGGCGTGCTTGCAGATGGCACTTGCTAAGCTATGGAAGTCTTTCGGCATAGAGCCTAGCTTTGTTTTTGGGCACAGCCTGGGTCATTATGCTGCCCTACACATTGCTGGTGTTCTATCTGCTACAGATACCATCTACCTCACCGGTACAAGAGCACAGCTGCTCACAGACAAGTGTCAGGCGGGCAGCCACTCGATGCTTGCCGTTCGAGCATCCCTGCTGCAGATCCAGCAGTTTCTGGATGCCAACATTCATGAGGTCGCTTGTGTGAATGGGCCGCGAGAAGTCGTCATCAGCGGAAAGGTCGCCGATATCGACCAGCTGGCTGACATCTTGTCAGCCGATAACATCAAGGCCACCCGCATCAAGTTGCCTTTTGCCTTCCATTCAGCCCAGGTGGACCCAATACTATTTAATTTAGATACGGTCGCCTCCCGAGTTACCTTCCACTCACCCCAGATTCCTGTTCTTTGTGCGCTAGACAGCTCCGTCATCAATCCTGGCAATCATGGTGCAGTTGGCCCGCTTCATCTCCAGCGTCATTGTCGCGAGACGGTCAACTTTGAGGGTGCTCTGCATGCGGCGGAGCGCGAGAAGACCATCAACAGGAACTCAACTCTTTGGATTGAGATTGGCCCCCACGTCGTTTGCTCTGCCTTTTTGAAGGCCAGCCTTGGTCAAGATACACCGACTATCGCATCGCTGCGACGTAATGACGATTGTTGGAAGGTCTTGGCTGATGGCTTGAGTACCTTGTACAACGCGGGATTACCAATTGACTGGGATGAGTACCACCGCGACTTCAAGGCCTCTCATCAGGTGTTACGTCTTCCTTCTTATAGCTGGGATCACAAGAATTACTGGATTCAGTACAAGTATGACTGGTCCTTGACAAAGGGTGATCCTCCAGCAGCCTCCAATGCCAACGCCTCGACAGAGGCAGCTTCAACCTTGTCAACGCCCTCGGTGCAAAAGATCCTGCAGGAGATTTTACACGATGACGTTTTAACTATCGTTGCTGAATCGGATCTATCGAACCCTCTATTGAACGAAGTTGCTCATGGTCATAGGGTTAATGGCGTCAAGGTCTGCACATCCTCTGTATATGCCGATGTCGGCTTGACACTGGGTAAGTACATACTCGACAAATACCGCATCGACTTGGAAGGCTATGCGGTGGATGTTCACGGCATTGAAGTTCACAAGCCTCTCCTCCTCAAACAAAGCATGGATGGTACCTCTCAAAAGACGCCGTTCCGGATTGAAGTACGGTACCCCATCGGAAGCACTACGGCATCGATGAACATTTCCAGCACTGGCCCCAACGGTCAGCACATCGAGCACCTTGATTGCGAGCTTCGACTTGAACACCCGTCCAGCTGGGAGGCAGAGTGGGATCGTCAAGCTTACCTCATCAAGCGCAGCATTGACTACCTCCAAGAGCGAGCTGCTCAAGGCTTGGACAGCATGTTATCGAGCGGTATGATCTACAAGGTTTTCTCCAGCCTTGTCGACTACCACGATGGCTTCAAGGGTTTGCGAGAGGTCATTTTGCACAGCCAGGAGCTTGAGGGTACAGCCAAAGTGCGGTTCCAAACCCCACGTGGAGGCTTCGTCTGCAATCCACTGTGGATTGACAGCTGTGGCCAGACGACTGGCTTCCTTATGAACTGCCATCAAACAACACCCAATGACTACGTCTATGTCAATCATGGGTGGAAGTCGATGAGGTTAGCAAAGGCGTTTCGACAAGACGTAGTCTATCGGACCTATATCCGGATGAGACCTGTCGATGGGACCAAGTTTGCCGGTGATTTATACATACTGGATGAGGGTGAGACTATAGTCGGTGTGTATGGTGATATAACAGTGAGTCTGGAAGCTCGGTTGCAATCACAGTACTATACTAATGCAGGGAACAGTTCCAAGGCCTACCGCGACGGGTACTCAACACAGTCTTACCTCCTACGAATTCGGTTCCGGTCGAGGCTCCTAGAGGTCGACGGGATCTACCACCACCAATGCTAAATGCACCTGCTACCAGGTTTGGAGAAAGACCACCACCACCACCAGTGTCTGCTGGACCTGGACCGGTATTCTCGTTGCCACAGCCAGCTGTACCATCCATGGATAGCCAATTGAGACCACTTCTGCGTATCTTATCCGAAGAGATCGGCCTGAGTCTCGACATCCTTTCCGATGATGAACTTGACTTTGCAGACCATGGCGTTGACTCACTTCTTTCTTTGACCATCACTGGTCGCATGCGTGAGGAGCTAGGTCTTGACATAGACTCCTCAGCCTTCTTGACTTGTCCCACTTTGGGCAGCTTCAAGAAATTCCTTGGGCTTGGCGAGCAGGATAGCAAGGAGAGCTACAGCACGGAGGGAAGTGATACAAGCACTCCATTGCCTGGCATTGAATCTGGCGTCACTACACCGCCGGCGGATGACGAGGAGCAGGAGAAGGCCGGCAACAGCCCCAACCACAGTCACTTACTGCACCAGTTCCGAGCCACCTCAACGCTTCTCCAAGGCAACCCTAGCAAGGCCCGTTCAACTTTGTTCTTACTCCCAGACGGTTCAGGCTCTGCTACATCGTACGCGTCCCTGCCCCCGATTTCTTCAGACGGAGATGTTGTTGTCTACGGACTGAATTGCCCGTGGCTCAAGGACGCCAGCTACCTTGTCCAATTCGGACTCAAGGGCCTGACAGAGCTCTATGTCAATGAGATTCTGCGACGCGACCTGCACGGTCCTTACAACTTGGGAGGGTGGTCAGCCGGTGGCATCTGCGCTTATGAGGCTGCCCTTATCTTGACCAGGGGAGGATACACAGTCCAGCGACTCATCTTACTTGATTCCCCTAATCCTGTTGGCCTTGAGAAACTGCCGCCTCGCTTGTACGACTTTCTGGATTCTCAAAATGTCTTTGGGTCAGATAACCCTCACAGTGCAACAGGTAGTGGCAGCGCCAAAGCGCCAGAGTGGCTTCTTGCACATTTCCTGGCCTTTATCGATGCCCTGGATGCCTACATCGCCGTTCCTTGGGATGCTGGCCTTCTCGCTGGGGATGGACTGGTATTACCACTACCGGTATCTCCGCAGACATATCTACTGTGGGCAGAGGATGGAGTGTGCAAGAATATGGATGACGCTCGTCCAGAGTACCGCGATGATGACCCGCGTGAGATGCGATGGCTGTTGGAAAACAGATCCAATTTTGGACCTAATGGATGGGACGTGTTGCTCAATGGTAATGAACAGCTATTTGTAGACCGGATTTCAGGCGCGAATCACTTCACTATGTTGAAGAGAGGACAGAACGCGAAGTATGTGTCAGCATTCCTCGCGCAGGCTTTAGGTATTTGAATATGATATTCAAGTTCAGCATCTTTGCTTTCTGTTTCGCATTTTTGATACTTTTCCTTTTCTCTTTTGTAATTTTAGAAATGAAAGAAATAAAGTTATACTGAGTTATACCCTATTTTTAAATTCACTTACGTCCATGAATGAGGTTTGTCTTCCTTCCTGATAATAATGAGTCGTGAAGATAAGATAGGCTGAGATAAGGAATTCAAATTGTTATCAGACATGATGAGATTTGATACGACATTATAGAATTCGGCGGGCGTTACACGCACAGCTGCTGTGCGAATAAGATTGTGGTTGTATAAGCCTTGCCGATTGTAGGGCATCAGTGCTGTAAGAGCCCTGTAAGATTAGAGATAAGGCGCTGAACCTACTGGAAAGGCATTGGAGTTGTAGAGGGAAAGACGCTGAAGCTATTAAGAAGCTACTAGAAAGGCACTGAATTGATTGAATTGATTGAATTAACCCCTAATCTTATAGGGCTTTTATAGCGCTTATCCCCTATAACTCGGTGCTTACACAACCACAATCTTATTCGCACAGCGGGCTGTGCGTGTAACGCCCGCCATAGAATTCATTACCACGACTAACAATAAGGGGTTAGCTTGCTGCGTGTCATCTAGACACGCTACCCTAGAGCTCTACATGTAGTTTCATTTAGATAACAATTAAAACTAGTTCTAAAATATGAGTCTTATACAATCCTGCTCATATATACGAGAGAACGATAATGAGATACTTTACTCTGAGTATTTAATCTTCGGTAGAATATACGTGAGGATATTGTGTCTGGTTTTCACATTACAATTCTTAACCCAATTGAAAACCCGACGGGCTTACCACTGGGAAGATCCAGAAAGCTATCCATGGCTTACACACCAGCATTCTCATAGGCCGTAATGTTAATTTGTAGGATTTACATGTTAACATAACAATTTTCATAAGCTCATGTGGATGAAAGGATAACTACAGGTATGGAATTGTTTTACTGATTGAATCTCATGTCTTACTTATAAAAGAAGAAAAATGAAATGTTTCTTGATCATCCCTCTCACGAACATCACTCGCATTCCCGTCCAGCAATTGCTGCCAAAAATCCCAATCCATATCAATCCCCGCCATCGTGCCCAAGAAGTCTTCCCCAGTCGCCAGACCTGGATATGTCTGTGAAACTGGCCGAGCCATCCCGCCCAATCCACTCGGATCACCAACGGACACCTCGTTCATCTGTGGCAAGCTCTGTGGTGTAGCTGGCCCAACGGCGTCATGAGTTGTTGAAGCCTGCTGGGAGGCTTCACTCGCTAGCGCCGCTCGCGTCTGAACAAGGTTGGTTATGCATGGCAAATCCTGAGGAACTGGAGATTCCTCTGCCCTGGCGTTTGCAACTCTCTGATCCCATGCTCTGAGGGTAATATTGCCCAGAGCCCAGTATAGAGGATCTCCAGTATCCGAGATGAAAAATGGGTGGTGCTCATACACTTGATTGATTACATGCCACGCCGAGTCGACGATTTCACCTGCTGTACGAGCAGATAAAGTGCTAATGAGAAGAATAAAAGTCTCGAATGGGAAGAAATTAGAAATATGCCATAGATACTTTTGCAGCACAGGACTTGAATGCGATAAAATGTCGTAGTGTATTACCTCCATACTATTCTCCAGCAGGATATTGATTTGTTCTGCACTTAGATCAGAGGTCTTTTCTCGGCGATGATTAGGATGGTAGACCGAGAGGCGTAGTTGGCAAATAGCAGATCGAGCGAGATACGCTGTCAAGATGTTGAGCGGAAACTCTTTATCCATTTTGCTGAGGTACTCGTCCTCAATGTGACGCTCCAGATCGTTAATGGCCTTGAAAAACTTGGCCTGGCCAGCCGCTGATGTTCCAGAGCTGGAGTCCAGTAGACACCTTTGCGTAATCATCCACACACCAATTTCAATGCGGACTTTGCAGAAAACCATGTCGGTGGTAGAGGGTGATGAGAGTGGCAGTATACTTGCTGACGGCACGAGGTCAGCGTCGCTCAGGTTGACTGGCTGTCGCGTGTCTCCATAGAGTTGCATGTCCGGGTTCATTGATGCACCTGTGAGTTGTGAAGCTCGGCCATCTAGGATGGCTATTTGCCACCATACTCGACGGCGTAGTTCTGCTTCAAAAGGTGGTAGGTCCTTGAGCGAACTTTCACGATGAAGACCCATCCTTTGGCCCATGCGGGTTGCAAGTCCTGTCAACAACCACAGGATGTCGTGGTCACAGATATGACGTAGCGATAGCTGAGGAATATCAGTATATTTCTGTTCAAGTACTTTTCTGGATCATCTACTTACCAGGTGGAGAGTGAAACCTTGAAGAACCCTTAGATCTGTAGACCTGAGAAAGTCGGCTTTGCTCAAGGCAACTTCGGTCGCATCACAGTACCTGGCGAGCAAAACCTCCCTCGGCGTGCTAAACATGCTGCGACATTCCTTATCCGTCAGAGAAACTACAGCAACGAGGTATATGGCGAAGATGAGAGCTCCCATAGGGCCTGTAGTCGAAGATGGAGTCGAAAAAGTTTCGAGAATGTCCTTTTGCACTGTCGGGCCATGGAGGATCTTGGTCAGAGGGTGGACGTTACTAAGGAAAACTTGCCACAGCTGAAACGAGTGCACAGCTGATGGATACTCCAAGGAAGCAGACGTTGACTTTTGGTGACCAAAGATGAGATTTCTCTCGGTTGACGGCGTGCCAGTTCTTGCTCGTCTGGCGGGACGCTCCGGATCTGGACTGAGGTCTCTGCCTTCCATCTGTTACGACAATGAATCTCTACTCGCTTTCAAAATTGGGTAAATCATTAATCAAGGGACTCACCTCATTGCCTAGGGACTTCCACAACTTATTGCTACCAAATTGTTCGTAAATTGTCTAACCATGATTTAACTGTTTTAGGAAACATACTCTTCAACATAACGGCGTTGGTCTCCACTGACGATGACCTGCCCATCACGACCAAGACTCTCGGATTGCGACTGTTCAGGCACAAGGCGCCGCTGATTCAACCGCGCATTACGGGTGTGAGTTGGTGATAATCGAATGCGTACACAGTCTTTGCCGGTTTTAACACAATATGCGCATGGTGTTTGGCCGTTGCATCTGATTTTCCGGTGCTGACAAGGAACGCATGAATGTCCTCTAGTGACCTTTGGTTCTGCCATGGGAGCTAGTTAGCAAAGAAAGTCGAATGGGATTGTCGAGAGGCAAATATGATGATGCACACAAGCCAGGGTTGTTGGTGGCTGGGGCAAGTTACTCGTATATGCCGCATGTCTTAGACAATTCCTCGGTCCGGGCACGATGAGATAAGAGGCCAGATAAAGCAAAATTATCACATCATGTTTTTCGTATTCGTACGGCCACTACTAACAGCCGAACCAGTGATGCACGACTCTTAGTGCCCGACGCGGTACCGCTTTCAGGGCTGATAGCGTGTTTCGGTCCCGAAAGCCTAAATTCATTTCCCCGACTGGTCCGTCATAGTCTCAGCGCGGGACCGCTCTAGAGAAGCGGTTGATGATTGATTGTTTCCCGTCGCCGAGATGACAGTTGTCATTCCGTGATTGATTTCTCTCCTGTGTCCGGACACAATCGTGTCCCGAAATTAGTCTGCAGAATTTGCGTATATCAGAACTCTTCGTCCACTACCAATTCTATTTCTGAATCTCATCATCCTACTCCAAAACGAACAAAGTCAATCACTGCAGGTCACATCCAACATCATTTCCTCCCCAACACAATGTCAGACTCTACAGACGTGGAAAAGCTCGACAGAGCAGCCACTCCAGAGTCCACACCCAAAGAACACCCCTCAACATTTGATCCCTCCGAATCCAAGCCTGAGCCAGAGCTAGAGCCAGTAGAGGATGAATCCAAGTACCCCCACGGCCTCAAGCTGGCTGCAATCATCCTCTCCAACATGGTGGCCATGTTCCTTGTCGCCTTGGACCGCACCATCATTGCAACTGCCATCCCCCGCATCACTGATGACTTCAACGCCCTTGGCGACATCAGCTGGTACGCCAGTGCCTACCTCATCACCAGCTCAGCTACACAGCTGCTCTGGGGGCGCATCTTCACCTTTTATCCTACCAAAACGGTCTACCTTGTCGCAATTTTCTTTTTTGAATTCGGCTCTCTTCTGTGCGGTGTGGCTCCCAATTCAATTGCTTTCATCATAGGACGTGCCATTGCTGGCGCCGGCTCCGCAGGCATCTACTCTGGCTCGACCATTCTCATCACCACCGTTACGCCTCTTTCCAAGCGTGCAGGATATGTCGGGATGATGGGAGCCGTCTTCGGCATCGCATCCGTCATCGCGCCCTTGATCGGAGGAGCCTTCACTGATCACGTCACCTGGAGATGGTGCTTCTACATCAACCTTCCCGTCGGAGGAGCCGCTGTCGCTTGTCTCATACTTCTCTTCCCCAATTTCCTACCAACGAGTCAGTTTCCATCAAGCAGCAAATCAAGCAACTTGACCCTTGGGGAAACCTTGTCTTCCTCCCGGGTGTTATCTGCCTGATCCTTGCGCTCCAATGGGGCGGAGAGAAATACCCCTGGGGCGAGGGTCGCATTATTGCACTTCTTGTATTGGCCTGCGTTCTTCTTATCGCCTTTGTCGGCATCCAGATTTGGCAGCAAGAGAACGCTACTGTTCCACCTCGTCTGTTCAAGATCCGAAATGTCTGGCTCGGCACGATCTTTGCTTTCTGTCTCGGATCTGTTCTTATCATATTCTTAATTGCCCTGCCAATCTACTTCCAAGGCATTCGGGGCACAAATGCCATAACTTCTGGTATTGACACACTCCCTCTCGTCCTGTCGCTCGTCTTTGGAGCAATCGTCTCTGGTGGTGTTATCAACGGTGTCGGATGGTTCAACCCTGTCTTCTTTTCCTCCGTCATATTTATGGCTGTTGGCGGTGGTCTTATCACCACCTTTGTGGTCGACACGCCGACCCACACCTGGATCGGATACCAGATTATCCTCGGCCTTGGCATCGGCCAAGGCATGCAGCTTGCCAGTTTGGGAGCTCAAGTTGCTGTTACACAGAAGGACGTCCCTACAGGTGTTTCCCTCATGTTCTTTGCTCAGTCCCTCGGCGGCTCAGTGCTTGTCTGCGTTGGCCAAGCCGTCTTCAACAGTGAACTTCGATCTCGTCTCACTTCATTTGATGGGCTTGATGTTGCCGAGATCATCGGTGCTGGTGCTACGCGTTTACGTGATGTTGTACCAGCCGACCGTCTAATGGAAGTGCTTGTTGAGTACAATCTAGCGCTTCGTAACTATTTCTATGTGGGTCTGGCAGCTGCTTGCTTTGCGGTTCTGCCCTCACTGGGTATTGAATGGAAGAATGTCAAGGGCAAGGAGTTTGTACATTAGTTATACAACTAGATCAATGTTTGGTCTTGAGATGGAAAAAGGTGAGAAACATCAGGTTATGTTATAATTAGAATGAGCATGGAGATTTTTCAAATTAAGCCACCAATCGTGGCCTTCAGATAAGTAATGGATGGTATGACAAAAAAAGAAACAAGTATGTCTTTTGAGGAGCATGCGTGGGGGCATTTCAATAAATATAATTTTAAAGATTTGATACTGGGCAGATTGGAAGCATTTCGGCTGGATAAGAAACCCAATAAACTTTAAGGATGAGAAAGCTGGATTCTTATTTACAACAAGGATCGAGATATCATATTTGGCTTAGCGTTATTAAAAATCAATCTGAATACGGCGCAGCCTGAAAGTACCAGCCGAGAGGGTGGTCTATTTTATGATAATACTACTCTGGCACTACGTGGTGTCATCTTTTTACCAAGATGCAAGACGGCTCAAACAGCCGAGATGCGGCCATGCACGAATCTAAAAACATCATCTGGATCAACCTCCTTCTTGACAGCCCTTAGCCGATCCCAGCTGTCTCCATAACAGCCCCTTGCATCCTTGCCCGTCTCCATGAAGCTGACATATGTAGGCCCAATACTGTCTCCTGTCGCTTCCACACCATCAACAAGATGATCTGACCATGCAATAGCAACACCTTCTTGCGCCGCAGTCTCAGTTACGGCGTTTATGTGCAGCATGATGTGCGGGCGCCTGGTGCCGAAAGCAGATGAAGTATTTGGCCGAGCCGCTTTCCCGTGCAAGATCGTGCAGGCTACAGTGCAGTCAGCCTCCTGCGGAATGGCCTCACAGGCGTCGATCAGTTGTGTGACCGTAGCGCTGGTGAACTTGGCGATACTGGCGTGCCGAGATGTGACGTTTACAGGGTCGCTGATATCGCTGGAAATACTGCTCTGGAAAGCCTGAAACGTAGCTGTTTCTCATGTCAGCGGGTATCCTGCCTGATAGCGGCAGAAGACTCCAAAATCGGCAGACTTACTCTCTTGAACAGTGTCGACAATGCACGTGCCAAGGTTCTTTAGTTCCTGGAGCCACTTCTCACTCTCCGGCCCAATTGTTTCCGCTTCGGGCCAGATGTAAGTCAAAGCCATGCCCAAACCCCATTCACCCTTGCTGAATCCTGCCTGAACACACAGTTTGTCGGGGACCCCAGAGTCGAGAAGGGCCTGTAGACGCAACAGGACACCTGCTGTTTCGGGCCAGGGATAGACAATAAATCCCGCCTGAATTTTGGACATGGGATAAACCTGAACCTTTGTCTCAACAATAATGCCGAAATTGCCTCCCCCACCCCGTACGGCCCACAGCAGCTCCGACTCCCCGTGGGTGGTGACCAAATCGCCATTAGCTGTGACGATCTTGGCACCAACGATGTTGTCTACGCCCAATCCAACATAATCGCCAAGCGGGCCGTATCCTCCCCACGACGCCCATGACGTCCATCCAGCCTCACCGGCAAAGCCATTAGAGGTGCAGAGGCCGTGCAGTCCCAGGAAGCCCACGAGATTCTTACTCGTGATGCCACCGCCAACAGTGACAGTCTTCTTATCTTGTGCAAGTTCCTGCGTATCAAGCTCTCGCATGTCGATGGTGATGGAGTCGGCAATGCAGCCGCGTCCAAAAACATCGTGGCCTCCGCAACGAACCCCGAGCGGCACGTCCAGACCCGTGGTGGCTTTCACAATAGCCTGCACCTGGGCGACCGAAGTGGGTCGACAAAGGGCCAGGGGTTTTGCAGTGACAAGTTTATTGTAGACCCCTCGAAGGGTCTCGTAGCGAGGCGAGGAGCGTGTGTAGATCTTGAGATCTGGGATTGCATCCTTCAGCTTGTCCAGGGCCGGGTTTCCATGGGTCTGTGCGTCTTGCGTTGTATCAAATGGCGTCACGTCATGCCGATAAGGTGCTGCAGCAAAGGAAGACATGGTTTTGCGGGATGATATGATGGAGTAAGAGCTGTTGCGTAATGGTCTGATGATGATAGTTCTTAGGTGAGAGCGAGGTGAGAAAAAGATATGTTCCATGGCTCTTATATCATATGATGTATTTGACCGAGACTCGAAGACATTCAAAAGCATTAATAATAACTTATTAAGTGTTTCTTTGCTCCGTATGCAACGGTCGGGCTAGCATCGGATCGTGGATCGGACCGACGGTTCTGGAGCAAAGGCCCGGTCCGGATCTTAATCCCCGATGACGGGCGGGGCAACTCCGCAGGCATGTATGTATGCATGCATGCATTCAGCTGTAGGATAGGATAATAGGTAATACGACATACGAGTGGCTCCGTTCTACCCGTGCGCCACTTTCAGGTAATCCCCTTCTGGATGGCTAGCTAAGATGTAGGAACACATATTGTAATGAACGCTTGTTTATCTTTTGCCCTTTTTAAAGTCTACATGAGTTTGTATTGTGTTTTCCAAACACCGTGAATGGAGCTTAACCTATCTCGGAAGATTACATTACAGTACCAAGTTTTACCAGCGTTATGTATTATCAGCATGACCTATAAAATGATGGGATTGAGTCTCCGAGACACGATTATAAATCTTGAACGGGGTTATTACCTAACTGTAGTCTAGATTCAGCTGAGTACTGCTGGGAAAAAGTGACTTGGGCTGACGCAAGGGGAGAAAATCAGCCAATCCGAGGGGAAGATGTGAGACAATAGGGAACTTCTCGGGACTTATCAAAGTAAGGATTTTAGTGCCGGATGAAGGTATAGTAAAATGGCGTTAAGTTATATCTAGTACCTGGCTGCTCCTCCTTATACCTCAATTCCTCCCCTAAACCTCCTTGCAGCCTTCCCGTAAGGTATCCTGCACCCAAGCTTACAGGGGTCACATTGTAGCCCTGTACATATGTGTCTGCCTAAGTTTATGCATGTTTCAAAAATAACATTCCCAACTCAAATCAGTCACGATAAGAAATCACATCTTGGCCGGACTGCATGTCAGCCCTAATCCAATAGAGGAAGTCATGCAGGATTGTCATCTCATAAGTACTTGAACTTCAGCCAGGTGTGTCTAAAACTTGCTGTCCATTAGAGACAACAGGTGATCGTTCCGGGTATCAAGTCAGATGAAGCCGATAGGTTGTTTCTGTCATGCTGGGTAGATTCAGCTTCTTGCAGATCTCACATCAAATCGTCTCCAACAAGTATCTTCGTGTATTAGATCCACAGCGATGATGTGAACTGACTCTGATATAAGAAGGGCTTTAAGCCTACTAATAGTCAATCAACACTATAATTGGAACCGATAAACCGCCTCCAGTCTACTATTGTTATATATCTCGCAGTCAGATCGGGTGAGCAAGTTCCAGCACCCAGTTTATCACATCATACATACCCCACTATCAGTCCCCATGAACCCCATGGACCCCCTCCAGTACCGCGAAAGTTGTGACAACTGTGCCAAATCGAAAGTTCGTTGTGGCAAGGAACAACCTTGGTGCCAAAGATGTACAAAGCGTGGACAGATCTGCAGTTACAGCCCGTCTCAACGATCAAGGAAACGAACCTTTTCCAATACACAATTGGAAGCCGAGCAACGGACTACTTCTTTGCCATTCACAGCCATGGGCAGCTCTACATCCATGAATGCCTTGTTGAGTGGCTCCAATGTCTTGCCCGGTCAGTCTGACGGTTGGGGTTCATGCCCTGACCTCGTCGAACTCTTGGCCAGTGGTAGTAACTCTGAGCCACTGACACCAGACAACACCAAGCTTGCGTGGCTGTCGGACATTGAGTCGATAACGGGAGACGGCACTTTTGGCAAGAATATGGAGAGATATGAAACCCCCACATATCTCAAGAGGCATACCCCAAGTACCTCATCGTTATCAGCTATGGGCAGTAGCAGTGGAACCAGTGTCGATATGGATGGTTCGAGGTCAACAAGCTCAATCGGCGATCGACAGCATTGTGAAGCCGATCTCATATCCGCGTTGGCAAAGCCAGACCTCCCTTCCTTATCATGCTGGGTCGATTCCGAAACTTCCCAGAACCTCGGTACTATCCTCACTGCCAGTCGCTCGACACTCAAATGCGTAACCGCTGTCATGTCTTGCACATGCAACCCAAATGACAACGTCGCATTGCTGTTCACAGCCGTACTATTGCGTATCCTGTCCTGGTATCATATTGTGCTTAAACACTGCCATACTCCTACAGACGGCAGTACAGCATCGACAGATGCCTACAAGAGCCCCTTATCCTCAACGGATGGAAAGGAGTCAGAGCGGCCATCAACAAAGGTTACCAATGTGTCACAAGACAGAAGTGAGCCTTCAAATCTCATCGTGCCGCCAATGACGATCGGGGCTTATGAGCTAGACTCTGAAAATAGAGAGCGTATAATTGGTCATATTATGCTCAGCGAGTTAAGCAAAATGGGGGACTTGCTGGGTAACTTCTCTAAGAGGTTTTGTGATCCTCAGCTGACTTCGTTGACGAATGATAATAGAAGTCAGATGTTTCTGGCCTTGGAAATGTTTATTCGAAATAAATATACCACAACCATTTTAGCTATAAGAAAGAAGTTAGAGACCAGGTAGACAGAATGTTGTTTACCTAGCTTTAGAAATGGGATAGTATTGTTCTAAGTAAAACCAGGACGTGGGTTTTACTCATAGAATCCTTTTTCTTTTCGATTTAACCCTTAACTTCATCAAGCCCAGGGTTTCTAAGTCTCTCAATGATGTCAACAATAAAAATAACCCCTTCCATATACATGATACAATACACTGCCTATCGCAACACTATTACTTCTTGTTGACTTATTACATCTGAGTGAGGTCACTCAGACAATAAAGATGAGAACGTACCACTTGCGTTATATACTACCATGATCCACCGTACTTTCCAATCGCACGTTCTTTTGCCACGAGGCTCTGAAGCACAGACTCAGTCTGTCTAGATAATCCAATCATCTTCACAATTTTGAGAGATAATAGCGCAGATACTGTCAAAGAGATTCGTCTCTGTGTAGCTGAATTCCATCCTTTCAGCTTGATTTGCATGTTCTTGGCCAAGTAGCGACTCATTCTAGAGCATACTTCAGATCTAATCTGAACTAGCAACTATCAAAACAAAGACCAAGGATGGATTGGAGGGAGCTCAGAGGAGATCATAGCGAAGACTCTTAGGGGGCACAAGGTGATTTATCTTCTATAGCATGTTGTAAAATCTTCTTACAGCACTTAACATATTAAGAAGCATTAACCTTATTATATTTAAGATACTGTTGCTTTTCGGTTTGTGTAGAGACCTCTATTGTTAATATCTCTGGGGATTTGGTTGGGATAGCTAGATCTCTTTTTTAAAAGTGCTACCAGACTTCACATAGATATTAAGAAGCATAAAAATCTCATTAATTACCTCGTGAGCAATTGATGACCACTTCCATGTAGGAAATAGGGAAATGGAATACAGTGGCATCCTCTAGCTCGCAAAATTCTCCCTTGACCCATGCGGGTTCATTAGTTTAGCCACGTAGTCAGTCAGACGAACCCGGCCAGTTAATTGGTTGTCTCGCGACTCCACACGCGTCTGTCATGGTCTCCTCAGAAGTCTCCGTTCATTTTTCAGCTGACGTCTTACATTTTCGCCAATTGGTCCCCAGCGAAGCTTTTGATCACAAAAATGCTGTTTCCTCAGGGCGACAACAATGGTTTTACGCTTGCCGCCGCTGGCCTTGTTGCGATAGTCTCACTCGCTGCATGGTCATTATTCACACGACATGACTCTCGCGAACCACCTCTCGCGCCAGTCTCACTTCCTTACCTCTCCCACATCATCGGGCTTAGCCGCGAGACGTACAACTACTATGTGAATCTTAGGTACAATTGATCACAAACGCCGTTTCGATAGCACTGATTAATTCCCCTCTTAGCAAGAAGATCTCATCCCCGATCTTCACGGTCAACCTCCCCGGCCAAAAGATGTATGTGGTCACCAACGCCGACATGGTTCAAAAGCTTCAGAAGCAATACGATACAATTGCGTTCCCTCCACTCGCCGCAGCATTCTCCTCAAGAACTGCCGGTACCAGTGAGGCCTCCAGCGAGGCGTTGAAGCTTGACAACTACGCCCTTGTTCATGAATCCAACGACATCCTCACTGATACCCTGAAGCCGGGTGAGAACCTTGATAAGATGAACCGCGTTATGCTGGGGGAAATTGGACGTTCTATTCAGGCTCTAGAGCCAGCGCATCAGAAGACAGTAAGGATTCAGTTTAACAAGTGGTTGAGGGAGACGCTTACGAGGGCTACCACGCGGTCTATGTATGGGCCCAAGAACCCTTACGAAAGGGAAGGAGTCTACGATGGTTTCTGGTTAGTGCCATCTCATCTTCTCTCATATCAACAACGTACTGACATGAGTGGTAGGGACTTCGAAGGTGGCCTGGTTGCTCTCGCAATTGGTATACTCCCATCCATCGTCGCCAAAACAGCCGTAGCTGGTCGTGAAAAAGTCGCCGCCGCAATCCGCAACTACTACAAAGAGGGTGGCCTCGATACGTCCTCCGAGATCCCTCGTCGCCGTTACGACATCGGCGTCAGCCACAACATCCCAGAATCTGAGATTGCAAGATTCGAGACCGGCATGGCCCTCGCCATCATTCTCAACACCGGCCCAGCTACGTTTTGGATGGTTCTCATGGCCTATCTGACTCCTGGCCTCAAGGATGACCTCCGCGGAGAGATTGACGCTTGTACAAAGACAGCCGTCGAGAACGGCGTCACAACCAAGTCCCTCGACGTTCTCAACCTCAAGGAATCCTGCCCCCTACTGCTTTCGACCTACCAAGAGGTCCTTCGCTATTTCCATGTTGGAACTCTCGTCCGTCAAGTTACAGAGGACACCTACCTCGACCAATACCTGCTCAAAAAGGGTGCTATGGTCCAAATGCCCTCTCGCACCATCCACCACGACCCAAACGTGTACGGGCCAAACGCCTCGGACTTCGTCCCCCGCCGGTTCCTCCCTTCTGAGAAGAAAAGCCGTCCCAAAGATCACTGTTTCCGTGGTTTTGGCGGTGGCAGGCATCTATGCCCAGGGCGACATTTTGCTACAAACGAGGTTCTTGCTACGGCGGCGGTGTTTATTGCTAGATTTGATATGGACCCTGTGATGGGAAAGTGGGAGATGCCGACGGGTTTCAACTCGGGTTCTGCAGGGCAGATCATGGAGCCGGATCATGATGTTGAGGTTGATTTGAGGACGAGGGATGGGTTTGAGGACGTGGTGTGGGAGCTGAGGCTCAAGACAAGCGACAAGATCTTTGCTATCGTGACGGAGGACATGCAGGAGAATTAGATACATATTGCCGTAGATGAAATTTCTGAATTGCAAGAACTTTTGTCTCTCAATCAACTTCCGGGGCCGTTGGTTGCTTAAGTGGACTAATAATTACTAACGGTGATCTCTTTAAGGTTTTCCCATTGGCATTGCAAGATAATTAGGACTGTGTGAGTAAGATGGCATATTGGTTAAACCACCAGGAATTTGATGTATTCTGCATTATCGTACAGTAACAAGAGGCCTTTAAAAGCCAATTTGTGTTACGCATACTTCTGCAGAGTCTTAAAGAGTCTAGGTTAGGCGGGTTGTAAAAGACGTAAAACCGCACACGTTATAGTTATTTTCAGCTCATCAAAAAGATACAGTGATATAGGAAAAGAAACTAAAGTATCACAGAGAACGGTATGAATAAAGAAAAGTAATTTTCCCAAGCTTGCCCACGGATTAGCTGTTTTCAATGTAACGCCACAAGATTAGTAGAAAATGAGAGGTTTGGCATTAACTCTACAATAAAATAGAGTCTCGCCAAAGTTTTTATCAAGGCCTGCTCCTTGATTGTTGACCTATCTCTCAGTGAGAAAAGGGGCGCTTGCGGTAAACCTCGCTCTCCTCTGGCTTTGGCTCGCATGGCTCATCTATAATATCTGGATCAAGAAACCATGACGGATCGCCCTCGGTGAGTGTGATACTCCACCCATTCCCAAGCCATCCAAAACGATTTCCAGTTGGGTTAGCCGATTTCCAGTTGTAGTCCTCCCACCTTGGCGCACGCAATGCTTCCAGACAGTGAATCGAAGACCCTGGCCACAACCAGGCGACACGTGACCCAGACCTTCCCGTCTTATACCAAGAGGAGCAATCATCCGTATAAACAGTCCCCTTGAAGTACTCATCTACGTACTGACCGAAGTCAGCCACGCGTTGGGAATCTACCTCGAAAGTCGCATAGTCTTCTTTCTGCATCTTGCGGAGTACCTTGACAGCGTAATTAGCCTGTGCTTCAAAAACGCTTGTTAAGCTCCCAGATGCCAAGCCGGTATTTGGTCCGCCAATCATTAGACAGTTGGGAAAGCCGTCAACAGCCATCCCCAGGTATGCCTCAGGGTAGGGCTTCCACCTCTCGGCAAGCCTCAGCCCATCTCTTCCGATCAATTCGAACTCAGGAGGTGCATCCACGTCGTATCCTGTAGCACAAACGAGCAAGTCCAAATCAATGTGTTGACCAGAGGCCAGTTCAAGTCCCCGAGATGTGATTCGCTGGATCCTCTCATTGGTCAAGTTGACATTGTCTTCCTGAAGGGCCTCTAGATAGTTTGCCCCTGGGGTCAAACGACGACATCCCGGAGCAAATTTGGGCAACAGAGTATTGATAATGTGCTCATTGTCACCACTTCGCCGCCTCATGTCGTCTTCAATAGCCTTCTGGGCTAGGATAGACTCCTCCGACCCTCGTATGGATATGGGATGCATGCGGGCTGCCTCGTCCTCAAGTAGCTTCATAATACGGCGAAATTCTTTAGGGTGCCTTGCCATATACTGCTGCTGGCTCTTGGAAACTATTTATCTGTTAGTGGTAGAATGCCACGAAGACTTCTCCCGACCCACATTGCGTATCTTTGGGATCTTTTCCCATCTTCCTCATCGCTGAATCACCAAATCCAGGGCAAACCCAAGTCGGAGAACGAACAAAGCACCACATCTGTGTCCCTTCGAGGCGCTGTAGAGATGGGACAATCTGGATGCCACTCGATCCGTTTCCTATGACTCCAATCTTCTTATTGCGAGGGTCGTAACTGATATTCAAGTCAGTTCAAGGTCATACAACGGGAAATTGGGGAAGAGGGAACGCACCTCTCATCCCATGCCCCAGAATGCATTAGCTTCCCTTTAAAGTCGCCGAGGCCCTCAATCTTGGGCCAAGCAATTTTGTTAAGACCGCCTCGGGCAGATATCACAACATGTGCAGTGTCTTTAAAGTCGGTGTTGGTCTTCAAGTTACGAACAGTTATATGCCTTTGAATTGTCAGCCTGTTGAATATTCTAGATCCAAGATAACTTGTTAATTTGACCTTACCATTTATTCAGCTCTTCATCCCATATTGCGTCTTCAACTTTGTGAGAGACTTTGATAAAACGCATTGCACCATATCGCTCAGCAACATCTTGCATGTAAGCGCGAATCTCTGGACCCGGCGCATATAGCGATGACCAATAGGGGTTGGGCGCAAAGCTGAATTGGTATGAATAAGCTATTATCGTCGCCTCTTAGTACCTCTCGCATCCCATCATCTTTACTTTTGACACTTACATGGAACGTCGCAGGCGAGTCCGGGATATCGGTTCAGCCACCTTGTAAGTCTTTAGCCTTGTATGCAACATACGGCCAGAATAAAACTTACCAGACGCCGGAAACTTCATCGTTCATATCATAGACGGTAAGATCAACATTTCTAAGCCTCTGGATAATTCTGCAAAGTTCAGCTTTGATGGTCTGCGTTGTTAAAGATAAAACAGATTAAATACCTAATTGTCGTATAGATGCCACAAAACCCGGCGCCTATAATGACCACCTTTAACGGGCGCTGGTTTTCGATGGGACTATCCTTTAGGGAGAAAGGAGCATGAGATTGAACCATGTTTGTCAGGAGTTATTCCACTTAGGTATCAGTATAGTGCTGTTTTCTTGTGTGCTTTTTGCTGTTATCTTTGATTGATGGCGAGTAAATATTCGATCGATTAATGTACAATTATTGATATTTGTAGTTACTCAGTTGTATGAGGTAGTTATGTGAGAAGACCTCGGGAGTCCAGTGTCAGTATCCCGAGGCACCGTATGTTTGCAATCACGTTTCCAAACCGGTAAGCACTTTCTTAGCTTTAAGACAAGTGCTGGTGTATTCGTAGCTTGCTTGATACTTTCGTGTCACGGGTTAGTCTTGGGCTGTGGTTGTTAGCGGAGTGGGACTGTGGGGAGTACAGTGGGAGGCAATAAGTTTGAATCCAGGCTGAAGTACCAGCTCTTGTAGTTTAGCTCCCGTACACAGCGCTTTAGCTTTATTTGGTAGTATCTCAGCCATATTAGGGAAAAGATACTACTGATTGGGAAATTAGCATGTTGGAACTTCACTCTTATTTGGGTTTGAAAGCCTATACCTGAGTTCAGATTCAAACTTATTGCCCCACTGTATGGCGAGATTGCCCCAAGGCCAAGCCTCGGCAGGGCCTCGGTATGGTCGACAAATCGAGTAAATCTCCATTGCCAACGCAACAAGATTCCCGCTGCTGTTGGCAGTGCTGCGAAGAACCATATACTACGTAGTAATTTGTTTTGAACTTTGCCCTTTGTTATCTCATATAAAGCTACTTTGAAGTAGGTCTCCTCTAGGGCTATTCCTCAGTACAGACCTGCAATTTCACATCACCTTTGTCTACTTGCATATAAACTTTCCAATTTTAATAGTCACCATGTCGAAGATTCAAGACATCGACATTCCGACCTACGATGGCGTCAAGCTCAGAGGTACATTCTACAGCGCTGGTGCCAAGAAGCCCTGTATTATCTTGAGCAGTGGTGTGAGTTATCGTGGATTATGCAAGCTGCGTGCGTTCTGAGTCTAATGAATTACAACAAAGTTCTCCGGTACCCGCGATCACTTCTTGCCCGACTTCGCTGCGCGATTCAACGCCGCTGGGTACGGAGCCTTGGCGTTCGACAACCGATGCTGGGGAGACAGCGAAGGCTTGCCTCGTGACGAAGTCGACCCTACTCTTCAGGCGCGCGACTATCTCGATGTCTTCAACTACGCTGCAGCGCACCCTGACGTCGACTCGGACAAGATTGTTTACTGGGGGTCTAGCATGTCTGGTGGAACCGCCATAGGTGCTGCTGTGATGAATAGGAGCATCGCTGGTCTTATCGTGCAAGTACCTTTCGTGTCAGGCGAAGCCATCAGTCGCATGCCTGGACCTCCGGCGGATCTCCTTATCTCCAATCGTCACGCAGGTTCGGAGGCTCGAGTCCCGGTGTGGCCCAAGTCTGCAGAGGAGGTTTTGGATGGGAGCTTTAAAGGTGTGCTGAAGGATGTCGGTGCAATTCCTTTTGTCGCAGAGACAACCAGGCGCGGTATGAAAATCACAGAGACCTGCACGTTGCAAAGTCTCACCAATATTATTCTTTACGAGCCAATGGCGTACATCCATCGAATTTCTCCAACGCCATTATTGATGGTTCTAGGGGACCGAGATGTTACGACCCCGACGCATTTGCAACTTGAGGCCTATGAAAAGGCATTACAACCAAAGACTCTGAAGATTGTCAAGGGAGCGGGTCATTTCGACCCATATTATGGCCCAAGCTTTGAAGAAAATATTGCGGCCCAGGTGGAATTTCTGAAGACTATCTTGTAGTACGGTCTATTCTCAGCCTCTCTCAACAAAGACCAAGTATATAGCTCATAATTGACCTTTGAAACTTCTACCAAGATGTTCCTTGTCACGGCTCCAGATATCGGCATTTAGAATGGGGAAGACTAGGCTAAAACTGGATGCCCCCCGCAACTCTCCCCCGGCCTCCCCGCAGGTTATTCCGAGTCCCCCGCAACAGGTAACACGCTAGTCAGCCGACTAGATTTATTGTGCTGCGAGGTCGCTTCTTGTTGTTCCTCTTCTTTTCATTGTGAGGTTCACTCCAGTCCACGTCGTCGATAGTATGACTTCTCTACCCTCGGCGCTGCCGTCGAAACCTCGGCCAAAGCGCTCTGTACAAGCATGTCTCACCTGCAGATCCCGAAAGGTCCGATGCGACGTCTCTCGACATGGCCAGCCCTGCACAAACTGTTCCCTCGATGAGAAGGAGTGCCATATATCTCAAGGCATGGCTGTTTGGAACCCAGTCAACTCCAGAGCCAAACGACGAGCTTCACAACAGACCAACGATTCAATAGTCGTCGAGGACAGCGCGCCGAAATCAGCAGCAGCCAAGAACATTGACACTATTGATCCTATTGCAATACCGGAAACAACAAGCTCGCTTGACTTTCTCCAGCAGGCGGACATTACTGCTCCCTGGCGCTCAGCATCTATCGAAATCCCCGACTTCAACGATCTGCTACACCCAACGTTCTTACCGTCTGGGGAGCAGCCAAGTCTGTCGAATTTCTTTGGTTGGCAACTCACCTCCTCTGCAAAGTGTTCAAGTGCTGACATTCCACCAGCCAACATCTCGCAGTATCAATATGATGCAGGAGCCTTCTTGCCGATGGAGTCGGCGGTATCACCTTTGGATAGACCGTTGAAGAGGGACAGGGAGCTGGTTATGTACTCACATTATCGATTTCTGTCAGCTGGCAACATTCACGCCATTCCACATCAAGACGTCACCTATCTAGAGGCTCAAGGGTGTCTCCATGTGCCGATAGCCCCGATTCTTGACATTTTCATGTCCAAGTACTTTGCACATGTCCACCCATTCCTCCCACTCATCGATGAGGGAGACTTTTGGGACATGTATTCTCAATCAAGCCAATTCAACAATACGATTTCGCTCTTTGTCTTGTATGCCATGCTTTTTTCCAGTTGCAATGTGAGTTCATTGCATGCTTGAAGATTGTCCACATTGTCTCGTTTACTAACTGTACGTCCAGTTTGTGCCCGTTGAGTATCTCAAACGACTAGGCTATTCTGACATACATTCTGCCCGGGCTGATCTTTATCGCAAAACAAAGGTAAGAACTCCCAGGACTATCAAACAAGGCTGGTCTGATGGGGAAAAATAGCTACTATACGACCATGACATCGAATCCGGGCATTTACCCCTCGCCCAAGGAGCATTGCTCTTGATGAATTGGGTCCCCAACTTTCCTGTTCACACGTCCCCAAATCCTTGGAAGACCTGGCATGGTCTTGCTTTTCGCCATGCTGACAATATCAGTGCGCATCGTTATGCGAGGGCGGCCGACGTGTCTATCTCGGCTTCTCCCTCGCAAAAGCGCTACTTCAGATCTGTGCGCCGACTTTGGTGGTGCTGCATTATCATGGACAGACTTTCACCTCTATGTACACGATTCCGTCCCCAACTCACCCCGGAATCTTTGGCCTTGGATACCTATGTTCCTCTCGGTTTGAATGATTTCCAGACAGAGATACATCGCTCAAGAGTCTTTGCGCCGGCAATCAAACGTCGGCACATCGATCTGTTTTCCAAGCTGTTGGAATTAATACTTATATTAACAGATATACTCGCTATTGCATTTCCCTATGAGTCAAAGGTTGATATAACCCCTGAATCAGCTCTAGGTAGCGATGCCCAGGTTCAGAAGTCCCGGCGCTCACTTGCGGCCTGGTATGAGTCGGCAACCATCATCTTTCCTCTGTTCGATGGCCAAGATCGAGATCGTCGTTTCGATACAAGGGACCCTTCCAATAGTGTCATCCTCTACACGAACCTCATGTATATCTATTACCAGTAAGTCTTCGACTGCATTCCCCTATGCAATCCTTGCGCTCCCCATGCTGACAAAACGAAGCACCGCTTGCATCACATTATGTAATTATAGAATCTTCAATTGGTTGTCGACAGTGCAGTCGTCTGTATCGAACCCGATTCCGGAAGATGTAACTATTCCAGGAAGTGAGATTTGTCGCGATGTTGAGTGCTCTGCGCTCGAATTGACGAGATGTATTGGCGCGTTGAAACTATACCGCCTGACAAATTGCCTCCCGGTCACCGCGTAAGTGTATATGGTCGTTGTCCTGTAGCATCTCCAACTTTTATACTAACCATAACTGACATAGCGTGGCTTGTATTGCTACTCCTCTAGCCCTGCAACTTATTACCTCACGTCTATCGTCTCTAAGGCGGGAACTGGCCTTGGATCACATGGGCCTATGGTCAGACATTGATCCAGTTTCCAATCAAAGTCGGCTCGATATGTTGATAGAGGCGACGGATGCATTTTTACCTCATTACTATGGAGTGAATTGGGTGAAAGAAACAGCTAAACATACTGCGGACCTAGCACAAGCCCACAGCCAACGATTAGCACAGCCAGACCGAGAAGCAGTCACAGATTGGGGCCAAATCCTCATCAAGTATCCAGACACGTATCTGAGACTTACATGGACGGTTGATTTGTGTATCAGCCGGGGGAAGGTTCCTGAAGATCAGGACTTCCCATTGTGTCTCCGCGATAAATCCGATTCAGGACGGTCGTCTCTTGACTCTAGAGACAAATTTGACGTCTGCCAATACTTGGACGCATCGAGTGAAGGGAGTCCATCTGATCTGGACCGGCTTTTGGGTTTGGCTGAACCATCGGTTGAACACGCTGGTGATGAAGTGATGCCTTTCGGGAATGAATTTGGCTGAGAAACATAAAGTATTATCAATTAGGTCGGGGGATAATAGCACGCGCATTGGTAGGAGTTACTCAAGGCACCTGGAATCAAACTGTGAAAGTCTAGATTATTTATGTTATTACAGTCCTGTGCAGAAGTTCCAACAACGACGTAAGTATAAAGTAGGAACATAAATAAAGACGTATAAAATAAATAATAATTAGAGTACGTCTAAATAATCTTATGATAGAATTATAGAGGACGACATATAGAATAAGAAAGTTGATTATAATTTAGATTGTTTCAAATGAAGTTTAGAGGAGCGGAATATATCGGAACCTTTACCTACCTACTGTACTCCTGTACTTATATTAACATTACATATGTTTTTAAGTATGTATGTATTATACAGTTCATACTCTCGACTATATCTCGGCTGATTCAGTGCTATTGACTGTACAGGGTAGATCTCACTACTTGAGTAATATATTGTAAGTATTTTAATTTGTTTTATTTTAACCTTTGGTTTTATTAGGCTTGGAATTTCAAATATCTTAACATTAATAATAAAATGAACATTTTTCAAGATTGAAACTTCATATAATAACAGTAATAGAAGTTGCATGTATTAACTATGTGCATAAAAGATGGATTTTCCTCCCACACCCCTCAACTTGTTCCACACCACGATAGACTACGGTATAATAACTATCGTGTCACTATAGGCGGCCATTTGAGTTCTCTCCCCGCATTCTTCTCTGATTACCGAGTGATAGTCGTAGGTCTCGACTCTCTAGGCGTCCCTTAATGCCAATCATCAATTTCTCGAAAAGGAAAAACTGCCTCGGGAGCTATGCTGTTTCAGGCATCGCTCCTCTGCGACCTCGGCGACAGGCCCCTCGGATCCCCGCTAATCGTCGTCATGGCGTCAATCGTCTTGATAATGCGGGGAAGGTTCAAGTGTCCCACACTGATTATTGAAACTTTATTTCCCCAGACTTGACAACACCAGGGATTAGGAGGCCTAGAACGTCAGTCCCTTACTCTGGGGTAGGGAGCATGTGACAGCTAAGAGACCTGCATGTTTGTATATATATAGGAACCGCTTTGTGAATATAAATCCAAGCAAAAGAAAACAATGAGTTTGTTCTAACTTGTCTTCTTGTATTAAGCCTTGCTACCATCTAACTAGCCAAGACGCCAATCCCACATACAACAAGATGCATCGACAAGGGGACAACACAAGGCATGTCCAACACCTATCTCCAGTACAACGATCTACAAGCGAAATTTCGACTCTAATATAACTCAGTGGCATTGGAGAGCCAAAGGTGCCCGGCACCATTGATATGACAGTTACAGGTATGAACCTATCTTCAGAGTTTATCATGTAGAATCTGACGTCGGCGGATTTCAAGACGACAGTAAAACTGCATACGGTCTTTCTTTGATACCAACTCCTTCCGACGACCCAAATGATCCGCTCAACGTAAGTACCATTCCGTGTCAAGTTACAATGACACTGTATGCTTAGATTAATAACTTCTGCCTGGTAGTGGACGCAAAGAAAAAAGAACAGTATTCTCTTCCTCGTCGCCGCATATTCCTTTCTAGCCAATGGCGCTTTATTCGGCCCAAGCGTCTATGTCGGCCTCCTCGCTCAGCGCTTTAATAAACCTACCAGCGAGACATCACAGCTGGTGAATAATCCAAATCTGCTCTTCGGCTTCGGTAAGAACAATCCGTTAAGATTAAAAACATAACTAATGGCAGGGCCGTCGTTGTTTTCTGAGCAGGTTCCCTCATTTTCGTTCCCATGTACCACAAAATCGGCCGCAGGCCCACTATGTTAATCTCAATCATTATCGTAAGTTACAGCATCATAGTATTAGAGGAAAAAGTCATGACTGATACATGGAGTAGTACTGCGTTGGTCTGTTAGGTTGTGCTCTATCCCAATCTTACAATGTCCTAATGGGCTTTCGAATGGTGCACGGTTTGGGCTCATCTGTTTGCGAAGCATTACCAGCGCAAGCTGTGGCTGACGTCTTCTTTCTTCACGAGCGAGGAAAGGCCCTAGGCTGGTATACCTGTCAGTGTTACTATTCCTTCTAGCCATTCGGCTTTACATTCGATGTTAACACCACTGACATCTCGGGTCAAAAGTTGCACTTACAACTGGAACTCTAAGTGCTACCGCTGCTAGTTACATGTTGTCGAGCGGATTGTCGTACAATCTATTCTTCTGGATAGAATTTGCTCTCGGATGTGTCCTCTTCCTCGCCACTTTCGCCTTTTTCGAGGAAACAATGTATCTCGAGAAACGCCAACCTCGTTCACCCTCCTGTCAACGACCAATTGACACCGATTCCATCAAAGACGAACCTCAAGGGACTTCGGAGTGTAGGGAGTCTAGGCTTGAGGAGTCCGTAATAGTCCCGCCAAGGAAGACCTATTTGGAACAGTGCAAGGTTTTTGGAAAGACGGACCCCAATACTCCGGTATTCATGATGATGGTAAAGGCCCATTCAACCTAGGAATCCATAGACTAAGCACTGACGAAATCCTTCCAGATCCGATCCTTTACCTATCTGATCGTACCCCCGGTGTTCTGGGTCTGCTCTACCTATGGTAACTACTTCCTCAGAACAATAGACATTCGTTTGGCTGACTTAGTATAGGCATGATTATTGGACTTGCCGGTCTCGCCTTTACCACTACTTTCCCGATCATTGTTGCTTCTCCTCCATACTCCTGGCCAATTGTAGGACACCCTTCGGTGAACTCTCTGTTCCTACTGTGTTTTAGATGAATGGCCTGGTACTGACTATGAAACCAGGAGAATACCGGCCTCGTGGCAATATCATCATTTATCGGCTATTTATTAGCAGCAGCACCATTTAGTACCGTCCCGGATCGAGTCTCTGCTTGGCTTACTCGTAAGAATGATAATATTCACCAAGCCGAGTACCGTCTGTGGTGTCTGGCGGTTGTCTTTTTCGTTTCCCCAGCAGCACTCATTCTGTACGGATATTCTGCAGGAACCCACTTGCATTGGTTCGGACTTGTCTTTGCTGTGGGGATGTTCCAGTTTGGTATGTATTATAGAACGGCCTTTCGGGCGCAAGCACTAACATGACTTGTACAGGAGCTTTCTTCTATCTCACTTACACCCTCGCATACGCCATGGACTCTTATGAAGCCAGGATCCCCGAAATGCTGATTGCGATGAACCTAGGCAAACAGTCTATCTCGTTTGCTTTTGGTTACAAAGTGATCGACTGGGTCCAAGCCTATGGCTATATAAAGGTGTTTGCAGGCATATTCTGCGGTGCATTAACTATAAATAATCTGTTCGTTTTTGTCTTTCTGCTTTTCGGAAAATGGTCTCGACGCTGGCTCAGCACCACTGCTCTTTCGAAGATGCATAGAGAGAGCATGGATTAAGATGGCGGGGCTATGGTAATGTCTATGAATGAGTTTAGTTGATTTCAGTGATTCCTCAATTCGCTCTCATCTCTGTTTACTTAGTTCTGTATTTGTCCTCCCAACTTGTCTGAATAATATAGTAATTTCTGCTACAACATGCAATGTAAGTTCTCCGTGTCTTGTTAGCCCCAGAGATTATTTTTCTTTCTGTGTCTCCCTGTGAATATACACCTAACTCGATAAATTATCTTGCATTGGAGACCGATAATGCTTGAACTGGTAAGTATCTACCACTAAAATTCTTTGTCTTTAAGAACCCTCTTTTCTTCAAGATGGCTATCTGCTACCAAGACGTACTCTGTTTGAACCGAGGAAAGTATAACACAGTTTAGATCCCTGCTCAAAAAGGCAAATATACGCGACAGACTTGACAGATATTCACAGATTAGTTACATCCTGCTTAGAGGCGTATATACAGGCATGTAAAAAAAAAAGATTATACTTCTACTATTTCTTTTCCAGAGGGAGGCAGAAGAAAGATATACCAGCTTACAAATTGGCAACTGTAATCTCCATGTACTAGTGTCTATGGTGCTGCCCTATTTGCGCGCATTATCGTTGGCATTGATCAATAGGATCGTCACAGTATCCCGCAATGATTCTTGAAGCCAGCCCGGAAGTCCTCGGATCAAAGTAGTCCAACCCAAGCTCTGAGGCACAATAATCTGCGAACCAAACCCAGAAAGAACCTGGCTAACAACTCTATTTGCGACATTTTCAGGTGTCACTGTCGTATCCTTCAGCTTTCCTCCCTCTACAAGGACTGCTGTCATTGGCGTCGTGACCCAGGTGGGATGTACGACACTATGGTACGTCAGGAAGAGTTCATATATGACAAAAAGGAGGTTACTGACCTAGTGCGAACACGGGGAGCCTTATAGAGGTGTCTAAGCTCCTGACCGAGGCCTTCATGGAAAGAGAGTACAGCAGACTTTGTGGCACCATAGTCCACATTCGTGGCTTGTGTGGAAAAGGAAGCCTGGCTAGCAATGTTGACGATGTGGCCGTGGTTCTGCTTGACCATGCTGGGGAGGAACTGCTTGGTGAGGAGGATGGGAGCGATAATGTTGACATCAAAGATTCTCCTAATACCAGTCTCCGGCACGTCCAGAAGAGAGTATGAATTTGAAAAGCCAGCATTGTTGATGAGAACGGTTGGGTTCCCATGGTCGGCTCTTATACGATCAGCAACCGATGATATGGCTTTAGCGTCCGCGAGGTCGACCTGGTAGAAATGAGTGTTTATAGCTATATAAACTTAGCCTTATGTTTAGGGTGCTGCAAGGTAAGTTGCGATTCAATATGGGACTTAACAGACAAGGAAGACTTACCCAGCTTGGATAGAGGTGAGTTTCGATCTAAGATCAAGACCTTAATACCCTTTTCGGCAAATCTCGAAACCAAGACAGCTCCAATCCCACTACTACCCCCAGTGACAACCACGATTTCGCGGTTCCAGTCCCATGTAGGGTCGTGAACATGGTTGTTGACCGCTCTCTTGGTGTACCAAGCGCTCAGTTTTCGCAGCAATTTGAAGGTAAGGAACAGTCCAGCAGCAATCTGGACTTTGGGGTTTTTGGCTAGCTTAATGGCCTGGGACAAAGCCTGTTCGTGGTCCATGATTATTAATCGAACTGTTTGCTTGTGATTGGAATGTGAAATGCTGATATAAGATAGAGTTGATAACAATGGTAAGATTGAGTCAGAGCCAAGTTAAATACTTCGGAGTAGATGAAATTACACGTACATTGCTTCCGAGGTTCATAACACTAGTAATGGAAATTTATTTAGCGTGCGTTTCCTGCACTTTGCTGATCCACTAGCCCGATAATGAGTAGCTAACTAGATGGAAGCTATAATGGAAGGGAATAAGTTTGGCGTAGCAATGAGGCACATGCCTTGGCGCTTGGCCGCGTTTACTTGAACTTGTCCAATCTTTCCGGATTCGGTGGGTCCAACCAAGGGGCTGCCAAGGGATTGCCGAGGGATGGCCGAGGCAGTTATTAATAAGAGTAACCACATAACTCTACAAGGTATCTTAGGGGCGAATATGGAGCTTAGTTACCTCCAACTAAATCTTATTAAATATGGAATGATATGTAGCTATAAAACGAAGATTTGATTCGTAAATGAGTAGAGTCTATACTAGAAAATATGCACTGGTGTCTTTACTATTAATGTTTATTCTTAGTACTATAAAAGTATTTTAAAATATATTTACCTAAGGAATAGTAAAGAAGTAAAGTTATTTATTATGTGCCTATATTAGAAAGCAAATAGTAACTTTTTAATAATTATTACAGATACGATCTAAGCTCAATTGCTTATAGATAACATCCTAATGTTAAAAATACAGATAAGGCTAAGAAGCCTAATTCTATAAAAAAGAATATTTATCTAACCAGACTTTCGTTTACATCAAAGCTTTATTTAGTATTCTTAAACTCTTCAGAAATAGCAGGAAGGACACTTCTAAGATCTAAAGTCAAGGTAAGCGGGAAAGAGGGCAGTTAACTAAGTATAACTCACGGGTCATCTTAATATTGCAGGGAACTGCAAGGTCATGGCCAAGCTGAGCGGTATCGTGGTTTTTCGAATCAATAAAGAAACGCGACCAAAGCTCATGGTAGCCATTAGGCATACGGCGCACCTGGTGCATAAGGTAGGAGACTCCCCAGCGAATAGTCTAAAGACAAAAGAACAAGTCTGTGTAAGCTTATGCAATCAGTTATGTAAAGCCTTGATTTCAATTTTTGCAGAAGAACAATAGCGAGATACTTGCCTCCAATAAGCACTCTACCAATTGCAATTGTCTCAATACCCAACTCTGGCCAGGCAGTAAAAATGAAAGTTGAAACCCATTGACTCCAGGTGTACAAATTGAATACTTATCTTGACAGCATCGTTTCCAACGTACTCATCGATGTAACATGTGACTCCAATATAGCGTTCAGCGTAGGTCTGGTTCGTCCAGTTGGTGCTGTAAGGTGTACGGCAAAAATAACAAATCATATATGTATCTTACCTAGTATTTTGTTAGAAACCGGGCAAAGAAAATTGGGGCTAAGCCAGGGCATAAGTGGGTAAAAGCGATTCTAAGCCTTCCTAGACGTTAAGAGAGAACATATAATTAGCTTTAAGGTAGCATTAATGTACATTAAGCTGACTAGAACAGGGCATAAAATGCAAACTGTAGCTGTGAGGGACTTGGCAGCATACGTGCATGTAACCTTACATGATTATAAATAATGTACTCCTACCCCTAGTAGTTGATATTATTTCTTCGTCTTTTAATTACTATCCCTCTCATCTCTTACTAATTGCACTTGCTTCTTAATAAGCACTTATTATTGAAAATGCTTTGTGTTGTGTGTTTATCTATGTTTCTTGGCCCTGAAAAAGGCGAACACCATAAAGACTTAAATGCCATCGAAAAGGCTAACGGTAATGGATGTTACATCTGTCACTATCTTCTTTACGATATTCAAGGTCTGAATATTCAGGATGAATTTCCCCTTACGTATATCTGGGTCCAGGATCAGCCTAAGCTCTTAGTTGGTGTTTGGAACCGAGTTGAAATATACTTCGAACCCGCGGAGGAGTGCCATGATATTGCAGGCTATTATTCATGTCTTGAGAACGTAAAAGCAGACTTGAAAAAAGATGAATTTTCGCGGGTTCATGATACTAAGCTTCGACCACCTGAAGAGCTCTCAAATACAGGAGGTGACGAAGCACTGGGCTTCTTCAGAGAACGAATACAAGCCTGCAAGACGAGCCACGGAGAATGTCACGTTGCAGCGCTAGCTCTCTCGAAAGCAGAAAGACCTGATTCGAATGATTGGAGTCCAAGGCGCTTAATTGACTGCTCCATTGACGATGGGATGCTGCATCTTGTTCATGGAAAGAATCTTAAAAATCCAGAATATGCAACTCTGAGCTACTGCTGGGGGAAAGAAAGGTTTTTCATGCTGCGATCAGACAACGAAAGAGATGCTCTGGATTCTAAAATTCCTCTCCACGAACTGCCTCTTCTTTTTCGCCAGTCGATAACACTTTGTCGCAACCTCGGCGTCCAATATTTCTGGATTGATAGTGTCTGTATCATTCAATCCGGAGATAATCAACAAGATTGGCTCTTTCATGCACGTAAAATGTCTTCTATATATGCTTTTTGCGCATTCAGCATTTCTGCTGAGTATGGACGCAACCCTCACGAGAGTCTCTTCGTCGATCGATTTCTACAACCTCCGTTAATTATGCCGCCTTCCGATGAAGCTTGGGCGGCAGTGAGAGAAACTTGGGAGAACTTGGGCGATGAGCGCTACAAGACAAATCCCAATGGCACTGTGAACGTCCCGTTCATACTTGGTCAGCCTTACCGACTTACCCATATGCCCGACTACCTTGAGCGTTGCACAGTCCTACGCACACCCCTCGCTACTAGGGACTGGGTTATGCAAGAACGTCTTCTTGCACCTCGTACACTACATTTCTCACAGCACCGAGTTTCCTGGTCTTGTTACAGCCACAATGTAAATGAAGGTGGACCTACAGAGTTGGAAGAACATGAGTACAGATGGTTTGAGCGATTACAACCTAGTATGATTGAAGCAAACCCAAACCTACCAGAGTACGCTAGATACGAGCCTTTGGAATTGTGGCTAAACGAGGTAACAGACTACTCAAAACGACAGCTTTCATTTCTCGAGAAAGACAAGCTTGTGGCTATTGCAGATATCGCGCGAGTATGGAATCACGAGAGGCGATTTGACTACCTGGCTGGGATATTTCGCCCTCATCTTCCTTGGGCTTTACTATGGCATCGTGAGCCTAATACTGCTGACCCCATGCACGACAAGCAACCAGTCGGCGAGGAAAGTTTCACTCCAGGCGGTGTACCGACTTGGAGCTGGGCTACATGTAAATTCCCAGTCAAGTCGTACCCTTATACAGTTACACAATTTCTTGTCAATGGGACAGTCCTTGTCGACGTCAAATGTGCTGAGGTGGAGTTAGAAGATAAGGAGAACCCATATGGGCAGGTAAAGAGCGGCAAGATTGAACTAGACGGATATCTTGGGTGCAAAAAGGAATTCGACAAGGACTGGACTTACTGCGTGCACTATGATGGCCGTTTCAAGGAGGACGAGGAAGCACCCTGGCGTCTTCCGGTCACGTGGAACCATCAAGCAAAGCATCCAGACCTATTCGGATTATTACTTCGAAAGCATCAAGGCTCTGGAGTCTTTTACCGGGTGGGATGTTTTGTAGTTCCTATTAAAGTACTTTCACAAGATATTTTTCAGTGGAGGTTTACAAGAAGTTCTATTACTTACGTCTAGTATTAGTTTCAGTTATTATAAATATTATAGTACCTTTACCAATATTAGAACCGACATCGAGTTTACTGAAACCCGAATTGCGGCGAGTCCAGATAGGGCATTCAGCTGGAGCAAAACTATTAATGAGGTATACAGCATCAACCTAGATTCGTATGTCCTCAGCATGGGCTATTCCGCCATTGAATAAGAGCGTACGTAGTGTCGACACCGTCTATGGATCTAATGTAGAGGTTACACTTTATATCAGAAAGGCTCAGTCAATGCGCGACCAATCATCAGATGTGCAGTAGTGTAGGTCTACTACCAAACAGACTGCACCAGTTTCAAGGCTACCAAGAAGGGTAAAATAAGCTAGAGAGTTCCCTAATTACATATCGATCGTTGGGTATCTTGAAGTGGAGAGTCCTAGTTTGCATAACAGTATCGATGAAGATCCTCTCCATAGACTAATCGGAGCAAACCAGCGACTTGATCCTAGCTAAACGGGTTCTCATGATGCCACTGCGAGTATAGATGGTCTGCACTGGAATATCTCATCGACATTGATCAACAATCCAGAGATCCTTGCGGCTTGTGCAAGATGCATCGCTGCCAATGAACCCCCTTCAGTGCGAAAAAAGGTTGAATCGCGTTCCAATGCCGGAAAAGGTCCCTTCATAGCTTCCTGCCCTAGCCCGGCGAGTTGAAACTCATCCCCTGTTAATTCCAAGTCCCCCGTCGCCGAATCCGTCTCTGGTCGGTCATTTACCAGGAACCCACGCGGAGCGTTCCGATCTAGCTTCCCTGACATGTTCTCGGGCACTCATGGGATCGGCACCCATAATTGTGGTACCATGTAACGTGAGAGAAAGCCTTTATATGTTGGCTTCAATCAAGGCTAGGCCCCTTTCCCTGGTGTGCTTGTACTCCCATTATAACAGTGGCCAAGTCACTGTCCACATCAATATTCCCAAACATTGAGAATTGGGAGTCGTAGTTGTTAATCGTATGAGTTCCATGAGAGCTTGACGCCATACTGTCGAACTGTGCAATACCAATCGGGCCCAGAGGCTGTGTAGCCTCGTCCAACAAAGCCATATCATGTATTGCTGACGAACCCAGATCTCTGACGGTCATATGATCCGCCTGAGTGTTGAATGAGATATTTGTGGCTGGTAAAGTCGTGTCGCCCAAGCGTTCTGTCCTCTTTCTCGCGACAACAGTACTGTTGATATGCGCTAGGATGGTTTCGAGCATTTTAGATGCTCTGAGGGCCTCTTTCGAATTATCGGCTAGGGATTTCCAGAAGTCCTTGGTCATTTCCAAGTTGATCTTCATCTTCATCGTTTGTTCTGACGTCCAGAAGGACGATGCATCTGAGTTTGATCGGAGACTGTCATCCTCTGTCTTACAGTCGTGATACAGGTCTCGTGCAACGATCATGGCGCATGTGAGGAATTCTTTTGTAGCCATAGATTTCACAAACCAAATCAGGGACTGGAACCTTCCACCAGGCTGTGACTCCCTAATCAAAACCGCCAGGTGTTCTAACGTCTCTGATGCAGCACCAATGGCACTACGCCGCGAATAAGCATATCGGGAGTTTTGGCGTCCAAGAGACAGATGCTTTTTGTGCAATAAGCAAACGATCTTCCGGTAGAGTGAGTTGATACTGAAACGGTTCGCTACCACTCTGGCTGTCTCATGAGGGCTCTGCAGAGGCAGTCCTATCAGATGTGCCGGTAAGTCGTCATATATTTGGCGAAGCTCGGTGTCAAATCGTAAAATCTCTTCGTAAGACGTGAGACCATCAACTCTGTTAGTTGCGTGCAGAATATCACTCATGATTCTACAAAGTTTGACCTTAGCAATCATATATGAAGATGGCGTGATTTCTTCCTTTGAGCGAGATGGAGGTAGGGACTCCAGGCTGGGATTAATCTCTTCTTGAAAGAGGTTGACTGGCTCCCTAGTATCGCAATGGTGATTGTGTATCATACTAGGTAGCGATACCTGATGGGAAAACATAACGTCGGCCATCGTCAGAAGAGCCCATGTGCGCCGCCTCATCTCCTGTCCGGCACCGTTAGAATAATCAGAGTCAATGCCTGGCTTTAACTCACAGCTTTGAAGGGACTCAGACAGGGGAACCACTTTCCATCGCGATGATAACCCATTTGGATGGCGATCCTGGTTACCGTGGAGACAAGTAACCACAGTTCCATGTCTATATCCCATCGCGTCCCATATTCGCCAAAGGTATAAAGAAGCATTGTTTCAACCACAGGTATGACTGGCTTAGTATAGTCGGCAACAAGCAGACATTGCGCAGTTCGTAGGCGGTAGCTAACGGCCATTTCTAGCGTTCGACCTCTCCATGCCGTTGGTTCATCGCCAACTCGATGATAGCTTAGCATACCAAGACACAAGATCGAGTAGAGCAAGCCCAGCCACATCAGGGGTGTCTTAGAAGGGTTTTCCCAGTGTGAGTACAATTCCTCGTAGAAAGCACCAGAGTGGATGATGACAACGGGGTTATCTATTGACTCGAAGTACCGAGAGCACAAGGTAAGGATCACGATCCTTGATGGCAAAGCAGCCTGTAACTCGAACTCGGTAGCTGGCGGCGCGGTTCCGTGGAGCAGAGTGATGCCTGCTGAAGCGCTCAGTGGCTTGGACAACCTGATCTCTTCGTAGCTTGCTTCCAGCTCCTGATCGTATTTGGCGGACGATGCTTTGACCTCTAAGATGTCAGCCAGAATGGTTTGCCAATGTTCTTGACCGATATACACCGCATTCCCATTTCTTGGTTCAATGCTGAGCACACCTAGGGAAGTGGCTAGGTCGTCGATGTCACCGCCCTCTGCCCTGGTGTTCTCGGGTGTTCGGCCACGATGAGCTCCTGTTGAGCTTTCTCCGTTGCCCGTCCTACTAGCGGATCCTGTGTTTTTCATGGCTGAGGGAGATCTTGCATCAACAACTGCCTCACCACGCATTAATGTTAGAACCAGATCCTCAAGACGATTGAGGCGATACTTCAGCGACTCAGAATTTGCCTCGCTATCCTCTGTTTCACTGGCGACGGGGGCTGAGTAGACGCATGTTGTTGTTTCTGCACCACCCTGGCGTACACAATTGCTGCAAGGGCGATTTCGATCACATTTCCTAAAGTGTCTTTAGCCTTTGAAAGGAGTTGTAAAATTTCGAGTGAGCTTTTTACCATCTGGCAACATTTTATTAGCTTTCGCGTTTACAGAGTATCCACATGTGCAAGCTTGCTTACTTTCGGACTCGGCATAGTGAACAGTTGATGGGCACCCTCTTTCTTTTTTTAGTGACACGGAACTGTTCCCCGGCAGTTACTGCTCGAAGAGAATCAGGGAGGTAGTAGTTGTAGATAGAAGATGGCGTGAGATCCATTGTGCAATCGTCGCCTGGTTTACTCTACCATGCACGGGTCATGATAGTCCAGTGGTGTTTCCAATCGTCTTTTTGAGTGGGAAAATAAACACATACAAGGTTCAGGAAAAGGTTTAGAACACCCGTTACTTGCATAACTAGCTGTGCGTTTACTATCATAACCTTTATAATTACAACACATACACCTTGAAAGAAAAAGAATGTGAAAACTATTTTGAAAAAACATACAATAAATTTCTGGTTAGAAGATACTAATTCAATAGTAAATGTCTACTACTCAGGATATCCTATTGAATCCATCGTTACCACAGATGTGCAAAATAAAGGCGCAATCAGGCTTTCACGCGCGGGTGTGGGCAGGCACCAATGTGTGAGATTGCTCAAATTGCCATCTTTACCTTACTTTCTACCCTGTAGCCTATCACTTTATACCACCAGTCCAGTCATTATTAAGAAATCTGGTTTTTCTCATGTCTAATATATATCAGCAAGTGCAGTATATGAATTGTTGAGATATCATAATGTGATATTATGTATGGTGTCACATAGGGTAAGTGGATTCGATGGAAACGTACTAGGACTTAGCTAATGATAACTCCGTAGCAAGGAAGTTTTAGAAACGTACTAGGACTTTATGCAGCGTAAATCCGAAGGCCGTGCGCGGGCGTCTAATTTAGAAAAAGACGCTAGGACTTTACGCATATAATCTATTTAGTTTAGCCCGCAGATGTTGCCCAGGTATCCGCTCATGATGACGACATTCCGAATACGAGAATTTATCAAATACGTGTGGCGGACCAAATTAGATTAGCGCAGCATGTCTTAGATAGCACTAGGAATATGATGTGACGGAGTTTTTGTGACTCTCCCGCCAAGATTTTCACGAAGTCATTTTGATTTCCCATACCAAAAACATTTATTAACTAACTCAAATTAATACCGGGTCCTAGCAAGAGATGCAATTGCAATTCAGTTGTTGTTCTCCTTCTTCGCAATTCATCTGACCTCATATCATTATGCACAGGGTGGACTCAATTGAACCGCAATCTCCTGTGCCTTGCCACATTCTCAAGGTGTTGTTGATACACTTGATGTGGAGGTCAAGCATATAAGTAAGGATCTGCCAGAATATCTGACTTTAGGTACCAATGCAGTTGAACAAATGCGTACCCAGTGTTATAAAGTTTGAAATGACTTAATAAGTGGAAATCAGTCTCCTCAAAACGAGTTTCTTGTATAATAAGTGCCGAGATATCTAACTGGGAGTTATAACCTTTCAGGTTATTGAAGTGTAGTGTAGTAGCTAATCTAATATATTCCGTCTCAAACCGAAACTGATTAGAAACGAATAACAACCTTGGTCTCCTCCCGCCTAGTGAATCTCTGATACGCCTCCGGTGCATCCTCAATGCCAACAACGCTGCTGATAATAAAGCTGGGTTTCGCAATTCCCTGGTCAATAAGCCTCATAAGCTCTGGAGCTACAAGCTTCACATCCACCGGACCAATCCCCCAGGTCAACCCCTTGTAAAAGAAGTCCGCGATGGGAAAGTCAATGCTGGAGGGGATGCGTGTTCCATGGGAGCCTCCGCCGACGCTGTCGAGGTTCTCGTAAACACCAACTACACCCATACCGCCTTTATATCCAGTCACAGCTACCATACTCTTAATCACAATGTCGGTCTGGATGTCGAGAGTGGCGTTCATCGCCTCGAAACCCACTGCATCAACAGATCGTCTCACTCCGTTTGGTTCATATGCGAGTATCTGCTCAACTGCGTCTGATGCAGTGAAATCGATGGGAATTGCGCCGATTGAGGAGGCAAGTGCTAATCTCTCTGGAACATAGTCAACGACATATACCTTGGAGGCGCCACGGATGAAAGCCGAGTGCGCGGCAAGGAGGCCAACAGGGCCAGCTCCGAAGATGGCAACGGTATCACCACTCTCGAACCCCGCAAAATTGAGAGCGGTCCAGCCTGTGGCAAAGATGTCTCCGACAAAAAGATAATCCATTTCGAGTGTTGAGTTTAGTGCTTGCGAATTGGGAATTGGCATCAAGTTATAATCGGCATGTGGCACCCTCACGAATTCGGCTGCCGGCATTTGTCAGAGTCACGCACAAGTTAGATTATGGGTGCGGAGAACTTACATTGAGCACCACCCAACTGGCTAGCGTACCATTCCATCTCACTCGGTGTCAGTTCAAACGAGGCGTTGTGTACTCCATCAGGAACAACAACGTAGTCCCCTATCGCGATCTCTTGAACAGCATCACCAATATGTTCAACTATGCCCATAGCTTCGTGTCCAAGGCTCCAAGGCGTGTCTTGTCTTGGAGAGAAGCCATTGGTAATGTGCAGATCGGTTCCGCAAATACCAGCATATCGAACACGAACTATTGCATCCGTAGAGGCTTCGATTGTCGGAACGGGAAGGTCTCGGATTGCCACAGTCTGCAAGATACCTTCCCACATCACGCCTCGCATCGAGGTGTTGAAGAAAGAGTTGTTTGACATGTTGCTTAGTGTTCCAGAAGTATGTGTAGGTGAAAGATATTGAAAACGGGCTAAAGAATGTCTGGCACAATTTAAAAAGCGTGATGCTACTTTTATAAGCACGGGCTTAGACTACAGTATAGAGAAGCGTAAAAGTCCCCGATACTAACTTTCCGCTTGAGGCCTCACCCACGAACGTTCCACTAGAGCCTAAAGGGGATAATCATAATCCCCATAATTATCACCGAGGTCATTAGGAAGCAAACCATATCGTTTGTGTAGGGGTTGTATTGTAGGACGCGTAAGACAAAGTGAGTTAACGCTGAACACAGGGTTAGATTATAGTAAAAATTGGGCAGATTACGGCGGCTCATGCACGGCATGTCGTGGCCCGTCCCACGCATGCAAATGCCACCTGTGCTACATTGTTCTGGACGCGTGGATTGCCAAGACCTGGCGTGCTACGCCGCTTCATTTACGTAGGTCGTCAACCATGTCGTGTTGGTCTTCACTCACTATGCAGGTTCTCATATGGTGTAACTCATAAGTTTCTTCTCTTAAGCAACACTATCGGTCAAGAACCAGGGAGCCAGTACCCTGTGAAGACGAGAGAAGATAGGACGAAGGCAGATGTGGCTTGGTTCTGTTGTACACTTGGGACAGACGGATACGTACTCGAGGGTTACATTGAAGCGGTCACCCCGGATCAACTATTCAATGTGCTGAATACATTTGTTGCCGTATAAGTCCGTGGCATGGAAGTCAACCATCTTCAAGACCAAGCATAAGGTTCTGGTGATTAGGCAGAGAGCCTGGGATACTAGCATCCCAGCCTAGGTGTCATTGCCGCAATTTACAGTTCAGTGTTAGCCTTGCCTTGGCCCCCAATAGGGAACGGCTTCGTCACACAGGTGGGAGTGCTTCATGCAAATGTATACGCTTGAGATGTTTTTATTTCAAAGTGAGATCTTCTTGTAGAGGCTGAACGGCCTAGTCTAATTGATTTCTACATTGGGTACTTCTAGTTCTCGGCAGCTGCTGCATGCTGCGCGCCGAATCGAGCGCCGTGGGGCTTGGTGTTGTCGATAAGGCTCCGCAACTCCGCCTTCTCTTCTTCGCTAAGCTCAATGTTCCTCGATGCCCAGTTCTCTTCTAGACGGTTAACCTTGGTCGTACCAGGGATTGGAATGAAGCCCTGGGCAATAACCCAAGCAAGGGCTACTTGGGCCATAGTAGCTCCCTTCTTGGCGGCCACCTTGCGGAACTCATTGACAACTGCAAGGTTCTTGTAGAAGTTGTCGCCTTGGAACTTGGGGGCTTCGCGTTAAATGATAGTTAGCGACAATGAACTGCGCAAAACCCATATGAGACGGTAAAATAAGTTCTAACTTACAGCTGCGCCGGAAGTCATCAGGGGCGAAATCATCGGGTGTCTTATACTGAAAGTCGTCAACGAGCACACCGTGACCTAGGGGGCTGAAAGCTACGAAAGCGACCCCAAGCTCTCTGCATGCATCGATGACACCGCTAGTTTCGTGTACTGTCTCAAATGCAGAGTACTCAGACTGGACAGCGTCAATCTTAGCAACTGTAAATCATTGGCTATTAGCAATTCGCTTTGGCCCATGCAATATAGATTATTATTAGGTTGTGTCAACTTACTTGAATTTGCCTTGCGGAGTGTAGCAGCCGAGGGTTCAGAGAGGCCGATGTACTTAGTCTTGCCGGATTTACGAAGGCCATCAAGAGCGGTAATTGACTCTTCTAGGGGTGTATCTAATTCAAGGTCAGTAGTAAGTCCTAGACAGACTGAGGCAAGGTAGTGGTCTTCTGTAACATACTGGGGTCAATACGATGGAGGTAGTATAGATCAGGCGTGAACCCAAGCCTCTCAATGGTGCCTTCAATGTACTCATTGATATGCTCCGCCGAGTTAGTGATGCGACCTCCGCCACCATTGAAGATCTCGAAACCACATTTAGAGGCAACTTTGAACACGTGTAAGTGATTCTGTGTGTACCAAAATGGCAGTAAACTATTTATGCAACTTACGAAAAACCTTATCGCGAACGTTATGCTTCCTGATAAAGTCACCAAGAAGCTTTTCGTTGATTCCAGCGGAGTAAACAACCTACATCGGGTAGACCTGTTAGCTTCTGACAGTCCTTTGCGGGAACAGGAGGACGGCTTACAGCAGTGTCCCAGAAAGTGCATCCAAGCTCGATGGCTTTCAGGAGAAGAGGCTCCGCCTCTTCAGGGGTCAAGTTGGTGCCCATAACAAAGCTGATACCCATGGCCCCGAAGCCGGGGACGGGAACCTCAATGCCTGCGAAGGGGAGCGTCTTGACCATCTTGGCGGCGTATTGTTGGGAGAAGGATCTGTTTGTAGAGACTGTGGGAGTTCTAAGTGTTGTACGGATGATGGTTCTGGTAATGGCTGTTCTGCGAACGGTTGAGAACATATCAGATTGATTCTTCGAGTTCGAGACTGAGAGAAGTATTGTCGGTGACCTAAATACTGCAGGTTGCATGCTCATAAGTTATCACCAACGCGCACGATTAGTGTGTTAGGTGACTAAGCTATCTTGCTAGGACAAGGTCTTGGCCTGATGTTCTATGACGTTTCCGCGTCTGATGTATTGTGATGATGAGGCAATATCTCCATCTTCCTTTGTAGGCCGGAGGTAAGGTGGTAATCACCGCTCTAAGTCCATGCATTGTGATCGGGGTGGGTACCTGAGCCAAATAGCTTCCTCTACAAGCCTCTACCCAAAAGTGTCGACGAAGCAAGTGTTTCGTAGGAAGTGGGCCAAATGAATGACCAGGACTAGTTGGGGGTGGGAAGCAAAGTGGGCACTAGCTGTGTACGTACATAACCGATAATCATCGGGTAATCTGGCTCACATTGTCACATCGGCGCCAAGCTTTATTATTAAAGGTGGGTAGCTACAGCCAAAACAAATACCCCTATTGGTTGATGGATACTCCCACAAGCTAATCAATTTATCTTACTTCTCCACGGATACCATGACCACCCAACTTTCGTAGTACTTTGATATTTCACTTATAGTATATCGATTGAAAACCAACTAGAGACTAAGAAAGGTAGAACACATAGCCCTGCTCGTGCGCCCAACTGAAGTCGACGGTTGGGATTGACAGTAAAGACCAATGCCACTTCCAAGAAGCTCAAGTTTGAGTGCAATACCAGTATATTGAAATCACAAATATTAGTATGCCGGACACGGTGCATTCCATGGTCCAGCGTTCAGAGCTGGTCTTGCCATGTCCGGGACTATTGCTTAGTCAATGTAGATTGGTAGTAAAGAACTCGACCAGCTTGGGTGTGCTCTGGGAAGTCTTGTCGTAAAGGTCAATATGGGTGAGACCCGGTATAATATAAAGTTCCTTGGGCTCTTGGGCGATGGCCATAGCCCGTTCGCTGAAGTAAAGAGTGTCGGCATCTCCACCGGCAATCATGAGCAGAGGCCTGGGTGAGATGAGATTCATGAAGGTGAAGGAGCGGTATGTAGCAAGAAGTTCAATACTGCGCCATAGGTTCAGATTAGGCGAGGTGGGGTACTGTCCACGCGACGTGCGGTAGTAGTTATGAGCTTCCTGATAAAAAACAGGGAGGGTAGGCAGGACATCGCTCGGGTTATGAGGGACAACCCGGGTCTCGTTGAAGGGAGCGCCGCGGCCTTCGTTGGTACGCTGGCGACCAGCTTCAGCGAGTAGAGTGTTCAAGTTCGGCAGTAGCGGACCGTTGAAGCTGCCGAAGCCCTCGGCGTTCAAAACACCTAGATCTACGGCGCTGACCGTGGCTACGGCCTTGATCCGCTTGTCGGTCTGAGCGGCAAACGGAACATAACCGCCCGAGGCACACACACCCAGAGCGCCAATATTATCAGGGTCGACGATGTCTAGCGTGGAGAGGTATGTGACAGCGTTCCTGACATCATTCGCGCGCTGGTATGGGTCTTCGAGGTACCGAGGAAACCCGCCACTCTCGCCCTGATAGGCCGCGTCAAAGGCAAGGGTGATGAAGCCACCTTGCTCGGCTATCTCCTTTGCATACTGGCCAGATGTTTGCTCCTTGACTCCACCACGCGGATGTCCGACCACTATGGCTGGGCGTCTAGCACCGGCGAGTTTGGACGAAGAGTTAGATGCCGGTACATATAGATGGCCTGCTAGAGAAATGCCGTCGCTTGAGAAATGTATCCATCGGCGCTCTACATCTGTAGCAGAGAGTCCAGGAAGCGTGACCAGCGTAAGGACAATTGCTGACACCCAGGACAATGTTTTGGAGGGCATTTTGCTAGTTCAAGGGGGAGCAGTGCTTTTGGGATAATAAAGTATTGTATGATGGCGACTGGAAGAGTGACGAGAGCTCGGAGTTGTGGTGATATACCAGTTGCTGATTATCATGTAATTTTGAGTAGTTTATTAGCCATATTTGTAGTTTCGCGTCAGACTCCACGGCTGCTCGTGTAAGTATATTGGTTCTGTCGAATCGTTAGTCCGTACGCCTTTACCTGCCACTAATCATACATACAGGGGTCAGATTAGAGTGTGAGACCAAAGACATGTAGTTTATGAAATACCTGGCAACGTGTATTGGTGGCTGAGTAGAATCCCTGAAGAGCTTAGACCACCCTCTTCTGTGGTGCAATTCGTGATCTGTTGTCTCAGGATATGAGAGTATTTACCACCTTGACCTAATTGCCTGTTAGCTTACGGACAGGACGCTAGACATCCTGGCCGTCCTTGCCAAGGTTTTAGCGTGCACGGTTCGGTATTGGGTTCCCGGGCGGCAGTTCGTACCCGAGGTCTCCTGGGATATGGGCATGATGAACAGGATAACATAGCCTTTACACGAATATCACCACGGTATCCAAGCCTCGTTCCGATATGGTACAGATTAAGGGTTCGAGAATACCAAAGAAGGTAGATCTGGAAACTAAAAAGCTGGAAGAAAGGGAGAATGAGATACCGCTGTAGTCATTAACAGAGCCAACCGCTAGAGACTAAGTCTAATTGTATACTGAGGGGTACACAGATGACGTCCTCAAACCAGACATGACAAATCGACTATAACGATGTATTGTATACATGTAGGCTAGGGAAGCATAAGGACACAAGTAAATCATAGCCTTGACAGCTAGGAAGGCGGAGGTGCCGGGCTCTCCGTATGAAAGCCACTGATCTAGCGTTTCCTGGACTTGCTACCCCTGTACGTCTGCACAGCTTAATGAGGGGAGATTCTCCGCGGACTTGTCTAGTCTGTTCAGGTCTACTGATTAAGTGATAGCGGTACGAGCCCAACCTGCTTGTTCCAACTTTCAGCGGGCTTGTAACCCCGGATTCACACCTTGAATGAAAGCCGTGATGAAACAAGGATCTCTGCCCGTTCCCACTTTCATATAGACGTTTTGGTGTGGTCAAAGCCGGTTCTGCTCTTCCCGGATAGATGGAGGCCTCTCAAGATTGTAGGGTTCCTGATCATGGTCGAATCAAGCAGACTTTGATTGTTGATCCTCAACACTAATATGGCTACTGTTAGCCATGCCGATAGATGTGTCAGTAGTAGCACGTCGATTAAATCGAGATTAAACAACCCCCTTCCATTGACAGCGCTGTCATGGCTGCCCTCCGCGTCGCCACCACGTCTATGTATTTGTAACCATTTTAATATACAGGCTTCCAAAATCCACCAAGTAATCGAGCACTCGTAACTGGTGGGCGTGTTTACGCGTTTTGGTGTAGATTTTAGACTTAATTACCTGTCGCTGCGAGATAAGGCTAGTCAGAAGAAAATGCACATGTGAGAAAGGTGAAGCTTTGGCAACTCTAATTTGATTTATGGGCTGACAACACCACTCCAGATTTCCCTCGCCAGCTTGGCTGCCCAGAACTCGCCTTCTAACTTCGCTATTTAATAATCACTAGACTGGAGTACGTAAATCTCAGGTTTCGGTCGAGTGTATTTGTTTGAACCGAATAACTCATACAGCGTGAGCAACTAGCGATATCCCGCCTCCCCAATCCTGCCCTGTAATACAACTAATTGGGACATGGGTCTTCTGAGGGCTCGATAAGAAATCCATCGTAGACTAGGAGACTGCCACCCTGGGGAGTGAGATTTGCACGGTGAGTGACTGGGTCCTTTGCGACAGTGAAAAGGGTCTGGAAGCTATGAAATCGTTAAACTGATACATTAAGAGTAAAGGATGTTGTCCAAGTCTCGGCATTTCACGGAACTTACTATGTTGTAGAACATTTACCATCAGCGGTGGTGACTGTCTGCATGACGCCGTAGACATGGAACGTCTTTTCGGTTGCTGAATCTTTGGCCACGACAGTTTTGTTTGGAAAATGCTTAGGTGTCGTCAGCGAGCGTGTCTGGTCAGGGGATTACCCTTGACGCGTAGACTCACATTCCATTGGATCGAACCATCAGCGGGTAGCATAGCCGCCCTTGACTGTAAAATGGCGTTTGCTCCAGTAGCCTTATTTCCTAAGACAATGAGGCTCCCGTTGCGGGCAAAGAAATCGGTATAGCTGGACGTTGTCGTCGGATCCTCGTTGTTCTTTAACAACCTGCGTAAATGATATTGTCAGCTTCTCTAACTTCCTCGTTACGAGCTTCACAAGACTTACTCATAATACCAAGGTCCAAAATCAGGGTCGACACCGCAACTGGGAGAGTAATTAACCATTGAGATTGCTTGAGAACTCCCAAACATCAAGCCAAAGGCTAAGGATAGAGTATAAGGCTTCATTTCTATGGTAAGCGATCGGTAGTCAATATGAGCTCCGATTTTGTGATGGAGAACTAGAGAGCGAACAGCATGTGATTATAAGCTAGTCTTATAGAATTTTAAACTCGTACGAATACTAATCTCGGACTTAAGAGTCCCGTAAGAGTCCCGGTATCTCCACTAATTTCCGATAACAATACAGATATGCTTAAAGTTTAAAATGCATTGACAAGTAGAAAGCCTTCAACTACGATACCCACGGCTTATCACCTACCCACAGCCCATTACCTTAAAAACCACACCCCCGTTCGTTGTTATTCATGGTACCTAAATGAAAAGATCATCTCAATGTATTTCCCATTATTAATAACAACCCTAATCACTGGGCGAAGCAAAAGCAGTATCACCAGGGGAACGCATGCTTAGAATGAGTACGTCAGTTAGAAAATACAAACATCAATACAAATGAAAGAGAATTTATTATTAAGGTTAAAGTTTTACTAAAGAGTACTATTAAATCTAATATTCCTGACTAAAGAATGGAAAAGGTAAGAAAAGTTAGGTTTAATATTTAAATGAGACTATAAGTAGCCTATCTTATTTCTGCTACCTAAGGTATAAATCTTAATGCTTATAACTTATAACAGTAGATTAAATGGCTATGTTGGGTATTATAACAATATCACCTGTCAAGCCTCTTGAAATACAATAACAGTTCGAATTTAGTAATAGAGAGATGTCAAAAAGGGAGATATTCTAGCCTTATACTAGGTCTGGATTAACCACTTGAAATTTAAAAGTATTTATATACATGAATTGGAAGGCCCTACAGTTGTAACGCAAACTTAAGCCTTAACACTAGCACCTGTTAGGCTAAGGGTGTAGTCAAGACCCTTAGAAACCTCAGCGCTCAGGTTGAAACCATCATACAGGATAGGCTTAGCAGGAGCGTTACTAATAATGACACTGACGTCCTCGCCAGCCTTAACGGGAACAGTAGCAGCACCATTCTGAAGAGTGATATAAGACGACTTGCCACCCTCACGGTAAACAGCAATGGTGGCAACGAATTCAGCATTGGAAGAAACCTTAGCCGTAACTTGGCTACCGGTAACCTCAAGAGGAATAATATTAGATCCCATATAGCGAGGCTCGCGACCAGACTTGGGCTTGTAAGAGCCACTGCCAGAAGCCTCAACATTGCTGAAGTTGATCTGCTCGCGCTGCTGGAAGAAAACCTCCTGAGCAGTAGCGTGTCCAATATCAACATAGGCCATACGAGCCCAGTAGCGACCAACAATATCGCCGACGGTAACGTTTTTGGCAACGCGGGCGAGGGTATGAAGGGGGGTCTCGTTGCTACCCTTCTCGTACTGTAGTTGCAGCTGACGAATGGTATCTTGACCAAGACCGGCGAAGTTGTCGGGGTTGTTGGTCAAGTAAGCCAGGAAAGGCCAGGCCTGGTAATAGTTACCCGTATCAACAGAGCCGTCAACAATAACCTGGTGAGAGTCACCTAGGACCTTCTGCAGTTCGATCTCGGTGGGCGAAGTCTCCTGGTTATGGTTCTTTCGGGCGGCCGCGCAGATGTCGGAGGTCTTGTAGGTGTCGGCAACCCAGTTGGCGAGAGTCTCCCACCAAGCACCAGTTCGGCCCTGGTCAACCCAGGTCTGCTGGTGGTAGTGCAGACCATGACCGTACTCGTGGACAGTGACGCCAGGGACAGCGAGGTACTGGTCAACGACTTCGAGCCAGGCCAGCCCAGTCTCGTAGTCAGAGTGCATCACACCAGCAGCGTTGTCCAAAGAGCCAACGGAGTAGATGTTAGTCTTGTATGGAGTGCCACTGTTGCTCTGGTCGTTGAAAGACAGACCGGGAGAGCGCCACTTGAGAGTTCCCACGAAGCAGTCGTACGCGCCCTCGAGCATGTCGATAGCCTTGGTTGCCTCATCGGCAGATGCTCCGTAGACACGGAAGTGGGCCGAGTCTTTAAAGTTGCTGCCACCAGGGCCAACATTGGGATTCGCAGTGTACGTGGCCGATGCCGCCGGGGCAGTGACAGCCTGGGGAAGAGCGTAAGCACCAGCGGCGAAAAGGCCGATAGTGGCAGTCTTCTTGTTGAAGAGGCCCATTGTAGCGAATAAAAAGAGAAAACGAATGTAGTGATGCTTGGAATGAAATAAAAAAGAATGAAAGAGAATTGAAAGATCTTAAGTGACAGAAAGATATTTCGATTTAGGAGCCCATCTTCACTATATATGTAATACTCCGTATGTCAAGTTTAAAATAAACAAGGACGTATCATACAGCTATGTTTAATTGGTGGATTATTCATGTTTCTCGTATTAGTGGTTTCAACATAAGGTTTCAGAACAAGGTCTGTGATGACCTTAATGTCACTTTAACTAAATAGGCATAGAACGATTAAGGTGCTGTTACTGGTCATAATGACTTGGCGTTCTCTCTAGTATTATTTTCTCGTCCTTCTAACACCCGCCCTATCTGTCCTCAATTGTAGTATTACGCGATCCTATCTATTTCTTTTTTTCGACGTTTCTGCAAAATTAACCGGGGCCCAGTAAAACCCACTTGGAAGCTAATCCCCTTTAAAAGTCAGGTTATAGCAGAGAAGTAAAATAAAGTAATTAACTTGTCGTAGTATCTATTAGCTAATAGGGTTATTTCTGGCCATAACTACCCCCCTTTAAACCCATCTTTAACATAAGTGTAAAGCTTGGAGCCGATGTGTCTGTAGAAACGACATGCGCGAGATTACTAAAGGATCATCGGTTATAACCGACCCCGCCTACTCGCACAGCTCGCACAGCTTAGTCTTATACGCGTACACAGCCTTGTCCACTTTGCTTCCCACCCCCAACTGGTCCCGGTCATTTATTTAATCTACTTCCTACGAATTACTTATTTTGTAATACTTTTAGGTAGAGGATGGCAAAGAGCCGGTCGGCCTGGTAATGTCACAGGTTAAGCACTGACAGAATACTTCCGGATCCGGATCTATTGTGACACAAAAGCTGCTCTATCTTTTCAACCAAGATGTCGCCATCTAGTGTAGCACCTTCCACACATTAAACGACGTCGTCAAGACTGCCAAAGTCGACACAGCCACTAAAAGATAAGCACACAATAGGATAAGGTCTTCTTCAAGCATAGATCATTTAAATACAGCCCAAGTCAGAGTATATCTTGACAATTTTAGTAAGCATACCGGACAGCACTTGAATTGGCCCCCTGGTCAAGCTCCTTATTAGTCCTTACCAACCAAACCCTCATAGCCCAGCAACCCGCAATACACATCGTGGCGAACCCGGCGTTACTAGCCATGCCAATCAAGTATCGAGGGCCATCTGACTTGGGGTAAAGGTAAGCGGTATAGATGTATGACGCGTTGGCAATGACGTTGACGATTGACAAGCTGACTGATTTCTTCTCGGGGGTTGAGCCTAGTGTTGCAGAAACCCATCCGAGAATCATGGAGTTAACAGCATAAGCCCCACTGGCGAATAGGAAACAAGAGATATAGCGAGCAGGCGTGTTCAGAGTTACGCAGGAGATAATGTAACCGACTAATGCCATGCCCATGCATGCAGTTATATGCCATGTTCGTTCGTTAAATCGTCCGGAGGACCATCCAGCCAGATAGCCGAAAAATCCGGAAACGAGGTAAGGTGGGCAGGTCAAAACCAGAGTGATGGTGCTGTTGAAGCCAAGAGAGCCAACGACTGTAGGAAAGAAATTGTTGAATGAGCAGGCTGATAGATGCATGTTTTGGATAAAGCAAAAGAGCCAAAGACGAGGATCGCGAACGGCCTGGGCAAAGCCAGCTCGAGCCCCCTTGCTTTCCTGGAGACCAACAGTGTCGCGTACCATGCGATTATGGGCAAGCTGGCGCTCTTCTTCGCTCAGCCATCGTGTCGTAAGCGGGCTATCGGCCAGTGTGAAGATTCCAATAATCCCAACTGCAAAGGTCAAGGCTCCTTCAATAATGAAGAGCCACTGCCACCCCTTGAGTCCATGATGTCCATCAATCGTACCAAAAGTGGCCGCTGCGATCAAGCCCGAGAAGGACGTGGCAAAGATATTTCCAGAGTATAAGATCGAGAGACGAGTCGCAATCTCTTTGCGGGTATAGAAGATGGCCAGTAGGTAGAGTGCTCCAGGATAGAATGGTGCTTCGGCAACACCGAGGAAGAAACGCACGATGACAAGACCTTTGTAATCTTTGACAAGAGCTGTGCAGGCGGATACAATAGCCCAGCCCATCATACAGATAGACATGTATAGCGAGGGTCTGACACGTTTCGAGGAGATGAGCATGTTGGATGGGATTTGCATGAGTAGGTATCTGATTGATGGTTAATTTAAAAAGAAAAGGCTTGTTAGATGAAGAGCTTACCCGACAAACAGAATCGAGATGCAAGTATTGTACTGCGTTCCCTTCAGACCAAGATGATCCTCCAACCCATTGAGTCGCGCCTGGGCAATTGCATTTCGATCAAGCTAAAAGTATCAGTAACTCCCTCTGTATAACAGCGCCCTACGGCACTTACGTAGTTGAGGAAGTACATTGCCCAGAGAATGGGCATGATGCGGAAGTCCAACTTGCGAACAAGGCGAATCTCCGCTTGATCCGTCTTCTTCACAGCACCAGAGTAATCGGCCTCAGGGTCCATAAGGACACCGCTCTTCTCGACGTGATCGGCGACGGACATATTGGTGAAGTCCGCTTCGTGCTTGTGCTCGATGCTTCCGTGCTTGGAGGTAGTCATAATGAAGTGTCAAGGAGTTATGATGATTGATGAGCTTGATGATACCAAGAGTAATTAGAAGGGGATGACATCCTTTATAACTTGAGTTTTGGGGTAGGACAATCCTCCTTTCTGATCTTGTTTCTGGGGCCCCAGGTTTTCCCCCGGATTGGCATGGCTAGCTCAGGCTAGTTCAGACCCAGGACCATCAAAGGGTTGTGTCGGAGGAGGAAAAGGCCGCCAAGATGTGGGGTCTTGTGAACTTGTCGAGCAGCGAATGAGGGCGGGGGTTAGTGTTATATGAGAAATGGTTAAAGTTCAATAAATGGGAAAAGACATAGTGTGTGGCTTCATTAGATAACAAGTCATACTGTGGGTGTCTGGTACATGAGCTGTAGTTATCTAGAGAACTTAAGTGATAAGACTTCAGTCCGAGACATGAAGGGTTTAAAAGTCGAAAAAGCATATCCAATCTATCACAGCAGTGTGATACAGACTCTTCTCACGTCGCAAAGATGTAATTCTACAATGTTATCATAATAACAGTGGTGTCTGGCTTAGAAAAAACACAAAATCATGTGAAGCGATAATTGTTAATTTAGTAATATTAATACCCTGTAGGGTTGTTGGGGTGATAAAGTCTTCGATCTAGGAGACAGGTGATATAAGCGAGCGGAGGAAGAAAAGACCGCGGGGTTTTCTTTGTCCGAACATGAGGTTCAGCTTAAATTACCAAGAAACCGCGCTACAATTAATAGTAATTACTGAAAGCATCAATACACACCTAAAATAGTTTTGAAAGGACTTTTTCTTGCGGTTCCTAATATATTCTGATAATAGCGGATAAGATAGCGCGTAGACGCCGCATTAGAACTCGTAGCCAAGGATTGGCCCCATTATACAATTGAGAAACGATACAGGGCTGGCCTCCTAGAACAATCTGAAGCGCTATGCGACTGCTGCATTGCCTCGTTGAAACATACAGAAGACGAAGGCGGCAACGGATAGAGTAATAAAGACGCGGACAAGGCAGGGCGGATAAATAAGGCTTAAGTCATATACCAAGCAAGCATGTATGTCCCAAAGTTGCAGGAAGAGAACTAGAGCATAACAAGCTGTTGATCAAGCAGTTTTGCATTAAAAAAAACACAATTAGGCAAACTCTGAGGAATTTGAGTCAAGTACACGAATAATTATCGCACCGTGATTGCGGACGATCCGAAGATTGATGCCCATTCCCGAATGTAGTTGATCGACGTGTTATCGTGGCCTTACCGAAGTCTGGATTGACAAGATCACGGCTGAGGTTCTCCTTATCATGTGGATGTCCCAGTCACAGTTGATCCTGGGCCTCTGCCAAGTCATTGCGTTGGGTTTTGACAAGAATGGCATGCTCATTTCCTAATACTCAGCTGGGCCAATATTCTAAAAGTAGATCTGCAATAGCTGGAGAAAGAATGTTTAGCTTGGATGCGCCTGTAAAGATAGAGGCTTGTACCAGGGAATATGGGGCAGTAGTCGGTTTATGCAGCAATCCAGGAATTCATAACTGCCATCATTGCCAGTAACTGTCACACAGAGGGTTGCCACTATGGACGTAATGCTTCTATTGTCTTGTGTGTTTACGTGCTGGAAACAAACTGGCTCGGCCAGAAACTATGGACTTGGCCTGGCCACCTTACCATCACCACCAGGGCTCACACCCTGTTAGACGACAGGCTGGCAAAATGAGAAGGGCGTAACAATAGAGCCTGCGGTGCATCCCATTCCACCAACTGGCCCTGATCTAGTACCGCGATACGGTCATAACTCGCGATGAAGTCTAGCCTATGTGCAATAGTAATAACAGTGCAGCCTTGGAATTCTTGGTCGATAACTTTGCGCATCCGAAGGTCAGTTTCATGATCAACATTACTGGTCACCTCGTCGAGGATAAGGATTTGCTTTGGCTGCAAAAGAGCTCTGGCCAAACAAAATAGTTGCGTTTGACCGGGTGAGAGTGCCAATGAGTTCAGCTCAGCGTCTAGTCCACCATGCGCCAATAGATATTCGTCCAAGCCGACGCGTCTACAGACGGAGAGTAGTTGCACGTCATTTTGATGCCCTCTGAAGTCTAGGTTGAATCTTACAGAGCCTGGCATCAGTAGAGGGCTTTGCGTAATCGTATTCATGCGAGAACGTATCTCTTCGGGCGGAACACTGGCCAGGTCAATGCCATCGATTACAACGCGACCGCTTTTGATATGCATCCCTCGATAAAGTGAGAAGATCAAGGAGCTTTTGCCGCTGTAATATGTTAGACTCGCTCTGTGTTTGACGATTTATCTATGATCGGAGCTTACCTTCCTGTCCGCCCACAGATGCCTACTTTTTGACCAGCTTGGATCACCAGCGAGATGTTCTTCAATGTGTCGGGAGATGAAGGACTGGTTCCAGTTAGCACAGAAGATCGATGCAGCTGTCCCTTTTACCATGAAGAATCAACAAAACATACGAGTAAGAAGCTACAAGACTTTCAATGCGAATCTCGCCCCTTAGCGGCCAGTCAGTTGGGAGTGTTATCACTCTGTCCGTACCCTCCTCCACGGGTGTCTTGTCCTTGAAGGTTCGAGTGCGGACCAGTGCCCCAAGTGATGTTTCGAGCTTGGTCCATGCCTGGACTACATTGGCTAGGTTGGAGTTGAAGGTTGTGATATTGCTGATGGCGAGACCAACGGCACCAGCGGATATAGAGTCTCTCAATGTGACGGCAAAAACAGCAAGAAGGATTGCCATGCCAGCCACAAGCAAATCAAGGACCACCGTAAGCCACCTTTGAATGCAAAATAACATGTAGACTGCCCGCTGTGAGTCATCTAGCAGCGCATAATGCTTATTAGTCAGTGATTCCTGCCAGCGGAAGCAGCGAATGGTGACCAGGCCCCGCAAAGACTCTAGAAAGTGGCGATACAGCGGCGCTCTCAGTTCAATATCGAGTAACCTGATTTGTCGCGAAGTACGCAGGTAAAGCCCTTGAATCACATATATGGCCAGCAGACAGGCCGGGATTGTTGCTGCGATCCAATGTGCAGACACACATATGACGACTAACTGAACAGTGGAAATGGCAGCAACTGGTTTTGGTCAGAGATATCTCATACGGAAGAGGGATAATCAATGACAGCTCTTACATGCGGTGGTGTTCAACGCGGCAAGCGGTAAGGTCATGTCAAACAGCTGCATGTCTTCACTAAAATGGTTCATTAAAATTCCTACGTCTGTATTTGAGAAGAAGGACAAGGGTGCCCTATAAGCCGTTAATGTCGTGATTCCTCGAAAGAAGGAAGCTAGAAGAGAAACATACCTCATTGTTGATCGAAGAACTACTGAGTGGAAGTAGAGTGCAGACCGAGACACCATTCGTACAAAGAGTTGCCTGGCAGAAAGAATTCAGTAAGGTCATTTGTGCATATATGGAAAACGGTAAAGTTACGCATGTCGCAAGGTAGTTACTGAAAGTACTTACCAACTGGCTAAACCCGACAAAAGAAGGGTGAGTATTCCGAAACATGCGTATACAGAAAGGTATTTGGCTAAGGAGGTGTCATGGCCAGCTGCGTTCTTACTAGACCACCAACCGAGCCAAATCGCTAGAAGAATAATAGTCAGAGTAGTCAAGTAAGATTTGGGGGATTCAGGACTCACAAGAAAAGTTGTAAAGAACAGCTAAAGCCGCGACCTGGATTAGGTAGACCGATGTATTGACCTTTCCAGCGGCAGCAACATAATAGCCATATAGACTCCAGTCTCCCGCTTTACATGACGCGGGTAGCGTTGCAACTGGAAGCGGTCCCTCCGGTTCCTCTTGTACGTGTGCACGTTCTTCCCTACCCGCTCCTGTTGCAGTAGACGAGACTTGGCAATCACTTTTACTTGTCTGCTGCTCCATCTGCACAGCTGTATCCATCTCTGGCTGTTTGACCGGTCCTTGTTGAGAAATAGTTCCCGTATTGGATAAAACAATAACGTGGTCGAAAAGGTGTAACAAGTGAGCTTCAGTCAACACAAGTAAGAAGGTGGTTCCCTCTTGTTTAAGAAAACCATCAGGGCCAAACGCATTGCGAAACACTTTAGCCTTGGTTTCCTTATCCAGGCCAGAAAGGAGATCATCTACCAAGATCAAGTTCACCTTTTGCATCAAGGTACGTGCGAGTGACTACAACTGTCGTCAGTGATCCACGTAAGATGGGGTTGGGGAATGCAGACAACATACTATACGCTGCTTCTGACCATGACTGAGCTTTATCCCGTTACTGCCAACCAAGGTTTGCTCGCCTTCAGGTAGAGAAGCAATATCTTCTTCAAGATCACAAACCTGTAGCACGCGCTTGTAACGTGCCAGATCTGGCACCGACAGACCGGTGATGTTGTCCCGGATACTGGTGTTGAGCATCCATGGACTTTGATCGCAGTAACCGACTGGCCGAGTATTGATGTCGACAGCTCCTGAGGACCAGGAACTCTCACCGAGAATACCTTTAAGAAGTGTAGTTTTGCCACAGGCGACTGGACCGGTAATGGCGACAGACCAGCCGTGAGGAATCTTGATGGATAGGTCGCGCAACACAGGTGTGCCAAGCTTCCAGCCAAAACTGGCGTCGTTTACATACAAGGCAAACTCTAGGTCTTTTTGGACGACTTTCTCATGAGAGAGTGATTCGGCTTTCGCTGTCTTACTTCGGTTGCTTGTCAAGAATCCCTGTATGCGACTCAAGCAGCCAAGGGATCCTGCAAAACCAGGAACAGCCTGCACAAGAACATCGATCGGTTCAGACAACAGGCCAATCATAGTGAGTGAGGAAAATGCCCGAGCAGGTAGCAAATCGCCTTTACTAGGAGCGGCATATATAATGAACGTAATAACAGGAGCCATTGTCATCGTGATGCGAGCTGTGTGGACAGTTAGAGACAAGACAACGAAAACGAGACACAGGTAATACTTACAAATGACTACAATCCCTACCAACAAGCGACGCATCTTTTGGGAAGCCTGCAGTTCCATTGCACGTAGGTTCTGTATGTATTCAGTGAAGAAGTTTGTCAATCCCATGAACTTAATCTCGCGCATTTGGGCCAGCACGTCTGACGTAGCTCCAAGTCGAACTCGAATACTATCATTCCACCGTTTCTGATTTTGGCCGAGGCGGGAAAATAGCATCAAGCTAGCTCCTACGCAACCTGAGAAATGTTAGAAGGAAGTTGCCTTGTGCGAGATTGTAGGTAAAGTGGGCGTTTTACTCAATGAAAGAATAAGAGGTGCGGCTGCTCCCCAGTGCACCTGGCGCGATAACAGCCACATAACCAACCCAATCTGAATACACGAAGCCCAGAGTTCATGTATCTCAATAAGTCCGAACACTATTGTGTCTACGTCGGCGCTGATCAAGGTCAAGGTGGACGAGCCATCAACTGCGGAAGGGCGAGATTCTAGCACCGCTTCGTATGTGGCGGAAACGAGAGCACCTCGAATCATGGCGACAAAACGATAAATTGAATGGTAGTAGAGAGCAGTACACAGCTGATCAATCACGACACATGGTCAGCCTTTCGTGCCCTGAAGCTCTTCATGTTCTGTTTCTCTTACTGCTGTTCCTCCATAGACCAGCGCGACAGCTGCAATTAGCCCTAGCCCTGTCGCTCTCTCGTGAATATCATCAGATATGCCAACATAATCTACCAGGCGCTCGATTATTATTGGTTGAAAGACCGTAAAAGCCAAAAGGGCGAGTCGAGGCAGTACGGCACGGAGGAGCTGCCACTTAAAGGTCTTCAATAGACACCAGGCCAGAATATTGGGTTGTTCAGACTCAGCAATGGGGATCCAGTTGACTTTGAACATGTCATGTACGCGAAGGCTTCGTAGTTCGGCGTCCAGATATAGTAGATCCTGCGATAGGATGTCTTTGCGAGAACCACGAATAATGAAGGGCAGAAGCCAGCCAAACACGCACTGACTAAGTATACCTGCCACTTCTTCTTCGGTCACGTCTTCATGCTCTTCTAGTACGATTTGTTTGTGTCTGGCTTCCAGAACTAACCAGATCATCTTAGCAGAGAGACATGCCGTGAAAACAGGCGCAAGAGGTAACTGGAGTTGCATAAGCCATAGTGTACGAACATGTGGGATTCCCAGAAGGATATTGAGGGACAAGTATAAACAAAGAAGAGTCGAGGGATGTAGAGTCTTGAAATGATCGGTGTATGAGACAAGGCCCAGAATAACCGTGGAGGTTAGCTCGATGATAGCAGCCGGGAGCGCGGTACGGGAGGGCCGCGGGAGCTTCACAGCCCAGAAAACGAGGAAGGCGAGCTGTAGAAGAGAGCAAAGAGTGATAAGAATGGCTTTTGGCCAAAAGCCACTGTGTGATCGCACTTGACGTGGATGTTGTCGCGAGCGATAAAGCCAGGCCACGGCTATCAGAACGATAACAGCACCAGGGATGATGGCAAGAACAGTGTCCTCGAAAGTTAGGGTGAAATCAAACCCGCCACGACAATCTGGCGGGACAGTAGGTCCCCACGCATTGTCATCGCAAGCGATCATAATCGACGGAACTGACTGTTTGGTTATAGGATGTTCTGCCTCGTTTAGTTTCAGTTGCAGACAGATGAATCGCGTGTTGATTCGCTTTTGGGAGACTGCCGGTATCTTGGGATGTACTGTGGTTACCGAAACAAAGCCACCTGAATGCTATGAGGGTTGGTTTTAGTACCACCAGGGGAATTCCTTCTGTTTAAAGTAAACGGCTCCCTGAATGAAAAGTGGTACCGCCATCCCTGCACGCACCTATACTTTGTCAGTTGGTCTGGCTACATTCCAAAAGGAGAAAGGGATCGGCGGCAACGACTTCATTTATGAGATAAGTGACTATTTTAGGTTTACATGTTAAATATACATTTGAACACAGCAACAAATTTAGTGCAACTTGCAGCATCAATAACGGTTATGACGATTTACCTCCATCCCATCATCAATAACATTTGTACTCATATGACTAAGCTAAGCATGAATATGCAGTTGGTTCAGATACGGATAACACGGCACGCCAGATGAAGGAACTTTGGCAGAGTGTGTTGCTCAAAGCGGAAAGTATCGATGCAAAGGTCAATTTCTACGCCACTTGAAAGGGATTTGAGGATGAGACTGCCGTTTATTCCGAGGAGGGTCCGGCCTTATCTTCACCTGGGCGACTGAGACATCCAACAGCGCTCATGGGCGGCGTGGGCATTCCGGCTCGGTTAATACGAAGAAGCGTTAAACGTCGCATTTGGGAATTCCTCTTCAGATGCATCTATCCTACCGTTTGTTTGTTTATTTGTGCGTTTCACCTCAGAGACAACCTCATCCTTTTTGGATCGCATTCTACGGTCGGGCGAGACTGCCCAGCAATCAAATCTAGTTTATTGTGATGTTCGTGATGGCAGACGCGTCACGATAGTTTTGGATACAGATCGATATGAGAGTACGTACCGAAGTATAATGATAGTCCGCCTGTGCTATCACTGGAATTACATTATGGTGTCTGCGGACCGTGGCTCGCTTTTCGGTGGCTCGTGTAGCGCAGCGCTAAATGCACCTACCCTACGGCGAATCCTTAAACAGCTCGAGCATGTCATTTTGCAACCCTCGACCTGTCGAACATCACTCCGCATGCACTCCAGCTCGATACCGTTGAGGGTTTCTCTCGAATGAAGTAGGGATATTGTCTCGGGAACTATTGAACTTGCATCAGTGTTTCAATCCAGGGAACTAGCTGAACTAGAGGCCATGTCGAAGTTACACGGGAGCGATGTACTATTTTCCAATCCTCCGATAGTAGTGGAGTTAGTCATAACAATTCTCAAGCCAGATTTAATCAGTTTTTGATCACTAAACCGATGATCGCTCCAGTTTGGTATCAGCAGAGCATAGACGAGAGTAAACGTTCAACTCTTCTGGGTCTACTCCATCAACAACCACGAGCAACAGTGGAACAGCCACACCGAGCACAGCTCAGCAGGCATAATTTAAGCAATGCCACTTGATTGTAGAATGGCCCCAGTCAATACGACAGGATGCGTTCAGAGCACGGTACACGTTTTGTCGAGCGTGGCCCTCCTGCAGTGAAGTTCAGGGCAAAAGACTCTTGGGCAATTCCGGGCAATACTCGTCCTTAGAAGCCTTAAGAATCCAATGCTGCGGACGCTGTTACTGTAGCCTGGATGGCGTCTATTGAGTGGGAGGTTGCGATTTAGTTGTATGTACTGACTGACTTTTGGTAATTTCACTCGGAAGGTGATGACCGACGGTCCGCCAGAGCTTTGGCCGAACGGCGACCTACCGCGAGAAGCCGTAGAAACGCGAATCGGTGAAAGAGTGGCCAGTGATTAAGAAAGCCATAGTGAATCAATTACTTAACGAACGGCAAGGCAAGACGTATTGGACTGCCGGACGCTGAGTATGCCGTTTCTCAGACGTTAATACAAGAATGCGTTTGTTTGCCGACAAGGAGCATCCTGCTTATCAGCCTGCAACCCCTGCTGGGACTTGAATATTTCTCCACTATCGGTATTACCATCCCTTGACACTCTGTTAAAGAATGAATCTATTAAAAGTCAGGTTTAAAAGGAGTTACTTACGAGCGAAACAATGGAGTTTCTCACATGTTAAACACTAAGGATTTTATAAGGATTCACAACGTATAAAAAGTTCAATCAAATCTGGAGGCTTTTTGAACGTTTGATAATACACATCGCGTTATTCTTGATTGACAGAATATCTAAACTCATACAATAATTTCCGAATCCTGACTCGCTACCAGCATTGACTATCAGCAGTCGTTTACCAAAAGATTGGAAGGTCAACAACTGTTTCCCAATCCATGTTTGACTCCTTCAACTCTACCCTATCAATACAAGTGCCGAAGACCTTATCCCATAGACGAGTTTGTTTGCCATAGTTACCGCTTGTCTTCCAGCCCTTACGGTGGTGAAGATCGTGGTCTTCAATCACAAGCTCAGCACCAACCAGGCGAAGAAGCCAGCCAAGTGTGCTGGGGGGTGTTGTATAGACACGTAGGCCGCTATGACCTCCCAGCTCGGTGAACATAACATACTGGTGGCAAATCCACCAATCGTAGAAGCCCATTGGAAGACCCACAAACTTGAGAGAGATGTAAGTCATGATTGGGATAACGGCGATGTCGAATATCTCTTGTTCGAAGTCGGCGTATAATGTCAAGAGTGGGTTAGGGTGTTTGGTTAAGTGATGGGTGCGGTGGAACTTCCATAGACTGCCGACCTCGTGCATGAGTCTATGGTACCAGTAAAACCAAAAGTCCAGCACGATGCCGTAGAGTCCAATCTCCAGTGGTAGCCAAAGCAAGTTCATAGATGAGGGGGCCTGAGCTGTGCGGTAGCTGAGAAACACGGTAAAGACAGGGCGAAAGCTAGACGTGGCGATGAGGCTCTTGACGACCTTGGTGACGCCAACATCGGGCACCCCATCTCTCTCGTGCTTATCGCCATCCAAAAAACCTGTCTGGTGCCCTACCCTGCGTAGGGCATGGATTGTGTGCACCGCAGCAACCTTGAAAGCGACTGTGTAGAAAAGAAAGGCCTGGAAAGGTGTGAGGTTTTGGCCAGTGTATACTACATAGGCGTGTTGTATAGCGATCGGAACGAGTGCATGTACCAACACCCAGCGGTGCAGCTGCCACTCGGGTGTGTAAGGTACTTTGTCTCCTTTCTGATGAACAGGAACATCTTCATCCAGGGCGACGTGATGAAGGCCCAGGATTTCAAAGAACCAGTGTGAGTTTGTCCAGTTGCTTTTATTGGCTTGGCGCCAGGTAGACTTCATAGAGTCCTTTGGGTTTTGCTTCGATTTTAAACTGAGTGCTGGGTTTGCGTCAAGACGTGACGAGGTATTCTCGAACACGGTAGTTGAAGATTGCGAGGCCATGTTGCGCGTACCGAATCAAAGACGACGATATGACTTGATTATCATGCTGTATTATGACAGCAGGGCTTAGTCTTTATATAATTCATTGGGAATATTAGCTGCCACATGTAAATTCCACCATCTGGCTTGCCCTGTGTCTGTTTTCTTGTTGGACTCCACTGCTGTCACTAGTGTACCGAATCAGTGACTTGCCGAGGTTCTGCAGATCATCAGTGCACACGTTAATAGATGTTCATACTTCGGTACTAGTTTGCGAATAGAGAGGGGCATCAAAATCGCCTGATTAGCGCACCAACATACTTAGAAAAGCTGAGTGTATCATCCATCGCCTCTTGTGTCATCTTTCTCAATTAAATGTGCATGATGCTCCAAGTACAGTCCCTCGACAATAATAAAGAACAAATTTTCTTTTACTTCAATGATGGAAATCGTCCACCGGCGTAGTCGTGACATGCATATGTTTTTGCTTGATCAAAGTAAATTACCCAAACCCTAAAACTCATTGTAACTTTATCGCACCGGCCATTGGTCCAGCTGCAACCGGCCTGTCGCGTGCTGGTCGAATGTTCCAGTTAAAGCCTGGAGAGCTTCGTTTTCTTCTATGTCTATTGACGTAGTTTCCACGTCATCAAAGCAGCACAAGATCTAATCTACTAATCGCACTGATACACCTATTGCCGAACTTGATTGATAGAGGTTCTTATTTACGCCAAGGAAATAGTGTGGAATCATCTCATGCTTTTCAGAATGGGAGAATAGAGTGCGTTCTACTCGCGGGAACCAATAGTCCACATCGCAAGCTAAACTCAAATGGGACTCTGCTCAGGCTCGCACGGCCACAAGTTTGACACTAGTACAATACAGTCACATGGCAGACATGGCATATTTTAATCATTCCCAACAGCGGGCAATCATGAAATAGACAGATATTGACGGGAAAGAAGTTCAGCCTAGTATAAGGAAGCTGGCCGTGGCTGGTATAATGCTACGCTTGGAACTTGAGCGGCTGTGTTCTTTACTCCCTAACTAGGTTATGGAACAGCATTCATGGATATCTAGAGATCGCTTTTATTGAGTCATATGTAACCAAACTCTAACCACCTTATCAAGTCTGGGCTAGTGAATTGGTGGTAGGTCCGCAATGCGGGATGATTTACAGTCGTTGCTGCACCACCAATTAGAAATGCTGGGGAAAAAGGGGGATCAGGGTCCAAGCCAGCTCCACTATAACATCATTCCACGTTTCTTGAAATTCTAATTTGTCGAACTCAAGTTCATGTGATAATGAGGCCAATATCGTACACGGACTATCTTAGCGGGGTATCTTATTACGGCATCTTAACGTCTGAGGCAGCGAAGGCTGTACAGGACTATTCTCGTAAGGGAGATAATGGTAATCCGAGAGCAACTTTCATATACCTCAAGTAGTATTGTTTATTGACTAATGAATAAGATGATGTTTGTCGCCGATCTTTAATATGCGCCATACACTTGATGGTAAGCTTCGGCAATATCAGTTATTGCCTTATCCCTGGCAGTGGTATCCTCGGGGATCCATGCCAAGGCTCCGCTTCCAACAGTCAATCAAGACTCGGCGCCCTCCGACATTATCCACAGGTTACTTTCAAGATCTACTGTAATAGCTATTAACTCCGATCTTCGCATTTACAACTCTGACCCGCGTAGATTTCTCCCATGCTTCCGGGATAGACACGGCCCTAATGCTGTTTTTGAGAATTTGTTTTCGAATAGGGGGGACCTTAATCGGCTCCGGGTTGTATACGAAAAGCGACACGGTAGAGACAACTCTTGGCCTCTAATATGATCAACCAATCGAAAGGGTCATACAGCGTCCTCTTACTCGCTGACATCAAGTCACATTTCTACCCAACCCAACCCTCTCGACTCGAATGTGGCTTATTACTTAGCCTAACGCAAGCTACCGCAAGTTAATGCACACTGACTTTAAACGTAAGCAGGCCTAGGGTGGTCGTATCGTGGTTAGAAGTGATTCGCACACTCGCTCGGCTGGAAGCATGAGGTCATTTGCTGTGGGCTTTAGCGCAGCTGACGTTGTCATGCCCATGGCCACTGGTAAAACCTGGTTTTGACTCCCCGAAGTCTCCAGGAACAACTTTATCAAGAGCCTACCCTTTGGTCTCGGCGGCAAAGATGACATTCTTTGTATTTTAAGATTTTCTAACCGAAACATCATTGCCTTCCGGATAGCTGTTTATTAGGGTGGCCTTAGGCTTAATGATCATTCATAGAGCTCGCTTTACTATTGCCATTGCCAACGTCATCGTTGAGTTTGGCGGAACGGGTACTTCTTTTTAGGCTGATGAGGAGACGTTAGCGTAGATTGGCCGTCGATAACTCCCCAAGCATAGGGTAGTGGGGCTATGCTTCTACCTGGACCCAGGAGCTAGATACAGTAACGAGAGAACTATTAGTATCTCTGAAATACCCTTGACTATGGTGCTTTACCTGAACCCTGTCGATGTTTTGCCCATTTGGAAGAAACCTGGCATGAACATCGATGGACGCATTTTATTGTTTTTTCTATTACCATTAAGAAGAACCTAGTCGTTAGTTTTCTTACTCTTGACGCGAAGCTTTACAACAGTATGAGGCCATTCACTCATGGCAAGAAACATGTTACCCCTGGAAGATAATTATTATCAGCATTTTCAAGCACGGTCTTTCAGATATTTGTAAACAAGCTAGTATTGAAGTCCGGGCACCTCGTTGTGGTAACAATAGTCTTACGGAGAGAGAATGGTTGATAGACCTAATATATAGGTACTTAGATACAGGTGGGCATTGTATCACCCCTTTCCTCTAACCTTAACCTTTACCCCAAAAGGCTAGCTAGGGGCTCTTCGTTAAAAGGTAGCTCCAGCGGTGCCTTCGCCTTGGCCAAATCAAAGGGCTGAACAGTCTCATCCGTCGATTTACCACGTCCACCCTTGCCTGCAAACTGATCCTCCAAAAATCTTAACCATGTTGGTGCTGAAGCAGTTAGAGCCGCTGAATGATCGAGTCCGGGATAGCGGAGAAGGTGTACTTCATTGCCAGCCTTAACAGCGTCGTGATATGCCTCGACGGTCATTTCAAGCAGCAGCGAAGTATCATTCGAGCCATGGATAATCAGAAGTGGCCGGGAAGCCTTGTCACCCTGTGCTGGCGCATTGATCTCTTGCCATTTCTTCAGTGTCTTGTCTGTTGCAGGGTTTCCACCTGGTGTAATGAGCTCATCCCGTGACAAGTCAAATGACATGCCCATGAATGCTGTGGTACAGGACTGTGTCAGCGTTGCAAGTTTCATCCTCGACTTCATAGCTTTGCCGACCCAGGATGGCGAATAGCCGGGGAATGCTTGCATCACTCCGTATGACATCATGCCCAACTCAGCGGAGACGACGAATTGATGATAGTCGGGCCGAGGAAAGATCGACTTGACGGCGAATGTTGCGGTGTCGTAGAGCTTGGGTCCTGGGGCTACCGCAACAGTTCCAAGGTATCCTGAACTGGCATCTTGCACAAGAGGATGCTCAGATAGTTTCCACACCGTTCCAGCTCCTTGGGAGTGACCCATGCTCATCCACTGTTTGGTGAAAACGCCAGGGAAAGCTTTGCGAGCAGCCTGTACCGAATAGTATACGTCCTCTGCATGGGCAGCATAACTGCAATACTTGTGTGAAGTGAAGTTGTTGCCAAGTCCAGCATAGTCCGTTCCTACAATAGCGTACCCATGCATCATGAGCGGGCTCCAACTGTCATAGTTAAAGAGGCTGGGGGAGGACGATGGCGCACAGCCGCGATGCACACCAAGAGTACCGTGAGCATACGCAACAAGAGGGAACTTTCCACCGTGAGCAGGGTTTGCAAATGGGAATGCAATGTATCCAGTTGATGGTACAGGCTTTCCATCAATTCCCTTGGAAGTATACTGGAATCGAAAAGTAGCCATTCCAGAAGGAACGTTGAGATGAGAGCTGTTGACCGCAGTGAGCTTCAGTAAGTCGCCTGGGGCCGACTTGGAGAAGTTATGTGCCGTCGCGTAGAAGTCGAAATCGAAGGCTGTTCCCATAGTCTGGAGGTCGACTGAGTTGGTGTAGGCCAGGACTTGTTGGCATGTTTCGTTACACCCATAGGACGAGGCCACCGATTTGCTCACGTTAAAGTTGCATGCTTGGCCTATTCCTGTTTGAGCCTGAGACTGAGCCTGAGCCGATGAGGCCAGGAACAGTAGAGCGAGCCCGGTAGATATGATCATGTTGAGAATAAGGTTGAGATGAATTCCAAAGATGTTCAAGGGGTAGGTTTAGGAGATATATGTTGAATGATGATATGAATGAGGAAGTAAACGAAAGAGGAGAGAAAGAAAGCATGCCTTTATATAATAGCAAGTTAGTAATGGACAAAGACCAGCCTTGATACCGGTGGTCTCTTACTACGTCTCCTTGTTGCAGGGTCCGCGCGATGTATTCTTAATTGGGTTTAGATTGTGGCTCTGCGATTATCAGACTTCGGGTTCTACGGCTTCAGTGCTGGTAGAATGCTAATCCTCGATATCGGTAAACAATCTGTTTTCGTGCAAGGATCGCGCGGTTTATCTCGCGGTAAGTAATTTTCCAAACCTAATTGAGTTTATACTTGGCTTGCGTCGACTGGAGATGTTACTCTCAAGTGCCGCTGTCTTCAATAGCCGGAACAGCCGTCCAAGCTAGTTGCAAATCTCCAATATAAACCTCTGCGAAACCAAACCCTCGGCTTTTAATCTTCTTCAATAATGACATGACCCTGTCTCTACTCGCTAGATCTGCCACCTCAATCCCAACAAGTACTAGATGCTGGATATAAAAGACAGCCTCGAGCCCGGCATGTTGTAGCCTATTTTCCACATGATTCAGGCCAGCGTGTGCATAAGCTTGAACGTTCCATTCCTTCAGCCCCTCTCTAGAAAAGGGAGCATTCTGCCAGAGGGGATCAGCAAACAGTCGAAGTGTGCCTACTCTTAAGCATAAAGAATAGGCCATAAACATATCATAGCATGTGTCATCAACGGACTTGAAATCCACTACAAAGTCTTCAAATCGTTGCAGAGACTCCAATAGTTCTGAGGCTCGCTGTATAATATTCTGTCCTGTTGCGAGGTGTATGGCATAAGTGGAATCCTCATGACATATTGAGGTATTAAGGCGGGGTTCAACCGTGCGAGCAAAGTGACTCTCTAGACCAAGCCATGTGATAGACCTGAGACACGAATTAGTAAACTAAGGCCATGCAATTTCGGAGGGGAGCGGCAGGTGTGTGCATACTCGACATTGATCTCAGCTAACGATGAAATAAAGGTTAATATGCACTCGAAGAGAAACGTGTTGGGCTCCCTGGTAATAGGAAGTCCGCTCATTCCTCTATGATTTATTGTTTTGCACCATTTTGCATCTGCAAATAATGTGTCTTGATCACGGATTAGATTACCCACTCCTTCAAGCAGTCGAAATACTAAGAGAGTAGAATTGTCGAACTTTGTTGAGAATCCATGCGGACCGCGACGCTGCACAATAGAAGAATTCACTTGGTCGACGATTTGCAAGGAGATATTACTGCTCCGTGTGGTCATCAACTAGCACTATTAGTCAATATTTAGTGAATGATAGTCTCCAGAGTCATACCTGCAAGAGGCAGAAAAGAACAGCCAAAAGCAATAGAGACGAGTCCAAATGAGGGTCAGGCTTATTCAGACGTATTTGGATCGTGGCATATAGCTCACGTTGCTTGGTGTCTAGAAGCATGCTTCCCTGTTGGCTCTGTACCTGACGTCCTCGATTGTTGACAAAAGCGTCACCAATTTCTAGTAGAACAGTCCGAATACTCTCATCCTCTTCAAAATGTCGTAGAAGTATGTCTGTTGAGAACAGGTCCGTTAGAGGTGAAGGGAGAGTCCCTACAAATCTGTAGACGTTGTCTAGGGAGGCTGTCGTAGATAGGAGCTGATTCTCGGCGGGATTGACCAAGACAATTGGCATATTTTGTGAAGCCATCTCATGCTGCGTCGCTCCACGACGGTTTTGATCTCGACACGCAATTAGGCGCGCTTGGCAGGCGTTGCATGGTCTGCCTCCTTCACACTGATCAGATAGGGTCAGCATGCTTCGATTCGCACAGAAGCCTAGATACTACTGGGTTTAAAGCTTAACTTGCCTTGGTTCGGCTTATGCGGCACTGCTCGCACCGACGTACTATTCGCCGCCTGTCCAACGGACCAATGTCCATCAATCTACGGCGCTTCCAAGAGACCATGGTGGTGATACTGTTGTAAGCGGCTTCCGCGGAAACGAAGGGAGGTTGAGGTGTTGAAGTACTAAGGAGGAACTGATGGGATCTAACCGTATGTGGTAGTAATCGTGCGACCCTGGTTGATGCGCGTCATACCGGGGAAAATCCCCCTCGCCCCATTGGTCGTAACGTATCGTTTGGACATTAACGTTAATGATTGACCCGCTTGTTATACGAAATCCAGAACTTCTAATAAATTAAATATAATGATTGGTTGTAAGGAATTAATTCAATAGCCTCAAGTTTCAATTTACAGAGGTTTGAATTAAAGTACTGTAGAAGATTTAACCTGGCTTAGTAAGATGCATTATCTTATCGATAGTGCTATCGATAAGATGAGTCGTATGTAGAGAAAGATAAGATAAGATATCTCGTCCCCTGAAGAAGAGGAAAACAATTACCCTACATGAAAAAAGAACATAACCCTGTAACAAAGTTGTATCAAATAAATTAATTCAATTTAAATAGCTAAGTCCTGTATCTCAACCAACTTCATATAAAGGAATGTAATTATTAAAAGCGCCATCTTAATCCCTTCAGATAAAAGGGTACGCACTACCTTAATTGAACTATCACTAGAAATTCCAAATGCCGGTAGGGTTCAAGTGACTTCCGTTCTGTTGTGGTGACAAGCTAACAAGTTAAATGTTAAGGCTAGGTATAAATAACTTGAGTCGTAAGCATTAAAATTTATGACTTAGGTGGCAATGGCGAGATAGGCCATATATAGTCTCTTCTGAAGAGTGATCTAAAAGTCCATTCACCAGGCCCAACCTCCTTCACTTCTTGCCCCTCTAAACCAGGAATACTAATCTCGGCGATAGTATTTGGCGGAACTCTAGCTTTGATAATAAATTCTTCTTTATTCCCCTCAACAACCTGCGTTTCCCACTCAAAAGAAATTGTGCCTTGAGGAGAGACGTGCGACGCAGAAGCTCGGGAAAAGGTAGCGCCAATGGCAGGGGAAATACGGACTCTTCTCCATCCAGCCTCGAGTCTTTGCAGCCCGGCAACCCTTTCATACATGAACTTTGCTATAGCGCCAAAAGCGTAGTGGTTAAACGAGGTCATTTCTCCCGGGTTGATAGAACCGTCAGGCAACATGCTGTCCCACCTCTCCCAGACTGTAGTTGCACCCATAGTTACTGGATATAGCCAAGATGGGCAGCCTGTCTCGAGTAGCATCGCATATGCGACTTGGATGTGGCCAGTAGATGCAAGGGCTTCGCATAGGAATGGTGTGGCGGCAAATCCTGTGCCGACCTTGAACTCGTTCTTGCGCACGAGCTCTACAAGGCGGTTGCCAGCTCGTACCCTTTGCGCTGGATCAAGTAGATCAAAACAAATAGCAAGTGCGTATGCAGCTTGTGAATCCGAGGTGAGGCGTCCTCGGGGTGTAACGTATTCTTGCTGGAACTCAATTCGTGTGGCCTGGTAGTCCTTCTCATATTTTCTTTGTTCATCGTGCTGTCCTAACACGCCACAAACTTTACTTATGAGATCTAAGCTTTGTAGCAGAAACATATTTGATACCATTTTAGCGTCGGTTGCGCCTCTCCATGGTTTGTCTGGCGGCGCTGCTGGGTCAAGCCAGTCCTTTTCTAATATCAGTTTCACAAATCACAAGAAGTTTATCTAAGAACTTACCCCGAGTTGGAAGGGTTTGGGATCCCACAGCCCAGATTGCATTCGCGGGAGCACCTCCATCCACTTTACCATACTGTCATATTGTTGAACCAGGATGCCCTCATCTCCACTGTTTTGATAGAGAACCCATGGAGCTATAATCGTGACATCGTGCCAAATGGCGCATGGCACTCTCCTACACCAGATAGGATCTGGGAGAGTGGCATTTGGACTGACCATCGGGGAACGCCACCAAGAATATCTTGATCATGTGCAAGATCGATCAGCCAATTCTTCAATATGCCAAAGCAGTCATAAATAAGACATGCTGTAGGTCCAAAGAGCGACAGATCTCCAGTCCAGCCCAGTCGTTCATCTCTCTGGGGACAATCAGTTGGCACTGAAAGGAAGTTCCCTCTCATACCCCAGACGATATTCCGATAGAGTTGATTCAGTAGCGGGTCTGAGCATGAGAAGTGACCGGCGGGTTTCATGTCAGTGTGGCACACGACAGCTTCAACACATGAGAGATCAAAAGGGCCTGGCCAATTATCGATCTGAGCGTACCGAAATCCATGGAAAGTGAATCTTGGTTCCCAACATAGCGCTTTCTGTGAATATTTGAGGGTGATCTCGTCCTTCGCTTGGCATATCCTCAATGGCCGAATGCCAAGCTCTTCATTCTCCATAACTTCAGCATGTTGAAGGGTAATCTTGTGTCCATTTGGTCCTTTGAGGCCTGAAAGACGTAGATATCCGACGAGATTTTGACCAAAGTCAAGAACCCTTTTCCCACTTGGTGTGGTGATCTCTTTAACAGGATTTATGCTTTCGATCCGACGCACTGGTTCTGCGAAACCTGGGACGAGTTGAGTATTTTCGGGTGGGAATTCAAGCGTCTGCACATCTGTCCAATCTTTCAGACTTTCTTGATCCATGACCGATGACCAATTTAGCACCTCCATCGTCATGTCGTATTTTTCTCCGTCATAGATCTCCGCCAGGCGAGTTGGGCCTTGTATAACCTTCCACGAACCATCGCTCTCTACTCTGCAAGTCTGCCCATCAGCGAAAGTGACTTCCAACTGCACAATAAGAGCAGTATGAGAACCCCATATGTTTCTATGTCCGCCCTCAAAGCCAATACGACCACAGAACCATCCCTCTGCAACTCTTGTTCCGATGCAATTTGAACCCTTGACGAGGTATGAAGCAACATCATAAGTCTGGTACTGGAGTCGTCCATCATAAGATGTCCATCCTGGAGCGAGAAAATAATCGCCGACGCGTCGCCCATTAATCTCAGCTTCATAGACACCTTGGGCAGTGACATAGAGTCGCGCTTTAACGGGCGAGTCATGAAGAACAAATTGCCTGCGGAATAAATCCTCAGGGCCTGCTTCTGTTATTTTTGAAGCCCATGGGGCGGCAATGCGCTCGCAGGTCCAATCTGAACGATGCAGTAATCCTACTTCAAGATGTACAGGATCGCTCCAGGGACTTTTCTCCTCCTGCTCATCCCAGACTCGAACACGAATTGATACATGCATACGAGACTGAAGAGGCTCTTTGAAAGGCCATGGGATCAGGATGTTTTCCTGGGACTGCTGACTTGCAATACATACGTCCTGAGCCTCTTGATTGGGACCATACTTGGTCAATTCAATCTCGTATCCATTTTGTATGCTGCACGAGTCGTTGTGAGCGATCTTCCAAGAAATTCGTGGCGTGGAGTCTTGAACTCCAAGAGTATTGGGAGGATGATAATGCTCGAAGCGAACATCAATGACTGATAGCATGTTGGACAGCCTGTGAATCTTCTCAAACAAATTGTTGTCTTCCGAATGCGAAGCTGGCGATTTGTTTCGCTATGACTTATGCCGGAGAGCGAGTTCTTGGTTGAGCAGAAAAATCTCAGATTGACCTCCCTGCAATGTGCCACCTTTACATCCATCTGCATCCGTTTCCAACTATCGTCGGGAAACCCGTCGTAAAACTCCACCTCTGACACGCGTTAATTTTCGTATCCACTATACCTGATAATCGATGCATGCCCCAAAATTAGTGGAAGCGAATTGAACAGTCCACTCCACGGGCCAATGAAGGCCCAAGTAGTACGCGGCTTCGCTTGTAACTTCGGATTCTCCCCCACTCGTCATACTGACTGGTTCACAGGCTCAACTGCTTCTTTAGATATTCCGACAGCATTTCCGACGTTGAGTATTTGTTGTCAGTTTGCTTTAGTCTAACTCTCAACATGATTGTGTAAACACCAAACTACCCCGCCATTTTTCTGTTCCCAGCGGAGAGGATGACAATCTGGAGAAGCAGTACCGCTAAAACCAGGGATTATCTCCATGTTCAGCTTACGTTTCCCCGGATTATCTGCACAAAGATCGAATACCATCCAAGACACTAATACCCCTCCCCTGTCTGCTTCGTTCGGTTAGACTACTCCGACAGTTAGCCGCATTATACCTATCCGCGTATATTGTTGCCCACTCTATAGATGTACATGGAGAATACGGATACTTGTAACTCATATATTATCCGAGTACGCAAAATTGACTGAGCTTTCTGCTAAATTAGTGACTATAAAGTCAGTGGCTCTGAAGCTCTTTCTCAAGTTTATCCCTACCATTCAAGTAAATAAAGCATCGCTTTGATTCGCATTGATTGCACTAAGAACTTTTAAGATATGTTGATCCTACCAACTGCCCTCACGGCATTGGGTGCCACTTTACTGGCGCCCACTGTTTCAGGACAATACTCGCCTCATTTTCCAGAGCCCCCCAATCCGGAGCCCATCGAGGTGGTCGAGCTTCCCTTGCCCCCTGTTGTTTCAAGCAATGCCACAGGTGCTTGTACCGCCAAAATCAATCCTCGAGGTACCGGTTGCATCGGTGTAAATACTGGAGGAGAACAAGATTTCCAATCAGGAGACTTCACGCCTGATGGGAAGCACATTGTGGCTAATGTTGTATTCATTGGTGCCCCGGCAGCTCCAGACCCAGCAAGCATCTATGACGGCGAACACCTTATTCTTATTACCACGGATGGTACCAACTTCTCCAACGGTGATCCGTGGAAGTGCATCACCTGTGGTGTTCCCTCAAAGAATGCCCCCTGGCTCGATCCCCAGAGAGATTATCCTCACGTCTTTCGAAGTGGCGATAAGGCGCTTTGGGGTCATAACATTATCGACTGTGATGGGAAGCCATTGGCTAGCGAAGGATGTACTCCGAACAAAACTCGCATCTATCCCATTCACTGGACTGTGACCGCCGATGGGACTGGTAAAGGTGGCTCTCCCCGAGAGATGCGCCTTCATCCTGACGACGAACATATGGGCTGGAGCTCTTTCACTAATAGTGGAGGCCAGTATACTTACTTTGGCCGCCTAGAGTTCAACGCCGATCCAAAGGCTGGGGAGCCTCTTGTTCCTCGATATGACTTGGTTGATGTGAATATTCTCGTCGACAAAAATGGGAAACCACCCATGTATGTCGAAGGCGACGAATTGATCATCAACCATGACGCCATCACACCTGGTGAACTTCGTGGTTTCAGTGGTTCGGGCGATGAGATTCTCTACATCGGATCTCCTGTGGAAGCTAATAACATCGATGTCATGGCCGTCCACCTTACCACTGGGGCTATCCGTCGCCTCACCAGTCATCCCGACTACGTTGACCCAATTACCATGTCCCACGATAACCAGTGGATTGTTGCTATGGATACCCGTGCTGTAGGTCGTCAGATGTTTATGTCTGGAATGAGATGGATTCCCCCTATTATCGACTACCTCGTTGTGGCCATCGCTTCGTCAACGCGCAATAATGGACCACGAAGATTCTTTCAGCCTATCCTCATTAGTCACAATGGAGACTATGGAGACTATTTCGGTCAGCAGGTCAACGCAGACGGCGACGGTAGTGATGGTAGCGTGAATGATCCGAACTGGAATGGCAGAGCTGATCCAGCTGTTTCCCCTGACAGCACAATGATTGTATACTGGCAAGCTCTTGTGGTTTCTCCTTCTTGCGGTGGTGCCAATCCTCTTCCATGCCCAGTTTCTACTGCCCAGGGAGGTCGCACTTACCGGATCATGCTTGCTCGCCGGACCTCTTTCAAGCCATCAAAGCCAGCACCGGTCTTCAAAGCTCCCGATTTTATCCCTTGGGCAAAGCCTTTTCCCGCTGGCAGCACAACACCAACGCAGTATGGTGTCCCAGCCGGCAACTATACACTACAGGGTCAGCTGTCTGGCGTTGCTGAAGTTGCCTTTATTGAGGATTCCGACACTGGCGTCATCCAAACTATTTCGGCTTCTTATTCAAACTATTGCGATCGGGAAGGCTACATCATCGATGGATATGAGAAGGTTTCAAAGTGGAGGTTACCTCCTAGTGTCTGGAGGGAGCGAGTGGAATGGTTTTCTAACATCACGCAAACTGGAGTTGTGGAAGGCACTAAAGTCACAAGTCAAGATGGGTTTGAACTAGAGATAGATGTCTCCATTAACGACATGGAGACGAACGGAACATTGACAACAGTGCTTGACGGCATCACGTACGTTCAGCCTGCTGATGGAACCTAGGTTACATAGACTCAGTTCTGACCCTCAGGCAATAAACAAGGCTTGTTTGAGGCAGGGTTAAATATCTAAGAGATCCCTCAGTGGGTCAAACTCATCCAGCGCCCGGTGCCCATACGTCCAGATCGCATCCCTATCCGTGATGTCCTGTGAAAACCCCAATAGGAATCGAAGCATCCAGGCATCTAAACGAAATGAGTCATCTTTACTCTGGAGACAGGCATTATGGAAATGCTGTAGCCGACTGATGGACATATGGTTCATAGGCCAATAGTTGTTCATTGATGAAATCATCTCAAAGTTTCTTTCCAACCGCGTCTTGGCAGCGACGATCTCGTCATCGTCGATGCCAAAGAGAAGTGAATGGATTTGAACCGTAGAAGCCAGACATAGAATATGCCCAGCAAGCGGATATAGGACGACCGTGTCTGATCGCCGCTTTGCTTTATAGATGAGGTCGCATAAGTTTGTTGCGTGTTGTTTACATCGCTGGGCAAACCCTTGTGTACCATCTTCGCTTTGATCCTGTTCTTGAGCCGAGTGAAGGTGTTGGTAGAATAAGAGTTGGCCGGCGTGATTATAGTTGATATGCAGTGTTATGAAAATAGCACCAAAGCCCTCATCAGCCCAGTATATTACGTTGTCCTCGGAATAACGAAGTCTCGGGGCAAATTGTTGGACCACTCATCAAGCGCATGGCGGAGTTGATGATCGAATTTTCCGCTCATCGTAAATTCGTCATGTTCATCCACTATTCGGGAGTTGAGAAAGAGAATGATGTCGTGAAGTAAGAGGTTGAGCCGGATCATTTGGGCGACCAAAGATTGGGGATCAAAGTTGCAACCAGGTGATGCGTAAAGTGGCGAGTCAGACGGCGAAACTGGCATGTCGTATCTCAATGAGGCAAATTGGCGCTCATCCATGGGTAACGGGATCGTGTTTCGTGGTTTTATAGACCTGGGGAGAGATTGAGTTGCGCTTGCCCATGTCTCGGTTGTAATAAGAGACCACCATACTAGATGATAGAATAAGCCCCTCGTTTTCGGTTCAGAGTCAGTTCAAGTTACCTCTTCTATTAATCTCCTTCTCCAGGAGAGACTCTGTTGGTAAGTTTGGAAGATCTAACAGCATGGCCATGCGAGAAGCGATTGCGTGATATACCGACTCGCTCCTATAATCTCCCTCGACAGAAGCATTTGCTACAAGCAACATGCAAGCTTGGATACTAATCAATGAAGTATCCTCCAGGTCGAGCAACCTCTTACATTCATCGCGATACGGCCGTCCTCTATCCCAAGGCGTAATGGACGAAAAGGTGGGATGCGTCGAGTAGCGCGCCGACAGACCTGCAATACCAAAGAATAGAATCTTTGGGACAGAGGAGTCTTTCACCTGAGCCATGAAGGTTGCGCGATGGAAGATATTGTGAAAGGTGATGTGCATATACCGAAAATAGAGACTCGCCAACTCTTCGGCCAGAGCGGCATCAGGCACAACCAATGACGAGACACGACGAGGTCGACCATCCTCTGTCTGATTGCCAAGTGACTCGTAATGTTTTTCCAAGATGTCGGGGACAGGGTCATCTGTGACTCCTACACAGTCGAGGCCTCTCTTGATGCAGAAATTGCAACTAAGACCTGGCCGAGATCGATCACATTTTTTCCGCCGATCGCTAGAGCATTTAACATGAGATTCAAATTTCAACAAAAGGAAGCGTTGCGTACCGGCATGCTATACACGCTGATAATGGTCTCATCGATAGAACATCAATTGGCCATTTGATGCAGGTCAGAAGGTGAGGAGTTGCCCCAATACTTTTTTACCTCCTTCGAGGTCTACCCCGCTTTTAACTGCCACTGGATTGACCTTACTTGAGGAACAATTCCAACAATAAGAATTCATTTCTATGAAACTTCACGGGGCTCTATAATTATCAATAATATTATTAAACAATGCAATGATTTTTCATCCAAGATATACAGACTCTAAAACTTCTAATTAAGGTAGACAGCAAATTATATTAGCTAATAAGGTATTGAGTTAGACCTATCCGCCGTCAGGGCTCCTAATAAACTAAATATTAAATCGACTTCACAGGATTTAGTTTGAGGGCCCTCTAGATCGATTTAGAGACGTCATATTCAAATTAATTTAACTATCCGTAATTTGACTTGAATTCGATGTCGAGTGTTAGATAGCGATAAGATTAGAGATAATAATATCGGATAAGATAAGAAGAGATTAGATTAGATAGGAAGGAATAAAATACCGAATATCCCCACCCTATACCAAAATAGAATGTAGCCCTATGATTAGATTAGATTGAGTAAATAAGTTATAGATTTCAGGTAATCGGAATAGTAAAATTTCTGGTTTAATATAAATCAATTCTATTTAATTTGAAGCGATTTAATTTACATGGACTTTTGTCCACAATGTGACAAAGCACGTTCAGAGCTCTTGCAACATTGCAAAAGATACGGGGCATGGAGTAACGTGCCAACAATTCTGGCATTGAACCAGGATGACGACTTTGTTTGTCACATCGCTTACACTGGAATACTCATAGGCGCTTGTAGTTTACACTGCTCACATGATGAGAAGAGCCAGGTCTTAGTATCTACCATGATCCGACGAGTTTTCCGACGAATTTTCCGACGGGGAGTTGAAGAAAATAGTGCACTAGTAACTTTATGTGGGGGAGTACCTTGCTAAATCGAGACCCGCCAGGTTCTCCGACGCGCTTTCTCTTTACCCCATGGCGTTTGAGACTTTACCAACAATTGCCAAAAGAGATGGCGTACCATTTACGCGGGTCTCTTCCAAATCCGCTTACTTACGCGAGGCAATTGACATTTTGCTGCCATCCTGGCGGCAGGACTTGTAAATAAGAATGTCATGACGAAAGAAAGGCTCTTGGCTTGGAGTTGTTCAAAACGTCTCCCCATCAACATTGTTTCTTCTCGCAAACTTGTCTTCTTTCTCATCGTCCAATCGCAATGTCCAAGGAGGCTTCTATGTTCCAGGCTGGTGACTTGGTCACCAGCTCAGGAACAACCGACGATTTGACCGTTCAAGAGCTTCCACTACCCAAAGACTTTCGCTGGGGTACTGCCACTGCGGCATATCAAGTCGAAGGTGGCGCAAACCAAGATGGAAAAGGCCAGTCCATCTGGGACACATACACACATTTGGAACCTTCACGAACAAACGGGACAACCGGCGATATAGCCTGCGACCACTACAATCGCGTATCCGAGGACATTGACCTCATGAAAACGTGCGGCGTCGACGTTTATCGCTTTTCTCTATCTTGGACACGTATAATTCCCCTCGGGGGTCGCACCGATCCTATCAATGAGAAAGGCATAGCTTTCTACAACGATCTTATTGACCGATTGTTGGCAAGCGGGATTGAGCCCGTTGTGACATTGTATCATTGGGATGCGCCGCAGACACTTTACGATCGCTACAAGGCCTTTCTTGATACCGAAGAATTTACTGCCGACTTTTCCAACTACGCACGACTATGCTTTGAGCGTTTTGGTGATCGCGTTAAGAGATGGATTACATATAACGAGCCGTATATCATCTCTATTTTTGGCCACGTCAACGGTACACTCGCCCCGGGACATCGTGCAGAAGATGGCTTTGACACAAAGAATGAGCCGTGGCGTGTCGGTCATACGCTTATTATCTCCCATGCTGTTGCTGTTCAGCTATATGCGAAGCAGTTCCAGCCTTCGCAACAGGGAGAGATCTCTATCGTGCTGAACAGCCATTTCTACGAGCCATATTCCGATGCACAAGCCGACGTCGATGCTGCGCAGAAAAGACTTGAGTTCTATATCGGGTGGTTTGGCGATCCCATCTTCCTAGGCAAAGATTACCCTATCTCAATGCGAAACTATCTAGGCAACAGATTACCCAAGTTCAGCATTGCAGAGCGCGACCTTCTTCGCGAGGTAGCTCCTCTCAATACATTCTATGGCATGAATCACTACTCGACAAAATTTGCCCGTGCTCTCCCTGATCCTCCCTCCGAAGACGACTGGACAGGTAACATCGAGGAAGGAGCTATCAATGGTGCCGGCCACGAGATAGGACCAGTTTCACAGTTCCAGTGGCTTCGCGTCGCACCCAATGGCTTCCGCAAGCTGTTGAACTGGGTATGGAATCGATACCATGTTCCTATTATCGTCACAGAAAACGGATGCCCATGCCCTGGAGAGCAAGATGTCAAGGTAGCGATTGACGACAAGTTCCGAGAGAGGTATTTCGGTCTATACCTGGATGCCATATCGCGAGCTATATACGACGACGGCGTCGACGTCAGGGGTTATTACGTGTGGACTCTCATGGATAATTTTGGTATAAATCTCTGGTGTCAATTGCTTGTGAGCTGTGCTAACCAACGTGCCTTCTTAGAATGGTCAGCTGGATATCAGCCCAAATTCGGTATCGTTCATGTCAACTTCGAAAATGGCTTAACACGCACACCCAAGAACTCGGCAACATACCTGCGTGAGACTTTCAAGCGAAGAAGACAAGACTATAAGGATTAAGATAGACAGACATATTTGCATATTTAGACTCCCGCAACACATAGAGTAGAATTATCATGCCCTTCAACTTTCAGAAAACATATCAGCATCACCGAACTTGTGACTTAAGGGTGCTGCAAAATGGCTCCATAACTTGCAACCAATGCCTGTCATACTCTCATCAATAGCGTGTTATTGTTGGAAAGCTCTGTTGGGTACATATTACTGAAGTGTAATAAAAAAATTATGCAAAATCTTAAATGTTCGATAGCTGTTGGGGTGACAAGCAACTATCATCATAATCATGGTTCAAGCCAAGCACATTGCGTGACGGTCCACAATCCAACTCCTCGGGTTCGGCTTCGCATGTTCAAAGTTCGAGACATCGAGCTTTACCGAGTCAACTATCCGTGGCGTTCAAAACTAATGTGGTTGTTGCCAAATGCGACTCGAAGGTGATGAGGAAAACTTGTCGGAATTCGTATGAGTCTAGACTTGTCGTTCGCGGGATTTGCTAAGTTAGATCGCGTGATGTTCTGAACCCTCAATTGGAAAACATTCAGCCATCCGCTTTGACCCCAGGATCTCATAATTAATGGCCAGATTCCGGACCCGGTAACACATGGGTTTAACAAGTCGTCGGAAAACTTTGTCGGAAAACTCGTCGGGCATGCAGCATCATGGGGCCACGCAAACTGCCCAATCACAACCCTTACCACATGATCCAGAGGCCAGGACGCTGGGGACGAGACTGCGGGGTATGTTTGCGCTAGTCGTTGTATACGCGGATCGCTTGTTGACCCCGTGGGGAACGAGGATTGAAGGTTAAGGGGTGTACTGCAACTACACAAAAATGGGTTCTTATATGAGATGGCCTTGGAAACGTCTATCAAGACAACTTTTTATCAACCATAGTTTCTATCCTCCCTTGCCTCTTGAATACCAAAAGCAGTGACTCGAAATCACTATGGCTGCTCCCAGCGACTCCAAGACGACTGTCGACAATCTTGCCAGGGTTGATTCTCTCGATCATATTGAAACTGCACCCAAGCATGATGAGCTTACTGCTGCTGCCGTCGCACAGGGTCAGGCTATCTCAGGTTATGAGAACTTGACATTTTGGGAAACTGTTCGAACCTTTAAGATGGCATCACTCGTGTGCCTGCTCTCCGCTTTTAGTGCTGGAGCCGACGGTTACCAAATTGCGTATGTGTCATACTAACAACATTTCTATGGTACTTGACTAATGCGACCTTAGTATGCAAGCAAGCATTATTGCCAACAAAGGCTTTGTCCAGCAGTTTGCCACAGAAGTCAACGAACAGGGCGAGAAGTTCCTCGCGTCCAATGTCATCGCTACTTGGAGTGCTGGCCAGAATGTGGGCCAAATCCTCGGCCAGATCGGAATCTCCTTTGTAGTTGCACGGTTTGGTCGCAAGATTGCCATGTACACTCTATGGGTCATCCTCATGAGCAGCGTCTTGGCTGAATCATTGGCTCGAACCTGGCCAGTCTGGTTTGGTGCCAAGATGCTTGCTGGTACTGGCGTAGGCTGCCTCCAGGCTACGCTGCTGGGTTATATCACGGAAGTCAGCCCAACACGAATTCGCGGTGGCATGTTAATGCTTTATAGTTTTTGGTGGACTTTGGGCTCATTCTGTACCCATGTGGCCCTCCAGAGATTGAACAAGAACGATCCTTTCAACTGGCGTACACCTGTATATACTCAGTGGGGACATATCGGAGTCATGGCAATCATCTATATTTTGCTTCCAGAATCGCCCTCCTGGTGTGTTACTGTCGGACAAGAGGAGAGGGCCAAGAAGAGCATCAGGTTTCTCTACCGCGGAGTCGAGAACTTTGATGTTGATCGCCACTACGAACTCCTCGCTCTGAACGTCGAGCACGAGAAGGCTATGGCGGCCGAGCAACGAAACGAAAGCTGGTTGGCCATCTTCAGGGGTATCGATGGTCGCCGCACCGTCACCGCTATGTGGACCATTGTCGCGCAGCAGTTCCTGGGTCTTGCCCTCTTTGGAAGCTTTGGCACCTACTTTTTCCAGCAGGCTGGCCTGGCTGACCCCTTCTCGATCAAGGCTATCACTACATCTCTGCAGATAATCGTTGTTGTTCTGGCTGTCTTGGGAGTCGATAAATTTGGTCGTCGTCGCATGGCCTGCTGTGCTACATCCTTGATGTGGATTTCTTGCCTGATCGTTGGTATCATAGGAGTTGCTCCTCAAAGTGGTGCAAGCACCTATGTGTTTGTGTTGTTTGCATGTTTCTGGAGTGAGTCTTTTGTGATCTATCACCACTAGTCACAGTGAGCTAATTCGCTTTTAGACATTGGTATCTCGGCCAACGGAGCCGCTGGCTGGGGCTATATCGGTGAAATATCCTCGCAACGACTTCGACCATATACTTCAGGCTTCGCAGCCTCTGCCAACTCCATCAGTGGCCTCATTATGTCTGTTCTCACACCATATATGATAAATGCCAATAAGTGGGACTGGAAGCTCAAAACTGGCTTTTTCTATGCTGGTGTTGGTCTTCCCTGGGTCATTGGTACATGGCTCTTGGTACCCGAGACTGCTCGGTGAGTCAATCTGAGCACCTTGAAGTTCTGACAAAGCTGATTTGTTTCTAGTCGATCACCTGCCGAGCTTGACGAACTGTTTGAGCGTAAGATCAAGGCTTGGAGATTCCAGACTACTGAGACCGCTACACAGCGTCTAATTCGGAGCGAAAATGCTGAAGTTGCTGAGAAGTGATCGATGTTGAATGCTATACGCAAAAGATCACAGAGGCTCTTATGGTAACGGAAATTCAAGGGTTGTAAGTTAAAGTCAAGCTTTTTACAAGTCGCTAGTTAGTTGAAGTGGGATTTGCTTCATGCAGCAGAGTTGACTATCTAATGTTCTTTCTGAGTGCTACCTTTATACCCTGCAGGGGTCTGTGCAATCTGATTCATGTGTCCGTTAGGCTATTTGGCGATATTATTGTGTCCTAACCCGTACAAGAGGAGTCATTAATAACTTGGAAACCTCAACAGTTGTAGAGATTATAGAAGCCTGCTTCAAATCTGGTTAAATGATGCTTGTACCCAAGCGTCAAGGCCCATATAGAAATGACCTGTTAGAATGAAAGAAGCGTGCGTACACTTTGCACTTATGGGACAAGAGAGTAGTGTACTTATATATGAAACACACCACGGAGTGCAATATAACGGACATTGCCTGAACAATAAAGAAATGCATGTATATATCCCTAAGCAGTTAGTAAGCCCTAAAATATGTTTTTATATCATACTATTAGTTAATATAAAGATGTTCGCGGAATATATCACTATTTGCATCCTGCCCCTTCGACGACCAAGGTTACTCTTTTTAATTTATCTTTTACCTTTAACTATATTAAGCCCAGGCTTTCCAAATCTCTCAACGATATTAACAAGACTACCACCAAGGTTATATTAATCTATGGTAATGACTATCCAAGGAGCTTTGACTGTTCCAGCCTCGTCAGAACCATTGCATAGAGAAAGGCGTTGTCATCGTGAGCGAGCCATAAGTAATTAGTAAAGAAGCTGTAAATGTGAGCCTGATAAAAGCTACTCTGCTAGGGGAAGGTACTAGTATTGCCATTTCCTCCGCGTGAAATCCTTATCATGCTGTCGATCTTAGTAGTAGAGTCTACTAGTACTAAATTCGCTATTAATTAATTATATTAATATTAAGAACACATATGATAGAAAAGTCCTAGTTATTCCTTCCCTAATTGCCTCTTATCTCTTCTTTTTCTAAGGATCTAAATTTTCAATTGTTCTATTGCCCATAAATATAATTACTTTCAGGGCTAACCCCATCTTAAGTAACTATATAAAATTATAAAATTATAATAAATTAGCCTACTTAACATTACAGTATATCTATATTAAGAGTTTTCCTAAGGGTTTAATTGCATTTAGCATTATATTTAAAGATATACTACTATTACTTTGAAATGGAGAGATTTTAAATTAGTCTAAACTTTACTTATACCCTAGTTCTTTATACTAATTTATTTCTTTTCCGTCGAAGTGAGATTGTCTTCTTGGAAAGTCTCACGAATTAGGAACTTCTCATCGTTAACATGATGATGTCGCACCCAAAAGATAACAGTCTGGCCAAACAGAGCAATACCAGGAGCGGCCCAGGCCCACTGTTGGGGTTGTGTTAGAAATTGATTCGGTTAGGAACAGTTAAACTTACAATCAGATTAGGATCGTTAATAGAAGGAATTAAAATTTGGGCCAATGCAGAGGATAGAGCCTGCATAGCCAAGTTAATAGCGACAACAGTAGACTTCATACCCTCAGGCGCCCTTGCATATGCCATCTCATATGCCGTGACAGCGGTGAACAGTTCGCCGATAGCCCCCAGCATAACAGTAGGTAGCTGCCACCAGATAGAAATAGGGGACACACTATCGCATGTTGAGGCGTGATCTCCACAGGGTGAAGTTTTATATACCCTCCACTGGACAATAGCACCGACGAGACTTCCAATAATAGCAGAGGTGTAGCCAACAGTCATGCGACTGATGGGACCAAACTTGATGTGGTGTCTGTTCAAGAGAGGGTAAAGACAATACGACATGATGGGCGCGAAGACCATCAGCGTGAGGGGATTGAAGTTGTGAATTAGATCGTTAGGTGCACCTTTCGTAGTCATTGACGCTCCTTGATTAGACAAAACGGTACCAACTCCACCGTTATTGAGATAGAATAATGGCTGGTAAAGAAAGATCTGGCAAGCAGACAGAGTTCTGCGAGCATGCTCGACTGCCTGACTATCCCAAGAAACAGTCTTGCCCTTTGCACCAAGAGCCGATGGTTCGACCGACTCAAAGAAGTTCTTGGCCCAAATTCTACCTTTGTTCTCTTTGATGGCCAACGCAATGATCTTGAAGAAGTTGTTGAGATCAGATCCTTTAGGCGGTGTGTGCTTGAGAGTTTTGTACCGCCACATGAGCAGCACCGGCAACAGGAGGTAGATGATGCCTGGAAGAAGAAAGGCAAGCCAAAAGCCAACATACTTCTCGATGTAAGTTGTAGCGATCATGAAAAAAGCACCAACATTAATGCACATATAGAAGATCAACATGATCCTCTGAATGGTGGTCTCAGGATCAACGATGACCCTCTCACCAGACTTGAGTGTCTTGACATATTCTTTCTGGTCGGTGTATTGGTCGACGATGAGAGGAACAACATTCGGCTTGAACAGGCCGGCTCCGATTGCCAGCAGAAAGAAGCTGATGATGAACGGCGCAAGACCATTGCCGGCTTTGAGAACAGCAGGAGCTGCGCCTCCAACCATGATAACGTGTGCCACGCCGCCGATGATGACTCCATACATGATTGCTCTGAAACGGCCGGTCTTGGTATCGCCGAGCCATGCACCAAAGATTGGGATTATATAGGCAAGAAAGTTAAACAGGAGAACCATGGCCGAGGCAAACTGCAAGCCTTGATTTCTGCCATTGAACTTGATAAGTCAATTATTCAATCATATGCGCATGGAAGTAACTTACAAAGCACCAGCATGGCCGTTTGGGTCACTCTTGGCAACAGCTCCGGCTCCATTGCCTCCCTCTGGTAGAGGGAACTGGAGGTAATTGTTGAAGACCGTCTTGCAACCATAGAAAGAGGCTCGCTCTGCAAGCTCAACAATACACAGCAAGTACGAAACCCATGGTATACTCCCTGCTATCCTCCGTAGTTTCTGTTGCTCTTCGGTGGTCGGGGCCAATCGATCCGAGGTGCTATCCGATACCGACAGGGCATTGGCCTCAGGGTCGAGTGCCAGGCTCTTGTCTTGCGCCTCAACTGAGGTTACTAATAACGGCTAATTAGTGGTACTTCGAGTTGTTACCATGCCACTTACCCATATTGTAGCTGATGCTAATTATTCAAACGAACGAGTCTACCTTGGCTTTAGGGTTTTTGCAGATAGACGAGACGCTGCAACGTATGGGTTACACATTTTATTTATTATGGTTTTGCACCATTATCTTTTGCCCCTGGAGTGATGTCGCCATCATCTCAATCTTCACATCATCAACAAATTACATAAAAAGAGGATCTCCAGTGGGGGCCCCCATATTTTAATCGACCACTCCTACATGCATTAGGAACTTATGGTTTGGCATATAGGTAGACAGCATTGTTAGCCACGATGTCGGAGTCGGGCCGCTCCGATCCCACGTTACAGCCGGGAAGTGGGCGAGTAATGAGTTATTAACGCATAAACTATTAATTGCCGAATTCTTTCGCAGGTAGGTAGATTATAGAAGGAGTAAAGAACGGTTTAAGGAATCTGGATAAGGTGATATGAAAAGTGCTAAGAAAGATAAAGCGGACAATACTATTGTTTATATAATAACCAGGAAAAAGTGCATCAATCTATATATTCACAATTTAACTATAGCGATTATTACAGTAGAGTATATTTAACTGTATGCTGTCTTTGGACTTTTTAAATTTTGGCTCTTTTAGTACAGCAATGTAAGGGGTCTAGGGAGGGACAAAAAGCTTGTCCGGTATTGACGTGGTGTTTGTACCCATGGACGGAAGGTAAGTTTGTAACCTCCCGAGGGGGCGACAGCTCTCCTACTATATTAGTGGGCTTTCGCGAGTCGCACCACTTTCGGGAGGTATTGTATCATCGGCGCCCGGCTAAAACGGCATCTTCAAATCTAGTATGAATAATTGTATACCTATATATATATATATTTATTAGGGCTGAATTAGTTCTTCTCTTCTTAAGACTTTCCTTTCAGTTTAAAGTATATAAGGTTTTTTCACTATGTGAAAATTAAGCTTGAACGATATAGTAGTGACAAAGTGGTATCAATCTCTTTTTACTATATTACTTAATCGCTCTTCTTGCCTAGATCTACTTTTCTAGCCTGCTTTACTTCCGTAAGCAGCTATTTTCCTACACCTACTCTAGATATTAAAGTAGATCTTTTACGATTAGAGAAGGACTATCGATATTAGTCCTTAATGTGGAATACACCGGGTAACAGCATAAGTCATTATGTTACTCCTTAAATATATAAGTATTAGGCTGCCCACCTCTGTATACTGTCATATTTAATAATACCTCCGTTACTGCATACTACTCAGGTAATCTTACTTTCTATTATCAAAAACACAAGTCTCTTATCTGCGTTCTACGTCAGTACTCCAGATGCCGTGTGGAAGGAACGGACTTTACCCAGCCTATAATTGCCTCTAATCATCGCAGATTTTATATTGATTCTTTTCTAATTGTGACATTCATCCCACAACCATTCTATTTCTGCTCGCCTATAAGTTTCATATATTAAAGTATATATAAAGTGTATATAAAGTATATATAAAGTATATTAAACTACACGTTACCCCAGGATATATATATCCTTGAAATATAGTTACTTCAGACTAACCCGGGCTAATTAACAGTCAAAGTATAGGCAGAGGTTGTAAAGACACAGTTAGAGCCTGTAAGTGTTAGAATATCAAACATACGAAAAGACACAAAGCTATGGGGGGGCTGTAGCAAAATAACTCACCGACAAAGGGCTCAGTGCCAGCTTGAAATTTCGTGGCAACGTAACTGTTAGGAACTCCCTGGTTGTTCGTCAAGTAGGTCAAGAAGGGGAGTAGATCAGCCTTAAAATTGCCGATATTAGACGGCGCGACGAAGGAAAAGACAGTTGTGTCCCCATTAGGGCCCTTAAACAGGCTCCAAGTAGTACCACCAATGGTGGGCTTCGCGATAGCAGGTTTGTTTTGCTCGGAGATAGGGCCCGCACCACCGTAAGCTCCAACCCAGATCATAATCTCGTACTTATTAGCAGCTCCAATAGAAGGCGCAAGCCAAAGATCGTAAGAGACATCCGATACCATGCCGGTACCGGTGTATCTTGTAAGTAGGTCAGTAACGTTGTCGAAGTATTGAGAGAATATTTCTTACCGCCAGTTCCAAGTAGTGGGCACTGACTTAATGTCGGAGATCTTCTTATTGATGTTCTCAAGTGCGACGTTGGAATAGGATTTAACCTTGACAGCGCCTCCAGCCCAGGACCAGGTAGTAGACCAATTAAAGATCTTATTGCTGACGGAGTTTAAGGTAGTGCACTGAGAGCCAGAGGTAGCATCACCACGGCCCCAGTTGTTGTGATAGAAGGTATAACCCTCAGTAGCAACAGAGGCAAAAGCGTCACACCAGGTTGTGGCTCGCTTTTCCATGGTCTTGGAAGGTGCGGTAGGTGTCGCCGACGCGAGGGTCGCGACAAGCGCGGTCATGGGGACGCAGAACTTCATTTGAACGTTATTGGTAAGATGAGTAAGTTGAGTAAGTTGCAGTTGATTGATGATGAGAAAAATTGAGACTAGTGTAAGATGGGCCATTAAAAAGTGAAAGAAGCCGAGGTGTATTTATATATAATCCTTCAAGAAATCTACACTTGTCCGCCTGTCATGTCATGCCTAAACCACTGTGAAACCCCTTGCTTAGTCCATTCGTTGGATACGAGGAACAACCCTTGTGTTTTTACATAGTGCAGGGGTTGCCCCGGCTTATCTAAGTAGTTTGAACGATAGTCTATACTACGTACTATAAGAACTCATAGAGGGAAGCCCGAGTTTAAAATTGACCTGCACTAGTCCTAACCGCCCCTAGGCCTATTATAGCGGAAGGGTCCTTTATTGGTGGTTAGTGTTTCGTATCGACACCGGATACTCCGTAGTTCAAAGCTTATCTACCCTGACATATTTTGGATGGGTATCCAGGCAAGAATCATAGACGCGATTTGACTCGCATCCGTATCTATATGCTGCTTTGAGAGTCCGGCAAGTCGGCATAGTAAGGTTCAATAGTTTTGAGGAACGAAAGCTTAGTGAAACGGCTAATATTATAACTTTTCATGGCCAATTAAATTCTCGCGTGTAGACCCCTGACTTGGTACGAGTCAGGCAGGTCTCATGACGATTCACAAACAACTTCATCTATTCTGGCACTCTCTATGAATGAGTCGTAGGCGGCAAGCAAGTCATGGCAGCAAGTGTATACAGGACAAAACACATCGGGTCAACAGTTTGGGGCTCTGTCAACCACGAACAAAGGCAGGTTGCCCCAATGTAACACCTGGGCATTGTGAGAATCCCCGTATCAGGTCCCTAGGGCACGAAGATTAAGGTTGGGTTCCCGGCTCTGACCATCGGCCGATAACTATCCCAAATGTGGCCTTGTAGCCGTCTTTTCTCCTCTGCTGTGGAGTTCAAGGTACAATCACATCATCCCCTTTTAGACCAAAATCGTCAACCGTAAGAGCACGTTTTGCAACAAGTGGTGACGCTTTTCTTTATATTAAGGCCACCCCCAAAGACCTGGTAGCCGAGCTTGGCGGCACAATCGAAAGATGGCCTGATGCTCTCTCGAACGCTATTAACAAGCTCATCGCTGACAAAAGAAACGACATTCGTATTACTACCAGTCGCTTCGTCGACATGTTCACCAACCCAATGATCCAGTCAGACTGGCCGAGGTTATCCTCATAACCAAGCCAAAGTATCGTAGTGCCAGTTTTGCCTTTCCCTAAACTTTCACCTTCACCTAGCCTCGCATTGAGACAAAGAGTGGAGTTACAAGGGATGAGATGGTTGGGCGTGGTCCACATGGCGCTTCCCATCCATAACACGCCACTCTCTCCCATATTCATCACGCACATATCAGGGACAAGACCTTAAGTCAGCGCGAGACTTTGCGCTAGACTCTATTTATATTGAAAGTGGAGGCCATGCTCGTCCTGAGAAGGGACTCGTGTTGTTTGTTGCGTTCTGCGATAAGCAATTCCGATTCGAGGATATTCTTGAGTACCTCTTAGGCAATAGACTAAGCCATCTAATGGGTTAACTGATTCGTATTGTTAAGGCTTATAGCGGAGGGTATTGGTGTATCTATTCTGTCAAGGAGATGGGTGTTCCTCTTGTCGCCGACATGGACGATATCATTGAGGATTCGCATTGGGATGTGAGACCCCCTAAGTGACTTATTATTGAGTTTCCTGACGAGGATCTCCGTCTATTGGCGTAATGAATGGATGAAAAAAGAGGTCTTTGCTAGGCTTGATCAACTGGCCCATGGCTGCAATCAGGAAGAGAATGACAAGACCATGAAAAAACCTGTGGTAGTGCGCAAAAGTGTTATGAATCTAAAAGCACCTACCAATACTGTTTCGGATTCAAAGAAAACGTGTTTCAAGGCTCAAAAGAACGTCCTGATGCAGATTGAACCCAAAGAATTAATAGTCCGCATGATCCTATTTCTTACTTTTCGGTTTGGTAAAGAAGTCATTCCCTACCTATCGGACGCTGTGACTAATGCAGCTTGTTCCAATGGATCTCTCAACGAGTAGTGAGCCATACGCCATATTCTTCCTAATTACGAACCTGCCGCTACACCACCTTCGTCGATTAAATTGCTGACCGCCTTGTGAATCAGGGTTATGGTATGTGGAGATTGTATAATTATTTTCTACCCTACTTGTTGAGAGGTAGAGAATCTATTCCTTATTGACATTTAGCTACGTTCTTTCCACTTTTAGTACTTCTTTTTTCTGACTTAGTAAAATAATAGAGTAATATACCAGTCCTTACTTCCTGCGATGTTACAAGCCTTGGGTTTAGTTAGTAGTTTTAGTAGACTATTAATATGTAAGTAAGTATAGGTAATAGGTTTGTAAGAAGCTAGGAAAGCTTAACTTTATGTTTCTAGAGTTAGGTTTAACCTTTAATTACTTTATTACTCAAGGGGAATATCATAATATTATAATATAGTATAAGTATTATAAAATAAGAATCCCTAACTTCTAATATAGCGTCTTAATAGATCTTATTATCTCTGGCCTAAGCTTCAAAAATATACGTAGCTTTAATTGCAATGAACATATAAATACTACTATCTATAATTTTAGTTCTACAGTAAGTATCTTGAATATAGATAGGTTTTATAAAAACTTCTTCTACTAACCGCTAGAAATATATTAAGGATATAATTAAAAGTTAGAAATAGTCTATAATCTATTTATTTTCCCCCAGACCGCAAACCAGAACGCTTTTACCAAGACACAAAAAAAAAACGGATTAAAAAAATAACTCAGTGTGGAGCATCAAGGGCATCCTTCTCATGCAAGTACCGGAACGTATTCTTCGCCTTGTTGATCCGGTACCTGGTTGCGAATGGTGATAGAGCCTTCATCAAGACAAGCCAGCCGGCAAGCGTCGGCAGAGTGTAATGCAGCTTGTTGACGGCACCAGATGTGATAATTGTAATGAGTGTCTGGTACCAATGTAGCGACGGGAAGAAGTAATTAATGCGATACCAGCTGTTGAGGAGCTCAGGTGCACCAATGGCAGCAGCGACGTTGAAAATAACCCAGGTCAAGAAACAAAACGTGACAAAAGCAATTGGCACGAAGCCAGTGATAATGTCCAAGATATCAAAGTTGATCATGGCAAACACCCAAGTGACAGCCCAGGTTGCGAAAAACATCTTTGCATCCAACGGGTAGGAGCCGCGAAATGCGTACGTCCAGCCTGTGGAGCAGAGACCACAAACGAGAGGCCAGAAGATACTCCAGAAGAGTCGGGCGTAGATATGCGTTTTGACGTCGTAAGCGGCGTAGAGATGCATCCCGTTGCAAATACCGTTCCAAGCCATAATGAAGAAAAATTGCATCAGGATTGGGAAGACGGCCCCAATGGTGTTGAGGAAGACTTTATCGTCCATGTCGCTGAAGTTGTGGCTCGATACACTGGCACTAACAGCTCGTGCTGGAGTCGTCAGCGCACTCAAGGATGCGGTTGTGTTTGCGAATTCGCCGCTACCAAGTTTGGGTCCGATAAATTGTGCGCTGAATATTCCGGCGGCTGCACTCGCCGTAGTTATAGTTGATGACTGTATGCCACCGGCATACAACGTGTAGTATCTGGCTGTCAAGAGATAGTAGGTGTAGACATCGCTTGGATCGTATGAAGAGGCGGTGCCATTGACAGCTTCGTCGAATCGAGCCGTTGCTCCCGGTTGGACGACAATCGCGGCCCAGTACTTCCCATCGAAGACATCCTGCCTGATTTGATCTGGAGATGTGGACGAGGTATCGACGTTGATATAGGTCGGGAACTCGTAGGATTGATTGTTCGCCGCTGCCGAAATCCGCAGTGCTGTACCGAAGTCACCACCATCGAAGTCAGCAACGGCAACTTTCACCCGCTTGACGTATGCGCCTTGATTATGGAAGAGACCAAAGATGTGGGATGCGTTGATCCAAAAGATACCAAGGATCATGATGGCTGCGGGGATTAAAGCCTTCATCATGTCCACTGCGGTAGCCTTGGGTTTGGGGCCATTTGTTCGAGTTCTCGTTATCGACATGTCTACTGCAATTTCCTCGTCGTCTGCCGAAGCCCGTTCTGCGCCGACATAGGGGCCATGCATCGAGTATCTTGTTTCTGGCATTGGAAAGTGAGTTGAAGGATAGAACTTAGCCCGGGAATAGGCGTTGATGATTAGGGAATTAGGGTGGGGGTAAATGAAAGAAGCTGGAGGGTTACCGACAAGTGATCATGAACACGAGGGGAGGAGGAATATATATCCAAGCCTCCTACAGAGTACGTCACGTTCAAGGCGGCATTTTGTCCGCTACATTGTACGAAAACTTGGTTCCTGGTACGATGAATTACTCGGCGCATAGATGAAAGAACCCGAATACCGCGACTCAGCTCTAGATAGGTCCTCGGAGATGAAGTTGGGTACCGTACCTCCTATAAATGCCGATTAGGTAAGCGGAAGCAGGAGCGAAAGCGGGTAAGAGCGAGGCGAAGATCTCGGCCTCTTCGGTTTTCCTGAAATTACCGCCGCCAGGGTTAGCAAACTCGAAAAAATAACAGGACCCAGGCCTTGGCACCTAGCTAGAGCCTAAATTTTAACAAGCGCAAGTTATAATAACGTTATGCTCTAAACAGCCCCGCTATATAATTACAACTGGCATGTTTAGTTTATAAGTTTCTTCATCCTCTTTTAACTTATTATTTTCACTACTGCAGTTTCCTAAAGTTCCCTCCCAGTGATATTTATACAATAAAAATGCCTAGCAACCTTCCTTCTTATTTTCTACAGTCGTTTTATTGTCGTAAGAGAGTATGGCTATAGTTTCTCTCTAAGATGGTATGAACTATGCCCTTTTCAAAGGTACCCTGTCTTACTGCCTCAAGCACGGTGTAGCGATCGTGCACAGTAGCATTGAATGTTGCATTCAGATTGATCAGTAGTCTACCTAGTAATTATACACAAGTACCACATGTCAGAGTCGTACCGTGAGACCTCACCTACAATACATGCAGTAACTGTATGCATAAATGGAGCGAAGTGCGTTGAGAACCGCCCAGTCACGCTCACAACAAACTTGAAACCTGCGCCCTAGTAGGACCCAACAGCCTATGTTGTTGGAGGCTGAAAGCTGCCATTTAGGGCTCGTGATCTTGTAGCCTTGTGGCGTTGAGGTATTCTAATTCTTCCTAGTCTGTCGTTGGCTGTGCTTGATGAGCTGTACCGCGTTTTTCATGAGTGAACACGGCTAAAGAGTTAGTCTGTTCGCCTAGAGTCCCTCTTGAAACCTTCTTTCTATCCCGAGAAGCACACCAAACAATGACCAAAATGTTCAACATTTGAATAACAGATGTCACAAGCCCACCCAAGAAACCCTTCTCGAATCTCGGTGCCTCAATGGCCGGGAACTGGAGAAGCTGGCTCCAGGCGCTGATAGCTTGGCCAATGGCATTCATACTTGCCGTCACGACAGCGCGTTCCTCGGCATCGTTTACCATCGTGATCGTCGCCCAAGACATTGTCAAGGGGAAAACGGCACCTTGAAAACCGTCAATCGAAAAGGCGACGACGCGCCCGGTCTCTCCAACGTTCCATGCGACGAGGAGAGCATGGGAAACAACGGTTAGTATGGAAACTATAAGAAGCAAGGGCCAAAAACGGCCAATGCGATCGGCTATGCTGCAAGTAATGAAGGCAGTGACGATTGAAATAGCTGTCGCCATTGTTGGTAGCGTGTTGATGCTTGTGATGGAATATAATGCCTCGTTTGCCTTCAAGTACAAGCTGAATGGAGACCCAGAAACTTGACTACACTGGTTGCCCATTGTCCAAAGCGACACGAAAAGGTACCAGTGCCATCTCTTAAAGACCCGACTGAAAATATCTCGCGATACTTTAAGCTGAGAGGGAGCCGTGTGGTCAGAGATACGATGAATAGCAAGATCGTGCTCCTTGACCGTGAGGCATCGTGGACGGGAGCGATGCGGCACATCGGGAAAGACAAAATAACCCAGGAAAGATATGGGAATGGTAATGATGGAGTCGATCAAGAAAAGCCACCGCCATCCTGACATGTTCCCAACACCATCAAGCCCACGGTGCGCAGCTGTCTGAAGATATCCGGCAAACATTGTTCCAAGAGGGGCTGCTGCATAGAAGAGAGCCACTCGACGACCAATCTCTCCTTTGCGCATCCACGAACCGATGACATAGATGACACCGGTGAACGAGCACGCTTCGAATAAGCCCACAAAGAAACGCATGGCATATACTGTGCCGACGTTGCGGGCCCAGGCGAGTCCAAAAGTAGAAAAGCCCCATCCAATCTCACAGAGAGGCAAGACAATATTGACGGGATATCGAGTGAGGTAGTAGCAAGCGGGGATCATGGCAACACAGTAAGAGCTCCAAAAGGTGATTGTAGCGTAGTTGAACTCATTTCCAAACATCCCAAGCTCTTCTCGCATACCACTAACGACCATTTCATTGTGTTAGCATTAATGAACTCATTTCACGTTGTGTTCTCAAGACCAAGGGTCAAGTTCGACTTCGTACTTGACTTACGTGACGTAGGCATTGGTAAGAGAGGCTTGCGAGAGATACTTGGTAAAAAAACACAGACATCCGTATACCAGTATCATAAGATCGAGTTTGAGCACCAGTCGCTTCTCATTCGAGCTCATATCTTTTGGATACCATCGTAATGTTGTCATCAACCTTTCCCACGCGTTTTCGGAAACGATTGGTGGCTGTCCAGATGTTTGGTCATCGTCTGCCCTCTCTAAAGAGGTTGAGTTTGGATATGGTGCCATGGTTGTTTCAGCGTTGGGCGTAAGATGAGGAGGACTCACAATGAGAATGAAGGCATGTCATTGGACTCCATTCCCACTTATATGTAGCTTTCCCATGGATTGCACCATCGCTCCCTGCCATCACAACAGTTGACGTGCATTTGGCATTACTTCTTCAGGACTAGTCTGCATCCTTCATGGATCCTGATAGTTACGCGATATCGTACTTGGGCAATTCGGGTAGGGCAGCAATAGCTACTAATTTTGACATGGAATTATAGATTATTGAAGGCGCATTAATGCCGCAATTTACTTAAATATACCAGGTCAACAAACCAAGGTTCAGTTGAAAACCGTGCATCTATTCTCTTAACTCACGACAAGTATCTCTATTCACGTGATATCTACAGGCTTACTGTTTATAAATGCCATAAACCGATATCTACTAACCACTTAGGAATCGTTCTTTTCACCCAACCTGTGAAGTAAGAACCAAAACTGGGTTAAGTGATCTTGCTCCGGGGCTGAAGTTGGTCTTTTAGTGGCAGTTAGCGGTTTGAATTCTCATTAAGGCTTATTCCCATTAAGGTTTGGATTCTTGAGGTTACAGAATAAACTTTGTATAAGTCGGTAGATAGCTAAAATAGGACTTTTTATCTAGTAGCTCTAACTATTTCATTTCCTTTCCAACTTTTACCTTTAGTACCCTATATAGACTAATTACCATCGCTATTAGATTATTTAATTGTATATTTATATTCTAATCCCGATAAGATGGATTATTGATTTCTTAAAAATCTTACTATTTATAGAAATTACAATTTTAAAAGCCTAAACCATAACTGTTTAGATAATACTTAGATTAAATCTTTAACGCCTCTATAAAAATAACCTATTAAGATAGAAGAAGTATACACTTCCTACTTATAGAAGATAAGTAATAAACTTGGAAATCAGAGACACTACGAATTGCAATATGTCGATTTTGCGTAGTGTCTATCCAGGTGTTTCTCCTCTCCGGTTTGAGGACTGATACATGTAGGATTTACTAAATGTACGCAATCGATCCCATGAGTGCTTTACGTGGTCCATGCAGCCGGATCATCGTTGTAAAGTCTCCTGTCTATTAAGTATGACCCCCTCCAGCAATTCGCTCAACATGGACCTAATCACTGAACAGCTAGATACAGCGGCCTAGACACAGCTAGAGAGATATCTGTAATAAAGTCGACGGGTTATTTTTATCGTTAATATGATGAGAGATTTGGAAAGCCTGGGCTTGATAAAGTTAAAGATTAAAGCAAAGAAAAAAGTAATATAATCGACTCTATGTTGAATGTGTTACAAGTCAGAAAGGTCAGTCTATCGCCTACCAACATTTACCTACTAACATTGGTGTAGTGTAATGCCGCTAGAACACGTTAATTGACTTCCATGCATCCGTACTCTTTTCTTTCCTTTCTAAAACGTGAATCTAGCTCATGCAGATAGATTCTCACCGAGATCCGTCTTATCGTCCCAGCTCTGCGAGAACCTACATCTCCAGACTCATATCCTCCATCGCCTACTACGGCGAGCGGCAACCCAGATAAATAGACCACGGTCGAAAAGGTTAGTTGGTATTTCCTGCCGTCCGAGATGGCCTTACGAAGTATCTCAGATCAGTTCGCCGAAGTAGTGAGCAACTATATTAGCCATTGCCGTTTACCCAACGTCGAGGAGTTGATCCATATGGTTGTCGACTTTGAGCACCAGGTTGAGACCTTCCGCGAATTTCTACCCCGGCTATTTAATAGCCTGATGTACCAGAGCCGGCGAAGATAATGGCAGCAGCATAGGCGTACTGGTATTATCTTGCGACACGTGCATTGAAGTATATCCGCACCATCTGGGCCACCCATGACCCAAGACACTAGTTTATTACCATCGCGGTCGAGGCCTAAGACAAGGTCAAGGACAAAGTTATCTTGATTCGGAAAGCAGATCGTTATCGAACGGTGACATGTAGTTAATGGTAAACATTACAAAGACCGCTCGTTTGGATAAGATTTACTCCTCTTAGTTGAGTTTCTTTCCCCACAAACCAAAGACCGATGAATAAGCAAGACGTATTGGGTGAGTGGGATTACCGAGAGTCTGGGTGACATCCGGGGTCGGAATGGCGAATAGTAAAGATTCAGGAGGCGACACGTTAAATGTCACCCACATAGACAGTCAGGATCGCGAAAGCGGACAACCTTATCCGTTTCAATCGAGTAGGATGAGGAGCAAAACGTGGGAGTGGATCTTGGGAAACTTAATTCATCAAAGATGCTAAAATGGCGACTTGAGATAACAAGAGATCTGGCACGGGGGTAAAAGCGTAATTCCTTCTTATCAGTTGCCCCCGCTAATGTCGCCATTTAATACAATGTAACCCCACCAATGTCGCCATTTGACACAATGAAGACGATGACAACTATGATATGGCAGCCATTTGATGGATAGTTACTTGGCAACATTAATAAGTCCTTCTCAGCCCTAAGATTTCCAAATTATTCCCGTTGCATATACACTCACAAACTTCATCCAACATGTCTAATCCGCCCGAAAAGACGCTAGGTAGTGTAATCGTCAATGACAGCGGAACAGAACTCCCAAAAAGCTCTAAAGACTTGCACGACAATGTGCAATTGCCGGCATACATCGAGTCTAAGAGGACCTGGAAATCATATCTTTGGTCAAGTGAGTTCTCTCAAGTTTTGGAAGCAGAGATAGATTACTTACTAGTCCAGCCCTCGACGTCCCGAAAGATGAGGCTCGCTTCCTCACTAAGCTTGACTTGACTCTGATTTCAGCGTCTGCGTTGGGTGTCATGTGCCGTTACCTTGATCAGGTTAACATAACAAACGCTTTTAGTATGTGAAATGAAGACAAGTCATGAAGTATACTAATAAGAGCAGACAGTGGTATGAAAGAAGATCTTTCTCTATACGGAAAGGAACTCAACTATGCCAATGCTATCTGGAGCGCGGCATATGTCTTTGGGCAAGTCCCTTCTAATCTTCTTCTGACTAGAGTATGTATCGATCGCACTTATACTTTCCAACACACGAATTGACAGAAATAGGTTAACGCGCCTCTTTACATCGCTTTTCTTGAGTTTGCCTGGACTGTCTTTACGTTCGCCACCGCTGGTGTTAAGGATGTTAAGCAGCTATATATCTTCCGCTTCTTGTAAGTCAACTCCACGTCCAAGTCATTGCAAATCTCTAACTTTCTTACAGCGTCGGTTTATTTGAAGCTGGTCATTTCCCTGCAGTCATGTATGTCTGCTCTAGTTACTACAAACCACACGAACTCGCTCGACGCAATACTATTATCCAAGTGTTTACATCAGTCGGCCCTCTCTTCTCTGGATTCCTCATGGCAGCCGTGTTTGCTGGTTTAGATGGAGCAAATGGGCTACCTGGGTGGCGATGGATGTACATGTAGGTGTTCTATTTGGACAATGTGGGAAGGTGCTAACAAGACTAGTGTCTGTGGATGTATTTCACTTCCTTGCGCTATTTGGACAGCCATTGCCATGCCTCAACTACCCAGCAGAGCAAAGGCTAATTGGTACGTACGTTAATATAAGAATCATTATTAGTCTAACCTTGTATAGGGTGTTTACACAAGCGGAGGTCGAGTTAGCTCGGGCTAGAATGCCCACTGAGGCCAAGCCACTCACTGGGTTCTTCAAGTGGAAGGACATTAAGCGCTGGCACAAGACGTGGCATGTTTATCTTTGTAAGGGCACAGAAAACGCGACAAGCATTTACTCTGCTAACTAAAGTGAAGTCCCAGTTGCATTCGCCTTTATGGCACAGTTTGGACAGTCTGGCGGATCAAGTATGATTTAATGGTCTTTACCCTCACCCCTATGCATAACTAACGATTGCAGTGATTTTCTGGGTCAAAAGTTACAACGTCGAGGGGCAAAAGCCTGTCTTTTCAGTCCCGGAAATCAATATCATTCCACTCGGAGTAAGCATTTTGTTTGGTTTTCAGAACGAGTAACAGTTTGAACTAATATTACTGCAGATCAATGTTATTACCATCGTTGCAACCTTGGTCAATTCCTGGATCTCAGACAGCTTACCTGGTTCTATCAGATGGCCGGTCATGGTGTTTTCAGGTCTCATGGCCATCATCTTTCCAATTTCTCTCGCCTCTACCCCAGTTCATCCTCCGAACAAAGCCACCCGATGGGTTCTGTATTGTAATTATACCCCAGTTGCTCTGTAATGCACATTTCTAACACTCTCCAGATCTTACATCCCTGGCGGGTACAGCTGCCGGGCTTACTTGGACGTATGTCAACGAGGTGAATCGAAATGACCCTGAGAAGCGAGCATACATTTCTGCCATGGTGAGTACAACCACCAGATTTCTGGTGAACCAGAGCTAACAGCCCAAGATGAATGCATTTGCCTACATCTTTACAGCCTGGGTTCCAATATTTACCTTTCCAGCCAATAAACAGCCGTACATTGTTACTGGCAACTATGTCACGGCTGGCTTTGGAGCGGCTGCAGTGGCTTTGGCACTCGCTATTCGACACTTCCACAACAGAGATATTCATAGACTGCAACAGCAGGGCTTGGTATCGGCGTAGGTGTGGCATTGGGGACGAATGTGTCAAAAGGACAATACTGGTATTGGTTTGACTGTCCTACTGTTTGCAAACTATACCCTGAACTACCTACATCACGGCATTGAACCACATTGCGAGAGACATATTCGTCACACCTGGATAGCAGTTACTGGTTCGGCCTATGGGGAAATTCAAAATCCAGTTAACACATAGTTGAAAATCAACACCCGCCAGTTGTCGAAGTATGCATCTATCTGCAAGCACCTCTTACATCTATACGAGAAACGCTCTTGGGCCTTATTTTAGGCCACTATGTATTTTCTTTTTAATATCTATTTTCCCTTCCAGGCCTCAACCTCGATCTCGATCTGCATCTGAGGGAATGCAAGACGAGGAACGGCAATAGCCGTCCAAACTGGGCGGTGACCGGCAATACGGTGCTTTAGCTTCTCAATTAGGTAATCATAAGACGCATCCATATCCACATGGTATGTGCGAATCAGAAAGACATCCTCCCATCCTTTGAGACCGACAGTCTGTAAAACGCGGTCCACATTCTCAAAAGCAAGGTCAATCTGGCTCTTAACATCATTGCCATCTAGCTTGCCTGTGCTGTCCCAGCCGCCTTGGCCAGAGCACTTAACGATATCTCCAAGAACAACCGCCTGGGAGTAATGGCAAAGGTCGCTATGCGTCTGGCCCGCACCCTTCTCGTTATAGTATTTAAGCGATGACATCGTTGTAGGTCGTAAAGTCTACCTGCCGTTCAAGTTGTTAACGTTCTGATTGGGAAACAAGCCTGCAAAGAACAAACGTACTATGCTCGGGGGTTAAACTCGAAATGAAGATGATTTGATAAAATGAAGCCTAAACTGTTTCCTGAACTTTAGAGTTTTAAAAAGGGCGGAACAGACGAGGCACTTTATATCTTCTAAATCCTAGAGAGCGTGGCCTTTCATGTTGCAAGGTCAGTAGGTAATGGTAATGTCATACCGAACGGGCTTTCTTTCTCCAAGCATACCGGGGATTTCTCCAAGTGGGTCGGGATTCTCCAAATATATCGGGATTCTCCAAATGTATCGGGATTCTCCAAATGTGTTGGGACTCTCAAATCGAGATGCCAAGGGCGCTACCTGAACTTATAGCGTCCCCAAGGAGATTAAGTGTATTATTGTCAAGGTGTAAAGTCACGCAAGTTTCGGTCTTTGGAGAGAGACTTCATGCCGGACAAGGGCGTAGACAAGGGCCTAGAGGCGCCCTGAAAGAATATTGAACTAGGACCCTTATGTATGTAGATTCCGGTCTCGGAGATCCTCTAGCTAGTAAAAGCACCCCTATAAAGAGGTAATAGGAGGGTCACTTTGTCCCTCCTTCAAGTAAGAATGCTTATAAACATTAAGTGGCACCTTTAGCTATGACAATTATCTATTAACCGAATGGTATAGATATTAGGCTATGTCTCTAAAGGAGGAGGCCCTTATGGGTTCCGGTGATGTAATAACTAGCACTAGCCAACTAATGAACCGAGATTAGCCGAGTGATTAGTAAGGAGGTATGTCTTAGACAACTTTAGCGTGAACCCATACGGGCCTCCTCCTTTAAAGACCTAGGTGGCTAATTACGTATAATATATATAACTTTTTATTTATAAAGTACTTTGATTAAATAAGAGTTTACCTATAAGCTATTTATACTAAGGCTAGCAGTTTTAAAAATTCTAAGTTTCGAATAGACTTTAAAATTTAATAATTAATACTTTATATAAAGTCTAGTAGTACCTCTAAAAAAGAGATCTAGCCATATTAATAAAATCTATAGGAATAGTAATAATAGAGGTCTCTATATAGACTAAAGATTAATAGTATCGTGAAGTTGATAAGGCTACTTACTATATAAGACACTAGAACTCTATTTCCAAGGGGTATAAAACTAATATTTAATATATCTACTTAAATCTTAACTTTGTTTTCAAGAAATTTATAAATACTGTTATATAAAATAAAAGTTATACTTCTTACTATCTATAGTAATATCCTAAATTCTACTTGTATTCACCCGTCAACTTCTATACACTCATAGAGCTTTTTGCCAAGTTGCTTTGTAAATGGTTTGTTATGGCTATCCATAAATATGTATCCCCAGAACTTCAATAGAATTGTAGCTACTTCTTTCGGTTCGGAACTCATAGTTCTGTTGTCTATTATTTCCATGGAAGATAATCCAATTTGTAAAAGTGTTCGGACATTATCAAATACCCCCATCTCAGCTTCAACAGTTAGCATCGACAGTGCTTGGAAGGTGTACAATCTCAAACTTGCCTTGAGATGAGATATTTCTATCATTCAAGTGACAGATCCAGGAGGCCAGAATTGACATTGACTCGAAAACGGTCATGATCTTTTCAAGGCTCCAGCAACTGACCTGGGAACGGATGAAGAACGTGGCACCAGTATTCGCAGGTTCTTCCAGATAGCGGGCCAATTCGTTCATGTCAAACCAAGAGCTTAATGCAAGGGCTTGGTAGTGTCCAGGACCGCCTTGCCCTAGAGCTGGTAGCTTGGCTGGACTTTGTGTGTACATCGTCTGCACTTGGACATGGCCAGTATGGAGAACAGCCCGGGTGAGCGCGAGTTGAAGCAAGACCTCAATATCATCAATAAGCACGCTCGAAGAGTCCACCATGACTAGTACTCGACGACACTCCGCCACGATTTCGCTGTCAAGAAAATTCGGTTAGCAATGTTTGTTTGACTGGTCCGGCTGCGGGAAAACAACCATGATGTACAAGTAGGGGCACTTACACAAGACGTCTATACTCCACGATAACAAGGTCGTTTGACAACACACTACTTGGCATCTGACTCAGCAGGGTAACTCGATGCAAGAGGGCTGCAGCGAGAATGAAGAGAGATTGAATGGGAAAGTCTTGGAGTTGGAAATCTTGCCGTGGCCCGGTCTTGGAGAAGAGGCCGTCAATTAATTGAGCCACAGTGCCAGAATAAACTTGGCCAATTCCAGGTTCTTGTCGGAGTGCGTCAGTTTTGGTCGGGTTCCATACCGCCTTTGAGTATGGAAATCTTAGATTGAGGCTTTCCAAGGCCACGAGAGTTTGAGGACTGCAGATGGATTGATATGATACTATCGAGAGAAGCCCGAAGGTCTGTGTCCTCTGGCTAGATTCGGCCTCAACCCGGTCACGCCAAGCGGGTTCGAATTGATTTTCCCGTGATCTAGGCTTAAGAGAACCAAGTAGACAGCTCTGCATAATCTGGAGATGCTGGAATACGTCGGCCGGTTGCTCCAGTTTGATGAACTCTAAGAGTAATAGAAATACGCTAGCTAGGTCCACGGAATGGTGTCTAGCTTTGGTGTTAATTCCAGCAGCAATAGTTATAGGTGTCGGAACATGGTTGGTGGAAACTCACTGCTGCTCGAATAGGGTGCTGTCAAGATGAGACGCCGTCCACTGTTCCAGGGCTATGTGTCTGCTTGCTCTAAAGAGCAGCATGGCGCTATCAGCCTCAAAGAGATGCCATGCTCCTATAGCAAGTCTAGCTAGACGCATAACAATAGGTAGACGGTTGTTGTCAACACGAGGGTGAAAGACTTCAAATCTACTATTTCTCATGAACGACTTCAAGTATCTGACCGCAGTCTGTGCTGAAGGGGGAACAAAATTGGGGTTCCGGATGAGATAAACTTGGAACGTAGAATCCCACGAGTCTATATTTTCTTGATGGTTCGTGTTAGTGTCAGAGCGTATGCCTACATCTTGTAGATCTGGAGGCAGCGTGGAATCAGATTGTGTATCGCCTAGTGATTTATATGATAAACGGCCCAAAGTGTGTGGGATCCCAGGTTTCTCATGTTGGTTGAAACTATTCGGCCCAGAATCGCCGAGTAGAGGTACTAGGCCACTGTGGACGATGAACTTATCAAAGCTAGACAGGGGTCCATCTTCAGTGCCTGATTCCAAATTTGATAGAACTGAAAAGATTTATTAAAGGTGAGTCGAGTGGTCCTTCGGGATTAATCGAACTCACGCATATCGGGATATTCTGGGGGTAACGGTAGGACAGGACCTGGTTTGAACGCAGTATCGCCTTGGGTGAGGACTAAAGAATCATCAACTGCGACTTGATCTTGGCTTGCAGAGATCGATGTTGCAGGGGTCGGCGTCTTCTTGGCGGTTGAAGACGCTCGCGTCGTCTCTCGGACGCCAGGCATTCCATGGCTGTCGAGATCGGGCTTAGAACTGTTGGTGGCGGGTGATGATAAGGGTAACGGATGAAAGATCCTTTCATGGCGACGTAGTAGGTCTCGTCGGGTGAAGGACTGTCCGCAGTTACATCCGTATGGCTTCTCTTTGGTGTCTGAGGTGAACACGCATTCTTTGTCAGTAGGACAGGCATATCATTGCGTTGGAAAAGAGCTCCCTCCACCTTGAAGTGGATAGAAGTGGGCGGACTGACGAATGCGTGTATGCCGCTGGAGATGTTCAAACTTGCGAAACCTAGATCCGCAATGCGAACAATGGTGCGGCCTACTGGACCTGTCCATTCTATAGTGGCGGTGCAGCGATACTGCGTCTCTGTACCAATTCGTGTTATGGTTGAATGCCGAACCATGGGGAATTTGCCAGCTTCTCCAACGGAATCGGGGTTCTATTAATTATGGATGGAGCAACTAATGGAGTGATGACAAATTATGCTTCCACGGCGCCCAATCAGAATCTACTTCGAAAAAGTCTGATTTAGTTAATTCTCCAACACACTAGACCAAAAGATCTTCCTCACAACCGTTTCGTTTCTCCTCTGCATGGATTCATCTCCACTTGTGATTTTGACTCTCAACCGCAGCAAAGGCTTTCCCAAAACAAAAAAAAAAACACCCTCTCATAATGGGCAGCCCAAAGAAATCTGCGGGAAAGAGATTTGCCGCTCCGCCGGTGAAGTCAGCGTGCACATATTGGTTTGTTCCTCATTCTCGAAAGCTGTCTCTACCTGTATGTCCCTAACCCTTGACTTACGCATCTATAGCAGAGCATCACGAGTCCGATGCAGCGGTGAAACTCCATGCGGCCGTGTAGGTTATGATAGTGGCCATGGCTGCTAACCCTTGACAAGCTTTGTGCCGGTTCTCTAACATTTGCTATAGTGTATCAGCAGAAACCAGACATGTACTTTTACACCAAGTCGTCGCGGCCAGAGACCACGCTCAGACCCCAAAGGCAGGCCGAAGATGACCTTTACGCATCGAAATGATGATTCCATCAGTACCAATAGAGTTGGTCCAACCAGCGCTCCTCACATTCAATTGGAACCTAGTCCCGCTGAGAGTGTAGGAGGTGGCTTCCTTCCATCGCTTTACAGCGACAACCTCGAAGAATTCTGCTTTGACGATATATTTGGGGGTCCTTCAGACGAGGCGTTGGAGAGCTTCTTCACCGACATTTTTAGCATCCCGTCTTTTCCGCGAGCCAAGACTGCTGATGGCTCAGTGTTGCAACATCTTCAGTATGAGGGACATGTCATTCGAGGCTACAGATCCGATGATGACGTGTATGTTAAACCCTAATTTCGTACTATTTCTTCCATTCCTCTGCTATAGGCGGTAAAGACGCATGTGACTGACTCGGTTTTCTGACTTTATTAGAATACGAGCCTATTACGAATTAATTCATCCCGCCTTCCCTATTCTTCCTCCACCGCTGGAGGACTCGCCAGAGGGTACAAACCACATATCCAATCCCTGGACCCCTAACTGCCAGTTCTTTTCTGACTATAAACCTACCTCGCCTCTGATTCTCGCTCTGCTATCGGTTCTCACCTTTTTACCCCATGCCAATAATGTGTATGCGCCGGAAAAGGACAGCCATGAATGTCGGGCCACTTTCGCTCAGTCTCTAGCCCAATGTGCGCTTGGGACAATCGAGATTGGAGCAACTCCCAATCAGCCAACATATTGTTCCTTGTCACCATCCGCGTTCCATTCAAATGTACCGGCAGAGCTAGAGGCTCCCCTGGCCTACTGCGTCCTCAGTCTCTACCAATATCTCCATCGCGGGGAAATGACAGAAATGGTACTCTTGGCAAACGAGGCTTATGATTCTTGCGTGCGACTGTCCCTACACCAGTTTACGGAAGAGAACAATGTCTTTACGGAAGCTGTACGAAGAACATGGTGGATGACTGTAAGCGTGCAATTCGACACCACTACCGGGACAAAGCCCGCTGACCGACAATATTCTTAGTACGTCAGCATATGCTTTTCTGCAACCATAACATGCAAGGTAACTCGTATCTCGGGAACAGGAGTGTAGATCTATGCTGACATTTTCTCCCATCCACCGACGCGGCCCACTGATATTTCCAAGTTCACGACCCCTTATCCTACGACTGGCATTATATCCACAGTACGTACCCGACCATATTTATATTTTCAATTATCTGTCATGAATAGATCTGATTGTCGGAAGAGCTTGAATTGGATTCAGTATATCCGCGCCGAGGAGACCCTGGTCGCTGCTACCCTCCTCCTCGTCGCTCTCGTCACGGGCTCCGGCTCCGAGGCCGCCACGCCAACATTCAGACGCAGTCTTTCCTTTATGAATACAGTCATAGACAAGCAGCTGAGCTGTCTCTCAGTTTGTAATGATCTAGAGTCGAATGCAAGTGCATCTCCAGAAGATAGATTGATGCAGTCCCTTAGGGCCATGACTCTAATCAGATTGATGAGGTTCGTGGTCTATTTCTCGTGCAAGGGCCTACGGAGTACATGGCTGATGAATTTAGTGCTCGTATTAAAACTCATAGGTATTGTGCCCTGATGCGTCATCCTAGCATATTGAAAAGGTTCGAAGCGGTTCCATCATGGCGCGCCCCTCATGAGCTCCGTCAATCAGTTTCCACAGGAAGCAACGTCGAGGATGGAAACCAGGTCCCTCAGCTATTTCCATTCGCATCTCAAGACTCGCTGAATATATGTGTTGAATCTGCTTTGGAAATTGTTAATAGCCTAACATCATTACGCAACGATCTTCACAGTAAGTATACTAGAAGCAAACTTAGCAGGCATGTAGTCACTAAAGAAAGTTCAGTCGCACCTTTTGCTTGCTCGGCCCTTTTAGCTGGCTATACGCTCATGATGATATCATTCTTCCAGAACCAGAGTCCAGAGCAAGGAGTATGCGCAACTTCTGTCGCCGAACTACAGGGTCGATGCAAGTATGGTGTCAATGCCTCTATAGCCTCACTCGAACATTTTGCAGTTGGTTTTGACTTCATCAAGCTTCTTAAAGGTAAGCTTTTCCTTGGCTCTTTCGCGGTTATAGAGAGTCGCTTGTTAACTCAACCTTGTGTAGATCAGCTCCAAACTGCCGCAATTACCTGCGAGATGCAATAGATAGGTTGACACTGGGTGTTGAGGACGACTCATGTAGATACATTTGGTGTTCTTGTCTAAATTATTAAACATCATTTCAACAAGTTTCAAGAGGCAAGCTCCTGTGCTAACTAAAGTAATAATTTGTGTACTCTGGGATTTTCTCCTGTGTTAGACAGTTAGGCCTTTGTAATTGCTATGATATTGGAAGAGAGAAGGATTGAATAAAAGGATGCGAGAGTCTATTATCCCTTTATATGAATTGAAGCAGAACAGTTCATAGGCATGATGGCAAAAAGAGTTGGACAAGCCTTGTCTTTAACCACTGATGGGAACGAATGGAGTAGTATTAATTGGATAGTAAACCTAGCTGACGTTGCCTCTATAGCCCGCTATAAAATATCGTGGACTATTTTTATGTTTTGTCACCCTCCAATTGGCTGGTGGTAAACCAGAATCTTGATTATTGCCGGACCACAGGATAATAGGGAGTCTTAATTGGCAAAAATATTAGGCTCATTAAGAGGAAGGATCTCAAGAAGATTTCCATCAGGATCCGACGCAAAGATGCACAATTTGTTGAACTCTGTCATCTTCGCTTGGAAGGCCGCCCATTCTTCATCGCTGAGATTTGACGCATCTCCGATCGAGCTTTTATTAGCGGTGTAGCCATCGGTTGGCATAGGTGCTCCAATCTTCTTGAGTATCTCGACGCCGTAGGCCTCCATGCGCTCTTGGGCAGCCTCGAGGTCAGGAACTATGATCCCGATGTGGTTCAACGTGCTTGTCTGTTTAGGGGGGCCGGGGATATCATTCCCAGTAGTGTTCAGATAGACGAACTCGAGATGTCCCGCGTTATTGTTCTTGTAGCGTAGCATTTCGGCGGTGGTCTGGTATGCGCTGCCGTTCCTTCCGCCCTGGCTGTGGCTCATGTAGCTGAAGCTGATGTGAGGCGTCAACTTATATGTGAACAAGTGTCGCATGCCAAAGACGTCTCGATAGAATTCTATGCTCCTCGTAAGGTTGTTCACGTTGAGTGACATGTGGTTGATGAATTGACCAACTGTCTCGGGGGCCGTAGGTGTGTCGGGTCCCAAGATCAGATCTGGGCTTTCTGAGCGGGGAACGCAGCCCAGAACAAGAGAGGCTTTGACGCACGCCAGCAATAGTACTGTGGAAGCTTTGGGAAGCATGATGATGACAGTAAAGAATGTTGATATGAGGGCGGGTGTGCTGGAAGATTGAAGATGCGATAGTTTGTAAGGTTAGTTACCAATGACAGAGCGGCTCTTGGTACTTATATACAAATATAATCACTGCAGCTCCCAATGCATATTATATTTCGCAGGAGCTTCGTAGGATTCTGACAACCCACATGCTGATCCCAGCCCGCACATTGCTTCTCTTTCTAGGGTGAGGGATTCGGTCAGCCAAACTAGCGTTTCTATACCATGTAAGCATGACACTGACTGAAATAGTGCTTACTACTGTCAGCCGGGTGACCAATTATCTCACCTCGAGCTATAATATTTTTGTTGTATCTATATAGCTTCAAGGCCAGAGAGCCTTTCTACATTATCGTCCAGATGTGGGTTGGTCACTATTATATAAGGATAAGACTTACAACAGTCATCTCATTATATATAAAAGTGCAAGCGACTTAGAAATCGCCGAGCGCTTGCCCTAATCTTAGAAAAACTAACCAGAGTACCCTGGTCCTTATAGACCACTCTTAATTGTAGGCATTACTATCCTTGGTTAATCCATCTATATTATTATCAGTACTCTGTAATTCTTATATGGCTATATAGGAATAGTTGAGTGGTATCAACCCATACCTCTTTGTTAGATATCTACAAGGGTTGAGGTTGTTAATGAAGATGCTACACATCGAAGACGCGGCGGTGTGTTATATACTATGCCAGTAAAATGCGACTAATTGGGCTAGAGTTAAGGGTAAGGAAGGCTAACAAACCTGTAGCCGAGGGTATTGGTCTCAGTTGTTTTAGGTGGAGATTCGCCGATGAAGTTTAGCCGTCTGATGATTTCCTTGGCATTACGGCTAAAGTTTGAGGCGTAGTTTTAAAACAGGCCAATCGCGTGTAACAGCGAAAAGCGAAGCAAGCAGCGATGCAAATAGCGACACAACCCCACAAAACTAACACTACCAGGTCATGAAAATACTCAGCCCCACGACAAGGATCTTGTCAACCAAGCCGGCTTTGTCAACGTCATTAGCGAGCTCATCTCCCTTGGCCACGAGGTTCTCACAACCGCTATTCGTTATCAAGGGGCATCGATACCCGGTTATGCACGCTTGCAACATTCTCAGCCAACAACTATTGATGACTACCTCAATGCCCACTGCTGCTTGGTATCACGTAATCTCGGCCGGCTTTTGGATGCTTATGACCGCCTCAATTTTAGCCCGCTCGGAGGTGCATAGTCATGTACATGTCAATATCAACTGATGTTAACCAGGCTTATGTCCTTGACCTCCTCCCGGGTCAACATGCTGAAACAGCTGGAGTTATCAGCTCAGAAGACTCTGAACGAGCTTGGCTTATATGCCAGGATGACCAAATGTGAGAAAGGGTGCTTTAGCGGTATTGATAGGGTGCTAAAGCTATAAATAGTTGATCTTGGACCAGATTTTGTTCAGTTGATAACGGCAGTATGTGGCTTAGCTCTTCACAACTGCAAACTCCACACAACCGTTGGTTTTGATTCTGTTCACGCGAATAGACGCTACGTATAGATACTCAAGTGCAGTTTTATCATATTTGTAATATAGAGGCCACATTTGAATAGAGCACTTGCGACGTTGTGGTGTGTCGTACGCGATTTCTACAATCAGTATCGGCGCAGCGTTTCCGTAGATTACAGTGGAATAGCCGAGAACGAAGTGACGGGGAATGAACATGGTCAAGTTCTGTGTCGCGGCCTAGAAGGCTGATGAGATGTCCAAAATGATCATTGCCCTGTGCAACGTAGATTTGTGGCCAGACCAAGTGGCGACCCGGCCCGCTACTGGAGCTCCTATACCAACAGCAGTTTAGTACACCACAATGACGAAAGCAAGCCATATTTCAGCTGATCGGTTCGTGAAAATTCTGTTGTGGCAGAACGAAGAGACCGATCAGAAAGAAGCCATTAAACGCATTTACAGAAGCTCTCTCGTATTTGTATCTTGGGGTTGATGGATTGAGTTGTGGAGGTGGCAGAAATTCATGTAGGAGACTCAGAGACAAGATACAAAAGTTCAACGTCGACATATACACCTGACGATGCCATGAATTTGTGTCTTCAGGAAAGATAGCAGCAAGCTCTGAATTAACGGCAGGGAGGTTAAATGTGTTGTACGTGACGTGGCATGACGTTACGTTTATTTGTGGGGCAGGAAGGAACTGAGATAATTTGTTCTACGGGACCGGGAGCAATAAAAATATAGTTGAATATTGGATGCTAAGAACTTCCAGACTTGGCCGTAGCATCTAGCTAGGAAAGGAATGCAAATTGATCTGCACCTGCTCTGATGAAGCATGGGGCTGCCACAGGGTAGTCATCAGGGAAGTAGAGACCTATTTACCCAGGAAACCCGATAGCGCGGCCCCCAGAGGTTATCTTTTTGCATAACAACACCTGATTTAAGAATAGGGCTAGGCGGGAGTCACGGAGTTTAGATCAAAGGCAACAAAATAATGGTGTTACCGTACTCGGCATGCCCCTCCATCTTATATTGTAGTACCTTTTTAACTACTACTAAACTACGTTATGTAGAAAGCCACAAATTAACCAGGTCCAGTTAGCCAGTACTGACGTATTTAGACACTGGATTTCCAACTAGATTAGCTAGATTGCACTAAGAATGGTCTAGGTCAGCAATTTAATTGCAGTTCTATTGTAGTCAGACCTCAAAAGTCAGGATCTTCACTCCGTTCATTGTCGGAGATCTTTTATTCTTTAACGAGCTGAGTTCCCAGCATCCATACATTCTTTAAAATCTCTATAATGGGATTTAGTTCAGAACCATTAGAAATAGGTAGTAAAAAGCTATTAAATTGGCAGCTAGGAATGGGCTCTACCTTCATTTATTAAAGTCTTCTTCTTATAACGTTTATAATATTATTAGATTGCGATATAGTATAACAGAACCTCTAATTGATTGATATGCTAACCTTAGTTAGAGGGCGCGTGAGATAGTATAAACCCCTTTCCAGAAAAGAGGGGGGCAGAAGCATGCATAATTGAAATAGTCGTCATCATCGGATTAAAGCTTGCTTAGTTGGCCCCCGGCTCGAGCCAACGGGTAATCTCTATCGGCTTGGTCGAATGTGCCGTATTCAATCCATTACTAAGGGAATCGTTGTTTGATATAAGAATAATATTATAATAAGCGGGAGTGGAGTCTACTCCTAGCTGCCAATCTAATATTAATTGTGTCCACTTTACGCATCCCCTCACGACGTATACCTGTAGCATATTTAAATTTTAACTGAATCCACAACATGGTAAATATGTCGGACAAGGATGCACTCCTTAAGCAAAGCCTAGCAGTAAGGACCAATTCTTAATACTACCAACAAGAATATGGTAGGGCTAATGATACCAAGTGTGATTATTGCCGGGTTAAAAAACTTAAAGTATGTTACGTATAACAACACCATCCAACATACGAGTCAATCGTTAACTCGTAAAGTGCTCCAAGGATAGACCAGAGTGCAGCGCCTGTGTAAAGAATGCCAGGAAATGTCATTACAGCGGTAGAACACTTAGATCTCCTCTTACGCGGGCGTAAGTCTTGCAATTTGACACTTACGGCTATTCAACTGACCTCTCAACATAGCCATCTGACAAGGGTTGAGAGGCGCCTTGCACGCCTAGAGCATCTTTTTGCCCAGCTTCTCCCTGATATCAATCTTGATGAGGCACTTGCTTCCCGACCAGTTCAAGTTTTAACGGATTCCCCCAACCCTGCTACAGCTCCGTCGTCACCAACGCATTCCATGGCACCAAGAGCTGGAGATCAGCACGAGGGTTCCATTTCAGAAGTCGTTCCTGATGAAGCTGATGGCTTTGACTGGCAGGAAGACGTAGATGACCTCGCTGATGGTATGGCGTCACTACATGTTGAGCCGACAGGTGCAGGGTACTTGGGTAACAACCCCTCCCAATTTTTAGCAACTAAGAATTGTCTAGCTTGCTAAGCTTGTTTCTAGGATCAACGGCGGGTGTCTTCTTCCTCCGTTCGTTGCTTTCTTGGACTGGCCATTCCCAGTCCCTTGTAGATGATCGTCTCAAAGTCCAGAAACATTGTACTGGTATAGAGGCTTCTTCCCAGGTTTCTGACTTGGTCGCGTCGACACAGATCGTTGAGAGACTGATTGATAGCTACTTTGCGGTCTACCACCGTAGCTATCCTTTTATCCATGAGCCAACCTTCAGAGCCACCCTCAGTGAGGCTATGCAGTCATCACAACGGCGTTCATGGCAGATGCTGCTCCATACTGTTCTGGCGTTGGGAGCGTGGTGTCTCAATAATGGTCAAAGTGAGCTCGAAAACCATCTCTACCATCGCGCAGCTTCGTTCGGTCACGACGAATATCTGTTCGAAAGCGCGAATCTTACGTCTGTCCAAGCTCTCATTCTCTTGAGCAACCTAGCCCAGAAGCGCAACAAGCCCAACACAGGATCCAATTTTCTTGGGCTCGCCACACGAATGGCCCTTAGTTTGGGTCTTCATCGAGAACTCCCTGACTGGAGTATCAGTCTCCTGCAGCGAGAAATGCGCCGTCGGGTCTGGTGGGGTCTGTATATATTTGATAGTGGTGCCTCTACTACCTTTGGTAGACCGATTCTCCTCCCTGACAAGGAGGCCATGGATGTACAAGCAGTTCTCAATATTCATGATAAGGTATGTCATCCGAGACTTGAACATCAATGAACGTGTTGCTCATATGTTACGACTACTAGTATCTTACCAGCGAAACTGAGCTTCTGCCAATAGAGGTTGACCAGCCAACACTGTATTCGGGCATCAAGTATCAGAGCGATCTGCATGTCAAGTCCAATTATATCTCGAACCGCCTGCTCTCCTCGTCGGGCATCTCACCAGAAGATGCTCTTACCATGGCTGCAACTTTGGACAGATGGTCTGATACAGTACCGGCATACTTGAGGCTGGATTATATCGACTCATTCGCTGAGCCATCCTTCGTTTTCAATAAGTCACGTCTCTGGTGGCGGTTCTGGAATCTCAAAATCATTCTCTTCCGTCAACTCTTACTAAAACGAGCAATTGAAAAGAGGAAGGGGCCTACTCCAATACAGAATAAGCAGGTTGAAGAAAAGTGTAGGGACATTGTGGTGCACTCTTCGAGCGCAACTGTAGCTTCGATTGATCACTACACAAAACATGGAGAAATGACCAGGCTCGTGACTTGGTACTCAATGTAAGCTGTATTATGTTCCCACGAAAACAAATCAAAGCGCCCAGCATTAATCTTATATTAGCTATTTCATATTCCATGCCAGTTTGGTTATCATCCTCGCTATCCTTGGTGACTTCGAATCACCAGATCTACCTAAGTGGCAGGAGGAGCTCAATACAGTCAAGTACATTCTTCGCAATGTCTTCGTCAACAATCAACTTGCCACACGCTGCGCTGATATTCTCGATGCCATTCTGCCAAGCCATTTGGCAGCGTCCGATGACTGGACAAATTTGCAGCTGGATCCTTCGCTTATGGACTTTTCAATGTGGTCAACGAAATCAGCAGACGACTTTACCAGCTTTTTTGGCTGGCCAGAGTTCAGCAACAATCCAGGGTGAAGTAGTTTGTCAGTCTGTCCGAACGGCTCTTGTGGAGTTGAGTATCATCAATTTAAGATGCGAACGTTGGGCTCAATCAGCCGGGATCTTATATATTCGCCGTTGGGTATATCGTTTTCCTCAGCCCGCAAGAGTGCAGCATCTTTTGTCGTCTCGATTCCGGCTTTCAAATGTCGGGCTGCTAGGCGCTGTCTCGCGAGTTGGCTAGGAACATCGACGAACCATCTTCATATTATTAGTCTTGCAAAACGCTGTTGCAGGTCGTGGTTGAGACTTACTTGTCGTGTACTAATCCCGCAATGTTGCTCCAAGGCTCTTCGTTGAGAAGTGTGTAATTACCCTCAATGATAACGACCTTGGTCCGAGAAGGAATTGTAATAGCACCAGGCACTGGATCTTTCAGCGCGTGGTCGAAGCCCGGGACTTTGGTGACTATTTGAGGCTCGTCACAAGCCGTCACGGGGATCTTGCTGAGGAGCACGACAAGCTCTAGCAAGCCAGTTGCATCAAAGGTGAAGGGTGCGCCGCGCCTCTGAAAAGCGCGGACAGGGTCGCTAAAGGAGGAGAGGGTGGCACGGGAGTAATGGAATCCGTCCTGTAAAGTGAGCTGAAGTTATTGCAAATATTGGGGGAAGAATGTAGGACAAACCATTGGGATGACTGCCACATCGTGTATGCCATGCTTGTTTAAATCTTGCATCAAAGCATCAGAAATGGTGGTTTTGCCTGATCCTGGCACGCCAGCCATGGCAATCAAAATACGTCTGGTTGGATCTGATAACTTTTGCTGCATCAGCAGACTCTCAATGCGCTCTCGCAGCTTCATGACCGTCTTGACCAAATCATCACCCATCATGCCTGTTTGTCTGTTTTAGTTTTTGCCGTTGTTTTTTGGCCAGGTTTGTCGCGTCTATAATGAATAATAGTATAACAGATGCTTTGAATAAGCTCAAATTGTTCTTGATTCGTGTACAAAACAGAAAAAAAGAACATGCCGTGGCAAGCTACCTCCAGGATCTGACCACTTGTTGAGAGAGGCCAGTTCAAGGCCTTTTTTACGAGGGCCCTGGGACCATCGTCGCCCAATTCTTTCCCCTCCTGGAGCACAGTAGTCCGGCCTTTTGTGTGGAGACGGAGACATGGAGTACAGGTACAACGTAGTACCGCCCCAGGCCTGGGGTTCTCCTTAGCCACACCATTGGTCCGGACTAGAGTTGTCCGGACCCAGTTGATGGGGAAGGTGGAAAAGAATGCAGTTATTGGCTTATAATTGGTTATGCTGATCTCGAGTTGCCCCACGGGGTTCATGACTCGTAAACGTTCTCTACTGATTCTGCACATATATAAGTATCCCAGATTACCTGCATGAGTTCCATCTTTCCCCAGATTCAAACTTAAACTACTTGATCTTGCTTCTCATTCTAAAAGCATCGACCCTATCAATATGACAAACGAAGTCACGAACAATGAGCCGCAGCTCAACACAACGGTCAACCTGGCACCCACCAAGGGTGTCTGGCGTCTCTTCCGCGAGAACCCATACATTTTCGGACTCTCTCTGGTAATTCTAACATGACCCATTCTGTTCCTCGTCTTTCCAAAAAAGAATATACAAGTCTGACCCCGTGACTAGTTTGCCAGTTTAGGTGGCTTCCTCTTTGGTTACGATCAAGGTGTGGTCTCCGGAGTTCTGACCATGGAGTCGTTTGCGGCCGACTTTCCGCGCATCTTCCTTGATAGCGGTTTCAAGGGTTGGTTCGTATCGACGTTGCTTCTCTGCGCTTGGTTTGGATCTCTCATCAATGGTCCACTTGCCGACTACCTTGGCCGAAAGGGTTCCATGCTCCTGGCCGTTGTCGTCTTCATCATCGGCTCAGCCTTCCAGGCCGGCGCCAATACGGTTGCCATGCTTTTCGCTGGTGAGTACTAAAACACTGTCTAACACCTCTCACCCTCTCACCCAATTTGCATTAACACTAACCTCTTTCTTAGGCCGTGCTGTAGCTGGCCTTGCCGTGGGTATGCTGACCATGATCGTGCCCATGTATATGTCTGAGGTGTCGACGCCTGGCATACGTGGCACCCTCGTTGTTCTACAGCAACTCAGCATCACCATGGGTATTCTGGTGAGCTACTGGCTTGAGTACGGAACTCAGTACATTGGTGGCCATCGATGCGCGCCCGATATTCCTTACTCGGGCGGCACTGCGGACAAACCCACTTTCGATCCGCGATACGATGTAGGAGCCACCGGATGTACAGGACAGTCTGAGGCTGCCTGGAGGGTTCCTTTTGCACTCCAGATCGTCCCTGCGCTTATTTTGGGTATTGGCATGATGTTCTTCCCCGAGTCTCCGCGTTTCTACCTTATGCGCCGCAAGGAGGACAAGGGTTTGGCCGCCCTGGCTCAACTTCGTCAAGTCCATCCTGATACAAGCTCTCTTCGATCTGAGTATCTGGCCATCAAGGCTGAGGTTCTTTTTGACGAGTCCATGACCAGAGAGAGGTTCCCAGGCAAGAAGGGCCTTAGCCTCTTCGCTGCTCAGCATGTCGCTCTCGTATCTACACGACCCGCCTTCAAACGCCTTGCCATTGGCTGCTGCATTATGTTCTTTCAGCAGTTCATGGGCTGCAATGCAATTATTTACTATGCTCCAACAATGTTTGCGCAGCTTGGGCTTTCCGGAAGTACCTCTGGTCTTCTGGCGACTGGCGTATATGGTATTGTCAACACGCTTTCAACATTGCCCGCCCTCTTCCTGATTGACAAAATTGGCCGCCGACCCTTGCTCATGTGTGGTGCTGCTGGAACCTTTATCTCCCTTACCATCGTTGGTGGCATAATCGGAGGATATGGCTCATCTCTCACCACTAGTAAGTCAGCCGGCTGGGTTGGCATTGCCTTTATCTACATCTACGATATTAACTTCTCCTTCTCTTTCGCGCCCATCGGTTGGGTTCTACCCGCCGAGATCTTCAACCTTGGCAGTCGGTCCAAGGCTATGGCCATCACAACTAGCGCTACCTGGATGTGCAACTTTATAATCGGCCTTGTGACGCCTGACATGCTCGACATTCTTGGCTGGGGCACCTACATCTTCTTTGCTGCCTTTTGTTTTATTGCCTTTTTCTTTACCTACTTCTTTGTGCCTGAGACTCGCGGTAAGAGTCTTGAGGAGATGGATGTCGTGTTTGGCGATATGGCAGCTCATGAGGAGAAGGCCAGGCTCATGGAAATTGCATCTTCAATCGGTCTAGGAGATCCTTTTCCTGATCAGAAGGTTGATCTTATCAAAAAAGATTCCACTGCTATAGAGCATGTAGTATAATAACTTTCATAATTTTATTCTATTAAATAAGAAGGGTAACATTACCTAAAGAATTCATATTTGTATTATCTCAACTATGGTCTGAAGTTCATCCTGAAGACTTTACGCCTGACATAACCCTATTCTTACCTTGAAAAAAACCTTCTGTACCCTGACATGCAAACGGAGATAAAAATAAAACTTATTACCACCCTTAAATGTATTTCGGCTTATACCTAGCTTTAGCACTTCCTAGTATCCTAGCTTGATGCTTTAAGAATAATAAACATTTTGTTCAAAGCTTAATAATTCCTTGCATAACACCAAGTGGGTCCCATTTGCTCTTAAGTCTCCTAAGCCTCTCTAGACGTTCACCTTGACCAAAGATACTGTTGGTGGCATCATCTTCAAATGGCATATTGACATACCCCACTCTCTTTAGACGTGTTCCATCTGGCTTAATCAAGAACGCCTCCTGAATGTCCTTGTTGAGCTTCGCGCATGCCTTGTCAAGCGCAGGATTCTCATACCAAGCCAGAGGCATGACCCAGTACTTCACTTCTTGCCTAAGCTCAATAGGAATGGATGTTCTTTGCCCATCTGGGTCTAGCTGCCGGGCGACATCCATGCTGTAGAACTCGGTCAAGATGTGTGTCTGGGCTGCCTCTGGGTGTTGAGCTATAAAGTCCATGTAGACTTGAAGTGCAACCTCACAAGACTCCGCTGACATTTTGATGATGCCAAATGCTGCTAGGTTCTTTCTTCCAGCATAGCCACATATACGCTCACTGGAGTCATTCAGATGAAGGTAAGGGATTCGGCGGCCAACAAAATTCAAGGGATGATCTTTCTGAGACGGCAGATCCAGCAGAGGATGGAACTTAATGGCTGCCTCTTCGGGTGGTCCAGTATACCACAGTTGAAGAAGGACTGTAGGCTGTTTCCCGAAGTCAGTTAATTGGTCTTATAAACTCGAGCTTCTTCAATCCTCTTACCTGCTTATTTGGAGCGCAGAATACAAGCCGCCCCTGCATACCTTCCCGATAATGAACTTTGTCCACAGCTTCTGCAACCAGTCTTACATCATTAGGCGCAAAGACCAGACAGCTGTGCCAGGTATCGTAGGGCCACGGGAGGGCTCTAAAAGTAGCTTCAATCACCACTCCAAATAGATGGCCACTCCCACGAAGGCCCCAGAAAAGGTCCGAGTTGACTTCGTTCGATGTCTCAACTACACGGGATACTCCGCTGTTGTCTACTACGACGACTCGCATGGAGAGCACGGTGTCTGCTGCGTATCCCAAGTGTCCGAGAAAGCGCCCTATTCCCCTCCAAGAGTAGCGCCAACCTGATTTCCATGTTTAGATCGTTTGGATGGATAAGGGATATTATTTCTCTTACCAGTCCCACTTCGTTGCATGTTCCAGTAGCGACGGCCATTCCCACTTCGCCAGCTCCTTTCACCCCGTCCCCCATTGTTGCGCCTCCCTGTGCAACTACCAGCTGCTTCTCAACATCAACTCTGACATTCTTCATTCCAGAGAGATCAATGACAATCCCGGGACTGTCCACTGTCGAAAAGCCATTGCTGTGGCCCCCTCCCCGAACCACAAAAGGCCTTTGGTTTTTGACCGCATAAGAGACCTGAGTACATGTAAGTCAAAGAAGAATGAACAGAGAAATGAATCCTTACCGCTGAAATGACGTCCTCCTCATTAATAACTCGAACTACTGCTGCAGGAATTTTAGCCTGATATCCTGTCCAACGCTTGATTGCATCGGGCCACCCCTCGTCGCCATCGACAATCACATTAGAGCCCGAAAGGCAATTCAATAGATCTGATTTGAGACTAGTCGCCATTTTCACCGTAGGAGAAATTTTTTAATGAGAAAATGGTTAATGTGAAAATGGAAAGATGGGAAGATGCTTTACTATTTCAACCAGAGTTCGTAATGGACTACTCCGTAAATAAATGCTGGTTGGTCCAGCTTCGGCTTCGGCGTGGTGTCTCTCCTTACGCGCCGCGCCTTACCCGCCGACAGCCTCCACAGTTGCGTCGGGGGCGTCGGGGGCCGTATCATAATAAACCGTGATCCTTTGTTGGACCATTTTTCAAAATGGTGACTCTCACATTACCAAACACAATTAGCGACGAAAACTAACCATCAGGACAGTAATAAGGACAATGCTCCTGGGTTACCTACGTAGTGACTCTAGGCTTCATTTTGCAATACATTCTTTTCGAAGGTCATTTACAGCTGCCAAGTCATAACTTCGTCCATGACAAGAAATTCACTCGTTCCTACACGACATAACAAATAAAACCTATCAATACTCACTCAGCTTTACCAACACCAATCTCCCTTTCTTCCAATTTCAAATCAACATCGTACAATCCCACCCAGCTAGTTTTATCAACCTTGAAGTCTCCTTCTAGACCTTGCATCGGCTGGAGAGAAACCTTGTAATTGCTGAACATGTGATAGACCACCGCCTTAACGATTTTATCGGCGATATGCTGCCCAAGGCACTTTCGAGGCCCGTAACCGAAAGTTGAAAGGTTATACCGAAGCTGTAGTTTAAATAAGCTTTCCCGTCATCTCCCTGGGGCAAATTGAAATTCTCACCTGGTTCTGTTTGATACCCGCAAAACGACTTGGCCTATACGATCTGTTGTCAGGACCCCAGAACGGGTTGCGAATGTTGATGGCGTAAGCGTCCACAATCACGGTCGTGTCTTTGGGTACCACGAAGTTCCCCAAGATCTTCTCTTTCGGGGGATTCTCAGGGAATGTGAATGCTTTCACCGAGTTAGCCGATATTCTAGTTTTGTGGGCCTTGTAGTGATCAAAACTTACCAAGGACTGGCCTAAGGCGAAGCGATTCCAACAAGCAGAAATGAAGGAGGGTGTCCTTGCGAGTGATGTATTTTTCTGGGTCTGTCTTGTTTTCTTGCATCTCCCTGAGAAGGTCACCTTGAACCTCAGGGGAGTCGGCTAGAAGAATGACGCAAGACGAGATGACTTGAGTAACTATGTCCAAGTTCGCAAATGTAGATTCCGCAACAGTATCAGTCACCTAGTAGAACAGTCAGTGGTCTTGCCTATAGATCAGTGATAAGTGTCAATAATTACCTCTTGTGATGTTATATCGCCCCTTTCAGCGGCTCGCATGAGGAGATTAATCGGCGTCTCCGGGGCTGTGATTTCTCGCGCCCTGCAAATGTCCATGTTGAAGTTCTTCCACGCCTTCTGGTAGGTTATCGCGCCGTTGTAGGCCTTGGTGCTAAAATACTTGGTCATTTTAAAGCGATGGATGCCGCCAAACACGATCGCCGAGAACACTTCTGAATACTGACGCCCAAGTTCCCACAGGCACTCTTGCTCGGCATCACTCATTTTGCCATAGAACATTGACGCGACCTCAAAGAAAGGATATCTCTGCAGTGCCTGCGTGGCATTGATGACGATTTCTTTCCCCTTTGAATCTTGCTTGTCTGCTTTGGCAAACTTGTGTATCCCGGCAACATAGTCCTCAGCGCTAGCAAAGAGGTCATTGTGAAGATACTGCATGGCAGCCGGATGTGAGAACATTGGATCCAAGGTCTTCCGAAGTTTGGTCCAGCTAGTCCCGTTAATCAAGCCCAGGCCTGATCCAAGAAGCTGAGTCAAGAGCCAGCCTGCATTCGCCTGGGGTGCCTTGCGGTGGTCGTTTGATTGATGGTATAGTGCCTCGACATCTTTGGGATCAGTGATCACACTGGATTCTCAAGTATCAGCGAGTCTGCAATTATATTGAGCAAGGGAATAGGGCATGCTTACACTTCAGGGATGCTAGCAGCCCAGATACGGTACGTCTTGCCGTACTTCTCCTCCCACTCCCAACTCCTAGTCCGCGCAGCCAGGAATTTATCAACCATTTGCCCATTGGGAAATGTGAATGCTGGACCTGGCATGTACTTCCTCCCATTGGCAGCCGGAATTCGGTATTTAAGAGACAAGAAGCCCTGTTAACGACATTAGAAACATCTCGTAAATGACATATGAGCTGAAGAAAAAGATGGTAGCGACGCACATTACAAAGCGTATTAAGCACGGTTCTTGGCCCGACCAAAAGGACGACAACTATCAGCAGAGATAGTAAAACGCCAATGCTGGCTGTGGAGGCCGTGGCCATGACAGGCAATAGGTCCAACTTGGTAGTTTGAGCAGAGTTCATCTCGTTCACTTACTTAGGTATCTATCAAGTGTCGTCCTTTCTATAGTTCCCTTGGCCATTACCTTGATTATATTTGTCGTTGTGATTTCAGTTGTATTTTGCTTGTCGGATGTTTGTCTCGGTGCATATGCATCGGCGTCCGTCGGCGGGAAACCAACATCCTGGGGCTGACGCCGCCGCAGGGTTCTGGGGTCGGACCCACTGTAACGTATAACTATTGGTTTGCCATCACATTGACAATTTTCAGCACATCTCGCTCAGTGTTAGACATGCTATGTAGTATTAAAAATCATGGTACAATCTCTTGTTTAACATACCCATCTTTACCTTTACCTTACAAACTATCAAATATACTACGGAGTTAATAGAATGCTTGAATATTTTTTTAGAGGTATTACTTTTAATTTTTAAACCTACTAGACAATACTTGTATTATACACTACGCTCGCTCCCGGGTAGGCAACGTTAACCTCAATGAAGAATTCTATTACAAAGTTTTGCATGTTGCGCTAATGTGATAAAGACATCATTTTACAAATTTTGTATAACTCTCTCCTCATCTAAGACGTTAACTACAATTGATCACTAAATGTGAAAACCAGGGCCTGTGGTATCCTCTGCAGATTCTACACCATCTTATCTTACACAAGTGGTCCAGTGATATCGACAGACTGCCAACAAGTAATCTAATACGCGATTTACTATAACAAGAGAATAAGGCATTATAGACAGCTACTAAGAGACGTGAGACCTTCCCCGGAACGCGATTACTCCCTGCTGTACGTAGTATAGTTAAGTTTGGTGAAGGCTTCGGGCTAAGGCTGTCTCGCCAAAGTAGGCCTAATTACTCATGAATGTCCAGAGAACTCCTGAAATAACTCAACGAGCTTCTAGCCACAGGTGAACTAAATAACCAATACGCTATACCTAACTCTCTTGAAATTAAAGTGATATTCCATGCTTGTGGCATTGCTCTCAAAGAATAATCTTGCCATTGAATGTAACCGTGCTCTTTATGATTAGGAGTTGCACGCGATCATTCATTATCTTGAGCATTGGAATATCGAACTGAGGAGTTAACAAAGAACTAAAACTAGTGTTGGCCAAGACATGGCTCTATTCAGTAGGGAAAAAAAGTACTCATAACAAATTACGGAAACTTTACCACGCTATTAGACTGGGGCTAGTTCTGACTAACAACCCTGCCAGTGACATTATATCTGGGTCCAGGATGACGAGTCTTTTCATATCCGGATGATTTGAGAAACTTACGACTCGGCCATGACGGATACTTAGGACGAAACAAGTTGTACTATTTAATCAATCGAACGTTTTATTGGCACAGGCTAGACTCGGGTATTTGGCAGTTTATGTGGAACTGTCATATGTCTGACAGAAATACGGGACGGGGAGAGACGAGGCGTGGACTTATCAAAACCATCCCCCAGTTCCTATCCGCGAATTGGCCGAAGTGTCGATCAAACTCATAGTTGATCTTCGCTCCCAGTCTGTCGGATCCTCTAGGTTATGTGCCAACCGCGGCTATGAGCGCTTCCAAAGCCGTATTACGGCGTTTGATATACTGGATCATGTACTCTTGATCTGTGGAGCACAAGGCTCGCAACTTTGGTTCTTGGTGCCCAGTCGAGTTCCGCCGCGTAAACTCACTTTCATCCTGCTCCTCAGCAACGCCTGCAGGCCCAACAAGACTTTGCAAAGCGTCGAGGGTTTCCTTTCCCTTTGACAGTGTCATCTTGACAAGAACGTTCTGGATAGCTCGGCTCTCTTGCCTGGTGACTTTGTAATCGCCAAGAGAGCATGAGACCAGGTGCTGCTCTTCCGACTGTAATAGGCCCTCGTTGTTCTTGGTCAATTGCTCGAATAGTTTGAAAATCAGTTCGATGGCTGAAAGGGTAAGCAGTATTGACGGGAAGGACTTATCGCAGACATCACAGGTGATGAATTTCTCGCAGGTCTCTAGGGCTGAGGTGATTGACTTCATCGCCAGGTCGAACCGACTGGGAATGTCACGACACGTGAGCTGATGTAAAGTAGATATGTTGGTTGCCTGCGTCTGAACACAAGCGCAGGGATCCCCTGGCGTGTCTTGGCGAGCAGGGGAAGGGGGAGACGGGAGTCCGAATGATATGGGGTCGGTGGAGTCACTCAATTGCCGCAAATCCGTACGGCAGGTGAATGACATGGGCGTCATGATGGCTTCGATGCTCTGTGATGTGATGTCTCTGGGAGTTCGTAGAGTCGGGTCGAGATCCATTGCCCAGGTATCCAAGTCATCCAGCAAGGGAAGCAATTCATTGTCAGATTCTGTAGAATTGATCCATTGGTTTTCTGGCGTGGATTGATCAGGGGATTGGATAGAATAGCGCGACTGCCCACGTTAGACGCTGCATATAGTCAACCAATCGCTTGACAAACGCACAGTACTCGATTGCTCCCAGGATTCTGGTAACAGTGTTGATAGATCCAGCATGTCCAGATTTGAGTTCTCAAAATCTCTGTTGCCATTTCTCAATTGACCTGCAAGTCGTTCCATACGCAGCTGGTGCTCCCTTTCCAACGTTCTTCGATTTTTGCTCCCCTTCGGTTTTCCAGCCCTGTTCTGGTAACTGTAGCGACAGTAAAGGCCCTTTGACGTGCATCGATAACACGGCGATCCTCCTGAGCATTTCACCTTACACTGGTGGCATGAATCACATGCAGACCGTAACTTTTTGTGATCGGCGTTGCTCTGCCGAATTGACGTTGGACAAGCTAAGTGGGGTACTGTCGAAGTCATGGTAGTGCCAAATCGAGTTAAAAAGCGACCTGCAGCGAAGAAAAAGCTTGGTGTGACAAAGACTCTTATTAGCAAATTTCGCAGTAAGGATCGCAGCAAGGTTTGAAATATGAAAGTAGGCACAACGAGCAACGAGGGGACTGGGATTCTGTCAGTTTCACCCACATTCCGGAAGCTGGGCTACATACGGATACTCGTATCAGCATTACTGCAAGACATAGTCTCAGCCCTGTCATCCTTCATTCCTCCGCAGCCAACGTTCGCATATCTCTAAAATAGTAGTTAGTAACTTTATATAACGGGCCGGGCCCGTGAGTGCTGCGGTAAATACTCGACCCAATAACGACGAAGAATCGTACGGTTTCGACATTTACTATTGAAACCCCTGTTCTTTTGACTAGGACTTTCGGCTGTTCTAACATGTCACATCTACTAGGCCGCATGCTCGTATCCGAAGGCAGCTGAAGGGAAGTACGCTATGGTCATGATAGTGGGTCGTCTGCAGTCAGCCTCCGTAAAGAGACGCCGAACACATTGTGAATGCCAGGGACCGCGGGTGTATTCAAGGGGCGTGCGTGTGATTCAACAATCTAGATGACAGGGTGTTCTGTGGCAAGCCAATTGAAATTCTTTGTCAGACCAATCTGATAGGATGCCTGTAGTCGCAGTCGCAGTCGCATTCGCACCTTACTATTTGATTTGTTGGTAGACGAGGCATATTGGATATCTGATCTCCGTTTCTCCATCGCAGCTTGTACCCACTCGGTTGCCTGTTGAGAAGTCTGGGCTGTGGTCTCTGCCGGGAAAGCGATCATTGCGTGATTGAATCCCGACTGGCTCCAGATGGTAAGCAAAAGCACGCTAATCCTAATGGATGTAGCCCATTCGGTTGGTGGTGGCCACTGCGGATGCCGCCGGTCCGTCGCCGAAAATATACAAAATGATTCTCCGGTTACGGAGGGAGTATAGGCTCCTCTCTCTGTAGCTTCGTCGCTTTCACGTACCGAGTGTTTAACGGTCTTTGCTTGGCATGCAGTAACTCTTGTGACTTCTTCAACATCTAGCCAGTCAATTGTGCCATTTCATCCTTCGCTACTCTTCGTGTTCTTGGTACTCAAGTTAATCGATGCGAAGATAACTGTCTTCTAGAGCCGGTCTGGAATAATCATCTGTCATAGCGATTGAGTCAGTTCATGGAGCTAACCAATAGGAGATTAACTGTACCGAGGGTGGTCAGATTGATATATGCAGTAAGTTGCCGAACTGATAGCTGATGCTTGCATCGCGTGCCATACTCGTACATAAGGGGCAGGTTGTCAATCCTCCAGCTGAGTGCGGCTGAGTACGGTGGCCAATAACGAATTGACAATTATGCTGACGTTGGGGTCCAAACCACGCTGATCGTTGGTTTTTTTCACAGACAAATTTGAAATATCGAGTAAGAAAAAAGGAAAAATAGAAAAGAAAACAGAAAAAGAAAACTCGGCTGAGAATCGTTACCGGTTGGACGAATCTAGTTTTTTTGGTCAGATCCCCTCGCCTCATACATAATTCTCGCGGGTTTGAGGTTTAGAGGTTATACTGCTAGTGCTGTCAAAGGGATCTAGGCACCTCGGCCGAGCCCGTTCCAACCCGCCTTGGCTGCATTGGCGTGGATCCGGGGGCTCAGCCTCATCCCCACAGGCATGTAACGTTAAGTGAGCAAATATACTTTAGGCTGAACAGGCTGACTGGCGCTTGGCTGAGTGAGCCTGAGTCTGGTGGCTTGGGCTAATCCCCACATTCGTACGAACAAGGACCCTCCCTCGGCCGAGCCAACTTCGTACGAGGTTGTTTTCGTACGAAGTTGGCACGGTCGCGCGAGCTCAGCAATGGAAGGATAGTCCTGCCCATGCGCTACCACAATCAAACAACCCCTGTTTTGTCCGCTATCTACTTTTTCGCACGAACTTCTTTGCCGTTTCTTTTTGGCCGAACTTCTGGATATCCCCCGAGACCGAACTGACTTCGCCATCTCTAGGCTTAAAAGACTGCCTGTTTACGGATTATGGATTCCCTTACCCTTTGCATCCTCAGCTTACCACCTCAGCCTCTTGATCACTGCCACAGTGTCCCAACGCCTATGTTTATCCCGTTGTGATCTTCTAAACTACGACATTTGCGCCTCGAATCGTACAACCTCTCACAATGTCGGAGACAGTTGAGCTCGAAAGCAACCGGGCGAGCAGCCCAATGGAAAACAAAGAACGCATCCCGCCTAATGGTGGCGCCAAAGCATGGGCCTGCGTTGCCGGGTCCTTCTTGCTGCAGTTTTGTTCCTTCGGCTATGTCAATGCGTGAGTCACCCTCCTTTCCCCATCTCCGCATGTTACTTTCAAAAACAATCAGCTGATCTCTGGACAACAGATGTGGCATGTTCCAATTATACTACTCAAACGTCATGTTCAAGGACGAGTCATCATCTGCATTAGCATGGATCACCACCCTTCAAATCTTCCTGCTGTTTATGTTCGGTCCCGCTGTGGGGAAACTGATCGACGTCTACGGGTGTCGCAAGACCCTTCCACCATTCAGTATCTTAGCTGTGTTCTCTGTGTGCATGTTGAGCCTGTGCACCAAGTATTGGCAGGTCATGCTCGCACAAGGCGTCGGTTTCGGTCTAGCTGCCGCTGGACTCTCTCTCCCTGCTATGGTGACGGCCACCCAATGGTTCTCGACCAAGAAAGGTTTGGCTGTTGGTATTGTGTCTTCGGGCAGCAGTTTAGGTAAGACTATACTATACAATGGATCTTAGTAACGTACCACACACATAACTAACATCAATATTAGGCGGAATAATTTACCCATGTATGCTGCCTCGACTCATTGACGAAGTCGGCTTTGCATCCGCTGTTCGTTGGACTGCCCTTTTGCAAGGAGTCCTGTTATTTATTGCCAATCTTCTTTGCTCCTCGCCCTTCCCGCCGCTTGGCAAATCATTACCCGAAGAGAAAGATAAGGCCCCTCCTAGCAGTGGCCTCAAAGGATTCAAGAGTTGGCCCTGGTTCTTTTTCGTCTTGGGCTGTTTCTTCACCATGTGGGGTCTCTTCGCACCTCTCAACTACCTTCCAGAGATGGCCTCGCTTCATGGATATGAGAGCTTTGCTGTGTACACACTGGTCATTGCCAACGCAGGATCTCTGGTTGGCCGAATTGTTCCTGGCTGGATTAGCGATATCATTGGCCAATTCAATACCATGGTTATGGTTACCGGTCTATCCGGAATTTTGGTGTTGGCCTTCTGGCTGCCACTTGAGTTCCATACATCCAAGGCCGGCCTCATACTTTCGCACTCCTTTTCGGTTTCGTTAGCGGTGGTTTCGTGAGTCTTGGCCCTCCCTGTGTTGTTTCTCTTGCCGAGGACAAAGTGGATGAGATTGGTGTAAAGCTTGGCGGCTTCTGTCTGGCTATTGCCCTTGGAGCTCTGACTGGTCTTCCTATCGAAGGGGCTATTAAAGATCGCGAAGGCGATAAATTCACTGGTTTGATGGTCTTTGCTGGAGCGACAATGATTATTGGAAGTTTCTGTACTGCGATCGCTCGAGTTTACAAGGGAGGACCTCAGCTCATGAAGAAGGTTTGAGCGAGAGTCAGAGGGAAGATCGATAAGACGGGCCGCAATGTATAGTAGTATGAGTTCATTTATATCCTTTACGGGAAACATAGCATTCTGGGTTCTTTTGTACACATATTTACTTTCTTTCTTAATTGAACCTTCAACTTCACCAAGCAAAGGCTCTCCAAATCTTTCAATGATATCAACAATAAAAATAAGCTGTACAAATATTTACAGATCAGTGAGACACTTAGGTTTCCACTGATTCGGAACCAAGTCGGAGAGATAGTTAACAGAATGAGGGAGTAAGATAATAAAACTAAACCTGAACCAACTCGCGTTCTATTCTTTTGCAAACGTGGAGCATTTGATTATCGGCATGATGGTATTGGGAGGCAGGCGGCCTTGATTTCAGGCAGCATACGCAAACCTAACTGTCGCATAATACGAAGAATTAGCTTTCCTCTCCTTTTTCAACTTTGTTATTATCTACGCAAAGACAACTGACCCTCAAGTCTTTTCAATGATTAGAGAGGCTTCCTTCTATTCTAGAGCTTCTTATTAAAGTACCCTACATCAATTCTGACTCCCATTCCGATTCACCAGTTCCATTACAATGACCATTGAGCTTAGCATTTGGTGGCGTCGCACACGTTCCGGCTGGGCGCAGCTCAATGATCTGGGTGAGGCAACCTCGAGGGGAAACAACCCGCTTCAGCCGAAATCCTGCCTCCTCCGCCAATTTCCGGTACTCCTCCAATGTTCGCTCCTTGTTTCTGCACCTGACCAGCATGCGAATGTCCGCGTATCTAGCCCCACGTCCCAAGCGTCCATCAAACAGGACCGACTCGACGATCAAAACTCTGCTCACTCCTGCCTTGATATCCATTGTCTCCCGGATTCGTCGAAGGAGCTTGACGCAGTCCTCATCGCCCCAGTTGTGCAAGATCCATCGAAGGAGGTAAGCAGATGATTTGGGAATTTCATCTTTGAAAAAATCTCCTCCAGTGATGGAGGTAATTCTGCTGGTCAGGGGGTCATCTGAAGGGAATCGCTGCTTAAGGATCTCTGCGGTCGAAGGAAGCTCGAATGCAGCAGCCGTGGCTTCTGGAAACTTCTCCAAGTAAGACCGGATAAAATCTCCAGCTCCGGCTCCGATGTCGACCACAGTCTCCGTCTTGACTTCGTCCCATGGGTAGTCGGAAAGCAGCCCAGGAGCCTCAACGACACTGCCCGTGCCAGTGACCTTGTGGAAACCAGCAGCCTTGCCTGTTTCGGCCAGATACTGGTAGATGGGCTTGTCAGTGTTGTAGAAAAGCTCCGTGGCGGTTTTGGGCTGATCTTGTTTCAACTGGTCAGGGAGATGCGAGATAAGATCGTAGTACTCGCGAGGGAAGAAGTCAACCCAGTTGACCCAGGTGGCCCAATGGTCTTTGCGAAGGAGATTGGAGAGCCTATTGTTGGACAACAGACCGGTTTTAGGGTCCTGCGAAAAGTATCCCATTTCACGAAGATATCGGACCACCTGGAACAGGCCTTGTTCATGCAATTTGGTGGCTTTGGCCAGCTCCGAGATGCTGCAGGGCTGGAGATTCTGAACATGATCTGCTAGTGCATATTCGGACGCGCAAAGTAAAACTTTGCTGTTGGTGAAGGCTGATTTCCAATTAGCCGCATTTCGATATGCAAAGTATACGGAGTGAAAAAAGGTCAACACTTACCAAAAACTCCATCTACCAACTGCATATGGGGCGGAGTCAGGGTGACGAGAAGTTTGTCCAGCACTTGCACTGTGTCCAAAAGCTTCTGATAAACTGACCTCGAGGAATCGAGAGCAGTTGGGGATACTTCAAGACAGGAGTTGAGCTCCTGCGACAGGGGACCTTCAAGTTGCGACAATGCATGCTTGATGTTCCAGTTCAAGTGCTCCAGTTCGTTTTCCATTTTGAAAATGTAGTGATCAATGATTTTGAGTAAAGTTTTAATTTGTTATCGAAGTGATAATGTATATTGTCTTGACAGAGACTGGTTAAAGGATATGGCTTTTATGATAGGGTCGGCTGTGCTGTCAGCTTACGGATGGACATGCTCGGTGGATATCGCATGCGAAGCGAGTAATACTCTCCGAGCCCATCGGCCGGCGCCGCTCGGCCCTCATCTCACTCGGCCCGAAGACGTAAGCAATTGTTCGATTAGTAGTAATTGATTGTGAGTCAGCACAGTTATTTCGAAGCTGTGTGGCGTATAAACACTACTGGAGATAGTAATCTCACTGCAAAAAGCACCACCGCTACCTAACCACCTGCCACCAAAATCATCACAAAGCCGCATTCTACGATGGCCCATCAAGCTCCTGTCCTCTTGGATCACTTCCGCGATCAATTGAAAAAGGACCCTTTCTCAGTCGCGGTCGAGGACGGCACAAAATCCCCAGACCAGAAAACCTGGGAGAGCATCACATACGCTCAGCTCGACGATCTTTCTGAACAATGGAGCAAGCGTCTTCGCCTCGCTGGCATTGGAGCCGGCTGCTTGGTGCCCATTTTATCGAACAGATCAATTGCCATGGTAGCCGCCACATTGGCAATCTTGAAACTTCGCGCAGCTTATGTGCCAATGGACACATCCTCGTGGGGACAAGATAGAATAGAAACCGTTCTCAGAACCGTTAGCCCACAGCTCATCGTGTCAACATCTGCCTGCCCGCAGGATCAGTACCCATACCCAGTTTTGCATTTGGGCCTCGGTAACTCCAGTGACTCCGGTGAGATAGCAGCGTGTAATGGATCTCGCTTCATACCAGAAGATGAGGGGTTCGAAGAGAGAGGAAACGATCTGGCATACATCATCTTCACATCCGGCACGACAGGGAAACCGAAGGGAGTGCAGATCGGTCAAAGATCCATTTCTCGTTATGTGAAAGAGGGAGGTGATTTGCCGTTTAATTTCAACACTAAACATGGCACAAGGGTATTGCTCATCTGCTCAATTGCTTTTGACGGTTAGTGTACATAATTTCTTACCATACAAGTCTTCCTCTAACCGTGCATATAAAGTCTGTGCCGGGGTCATGTTTAATACCCTCTGTAACGGCGGAACCCTTGTTCTGGCCGATTCGTCTACATTTGAAGTCGCTGCCAGAACATGTCACGTTCTACCATTAACTCCGAGTATTCTCGTTACATTGGACCCTGGAGCTGGCTACGATACAGTGGAAGGGATCTTCCTCGGTGGCGAAAGTCCAAGCCCATCCCTGATAGAGGCATGGTCCTCTCCCCGCCGGAGGATTTACAATTCGTATGGGCCAACCGAGACAACCTGTACAGCCCTCATGGGGGAACTCAAACCAGGATGTCCTGTTACTATCGGCTTTCCAATCTCATATAGCACTGTCATATTGCTTGATGAGGCTGGTATGGAATCCACAGAAGGCGAAATCTGCATTTCTGGTCTAGGTCTGGCATGGGGATATTTCCATGACCCAGATCGAACAAACAGCGCTTTTGTCAGAAGCGGGGAGACCATGATTTACAAGACGGGTGACTATGGGAAATGGACCGAGGACGGACTGCAATTTTGTGGCCGCAGAGACAGTTTGGTCAAGAATAGAGGGTTCTTGATCAACCTCGAAGCGGACGTGGAGCCTGCTTTGCGGTCCTTTGGCAAAGTTGACAGAGCATCAGCTTTCATGTCACAGGGCCGACTAGTCACTTTCGTTACGCCAGTATCTGCCAAGGAGGGACTTCGCGATTATCTTGCGAATACCGTCTCCTCCTTCCTAGTCCCTGACAAGATATACTCACTGGATAAGTTCCCCACGACAGGCAACGGCAAGATTGACCGAAAAAGCCTGATGCATATGCATGAGCTAGAGCAATTATCAGACACGCCTAACCTTGAGAGTGGACTTGATCCAGTTGAAGCAGTTCGTAGAGCACTTTCACATGTCCTCCAACTTCCAACATCTCGTATTCTCCAGACATCGTCTTTCCGCCAGCTTGGAGGCCACTCACTGACAGCAGTCATGCTAGTCTCAGCCCTCAAGGGAATGGGGTTCGGTATCAGTGTCACTCAAGTGCTTCAGTTGGATACAGTTGAGAGTATAGCCTCGGCTGTCGAAACATTGGCCGATGATTCGCATGCTTTCTTCGCTCCTGAAGACGCGACAGAACGGCTAATGCATGAGATGACGACTACCTTGCCTCTTGAAGGTGCGACTCTTGCGCCTATGGCCGATATTCAAACCAGGATGCTCAGTGGCAGTGTGGCCGCACCGGGTCTGTCATTTATCAAGACGTCCTTCACTTTCAATCACCCGGGTAAAAAAGACGTTACATCCATCCTCCACGATTCTTGGCATCGTCTTTGTCGGCGCCACGAGATCCTGAGAACATCTTTTGTCCTAAGCGCATCAAATGGAGTCCAAGTGATAACCAAGGAGCCGGGACTGTCGTGGGAGGAAGAGGTCGTCAAAGAATCTGAATGGGAATCAGTCTGTCGACGCAAAGAGCTTCTAGCTGTGGAAGACTTTGTAGACTTTGATGTAGAGAATCAAGCGTCACTATCAAGAGTGGTTCTAATTGTTGCCCACAACAAGCGAACGCGGTTCATTTGGACAGTTCATCACAGCTTGATTGACGGATGGTCGATGGCAACTCTTATGCGAGACTTTGCCGACTGTCTCGAAAACAGAACAACCCCGGCACCACCACAATTTGCTCAAGTTGTCCAAGAGATAGATCGGCTCAAGGTCGAGTCCTCAGCTAGGGCTGTCTCATTCTGGAAAGGATACTTAGATGGATACACACCAGTCCCAAGACTTCGAGTATCACCACCCACTGATGTCAGTGACTATACACAGGCATCTTTATCGCAAAGATTAACCGTCAGCGTATCTGAACTTGAGGATGCGGCCAAAGATCGATTTCAAGTTTCACCAGCCACGTTGCTTTACGCCGCTTGGGGACTTCTAATTTCCAGGTACTCAGGAACAGACCGCGCAGTACTTGGCGCTGTTCTGTCTGGAAGGAGTTTACCGATACCTGGCATAGAGAACATTGTTGGCCCATTGATCAATGTATTACCACTGGCCATAGATTCTCGGGAGGAGCAGTCAACACATAATTATGTGCAAGCTGTGTTCAGAAGTCTATGTGATCTCTTGGAATTTCAGTGGTCTCCTGCTGCGTTGATCCAAGATGGCTGTGGATGCAACCCTGCAGAGCTCTTCGAGACGCTTTTTGCTTCGCAGTATGGCTTCCCAGAATCTCCCTGGAATTCACTCGAAGTTCCTCAACCCAGCGACATCCGCTATCGTGAGGCCACTCAAGTTCCACTCACTGTTCTGTTGATTAGTACTGAGGGTCACTTTGACGTCCAATTTATTTATCGAAGGTCACATTTCAGCAATGATATCATCCAGAGAATGATTTCTCAGCTTGATAATCTCCTCTCGTCTCTGACTACTGCGGATCCAGACACAGAACTGAGAAACGTGACGGGGAGAATGCTCGAGGATGATCGGCAGTCCGAAATATCGAGTGTAAAGTCTAGGGAGCTGGACAGCTCTGGCGAAGTGCCGCAGAACCTAGTCGAAGCTGTCGAAAACTCCATCCAGACATATCCTGACATGTATGCAGTCGAAGCACCGACTGGGAGCCTCACATACCGGGAGTTTGGAAGACTGACAGAGCACATTGCCGAGTGCATTCTACAGCACAACGGACGGGCCAGTGTTGTCTGCGTGGTCAGTGATGGTTCCCTGCTTTGGCTTCTTGCCATGATTGCAACAGTTCGAGCAGGGGCTATCTACTGTCCAATCGATGAGAAGCTGCCTCGTGTCAGAAAAGACTACATGATTAAAAGCAGTGGAGCTATATTGGTTCTATTTACCAAGTCCAGTCAGGAGCCGGTATGCGACATTACGACGTCTTTGGTCATCGAGTCCATTATAGCGAGCCTGTCTTCAGCTTCCGCATCAGCCACTCCAGTCAGCCATAATTATCCCAGCGGTGATGATGTCGCTTGCTTGATCTTCACTTCAGGAAGTACGGGCTTACCAAAAGGTATGAGCGACCCGTCCAACGTGCCATTGACCTAGACTTTGTTACTGACGATTTCGAAGCTGTCCAGCTGCAGCACAAAGGCATTTTGAATGTAGTTTCCCAGCCAGAAGGTCGACTTTACTCCCGCCCGGGTCAGCGTAATGCACAAATGCTCTCTCTTGGGTTTGATTGCTGCATCAAAGAGGTCTTTTCCACCATCTGCTTCGGAGCCACCTTGGTTCTAAAAGACCCAGAGAACCCTATTTCCCATCTTACGAGAGTTGACGCAACTATGGCAACCCCATCCCTACTTGCAACCTTGGAACCTGATGACTATCCTAATCTCAAGGTCGTTACCGTTGCTGGAGAGGCCGTGTCTCAAGTTCTTAACGATAAATGGGCTGCCGGAAGGACCTTGATCAATGGTTATGGGCCTGCAGAGTGCACTTTAATCTCTACCACAGCAATCCTCCACCCAGGAAGCAAAGTTTCGATCGGGAAGCCACTATCAGGTTTGTCGTGTCATTTGCTCGACTCCCTTGGACGCCCCGTGCCTACAGGAGTCAGTGGAGAGATATATATCTCGGGAGTACAGGTTACACCTGGATATCTTCGCAACGAGCAGGAAACAGCCAGACGCTTCATTAGTGACCCGCATAGTGCTGGCAAAACAATGTTCCGAACAGGAGACATCGGGAGGAAGCTGGAAGATGGGAGCATTGAGTACATCGGACGAGAAGATGATCAAATCAAGCTCCGCGGCTTTCGAATCGACCTTGGAGAGGTTCAATGCACAATATCTAAGCTTGCCACTGAAGCCAAACACGTTACGCTAGTTGTGTATAACGGTAATCTGGTTGCCTTTATGACGCCTGAGAACATCGACGTCAAGAGCTTAACTAAAAACCTGGAGTGGCACCTCCCGCATTACGCCGTCCCCCATCGAATCATCGCGCTTGAAAGACTCCCTACCTCGGCAAATAACAAGATCGACTCATCTGCATTGCAGATGTATCTGAAAGATCAAAGAACTAGTGGTGTTGCTGTTGAAGAACCTGAAACGGATACACAGCGAACTCTTGCAGCCATCTGGGCAGACGTGCTTAGGCGCGATCTAAACCAGATGCCAATCGGGCCCAGTGACCGTTTCTTTGAACTCGGAGGACACTCCTTACTGCAGATCAAAGTCGCGCAAGCCATTTCCAAACACTGGGATATACGGCCATTACCGCTCCAGCATGTCATTCGCCACCATAGGCTTCGGGATCTGTCATCTGCCATCGATGAGCTCTCAAGTGATTCGACAAGCAAGGCGTCAACTACGCCATTCTTGCAGATGGCTCCGGTACCAAGAGAAGGTCCGCTTCCTCTGTCATACCTCGAGAAAGAGATGCTGCTCAACCATCTCATATCTGGCGGCTCTCCGGCAGGAAACATGAACTTTGTATGCAGTATTCGAGGCGATATCAACGCCGGGGTCTTGGCAGATGCGTTCCACAGAGTTACTGCAGATATCGAAGTGTTTCGAACCAGGTATTCTGTTGTAGACGGCAACCTCTTCCGACAACAGGCTCCTGCAACTACAAATATTCCTTGTGTGGTCCAAACTGGCAACCTCGACTCATTTGTCCACCAGAAAATCACCAGATCTTTCGATCTGAGTACAGAACCGCCATTGGACGTCTCGATAATTATAGGTAACCCAGTGCAAACAATGCTGGTCGTTGTCATGTCACACGTCGTCGGTGACGCAGTCACGATGGCAACTTATCTCAAACGAGTCTCTCAGACATATCATCTCCTATCTTCGAACCTCTTGACGGCCAGCCTCACACCCACACCAGATTCCTTGGCCTATATTGACTGGGCGCAGTGGGCTTCAGCACTCGAACACAATGACCGTGCCCTCGCATTCTGGTCATCCTATCTTTCCAACCCCCCATCCCCGCTTACATTCGGCAATCCTTCCCTAGGAACAGTAACGTACATGGGCCTTACTCGCTCCTGGACGCTCCCTTCCTCAATGTATCGCAGCTTATCCAAGCTTGCAGAGAAATCTACAGTAACGATGCATCAGCTCATCCTGGGAGCCGTATTCATTAGTCTGCAGTGCGTTGATCGCCGAGACGACATCCTCCTCGCAGCCCCTTTTACCCACCGCTCGGAGCCTGGCACTGAGTTGATCCCAGGCCTCTTCCTCGACCGCCTCCTCCTCAGAATTCAACGACCTCCTGGCCAGAACTCCCTCTTAGGGTTCCTCTCCTCAATACGCGACACGAGTCAGCAAGCTCTGGCCCACATTGTTCCCTACCAATCCCTCTGCTCTCATCTTGGCTACAAACCAAGCCTCATCAACCCTCTCTTCAAAGTTATGGTAGCCTACCACATCGCCGCTGAACAGCAGTCCCTACTTGAGCTTCACGGCGCAGAAGTCCAGCCCATCCCATGCCGTGAAACAGGCGGTTCCAAGTTCCCTTTAAAGGTTGAGTTCACCGAGACAGCAGTTGAGGATCTCCAGGTTGATCTAGAGTATGACTTGGGATGCATCAGCGAAGATATTGCCATGAGGCTTGAATTCGCCCTTCATTTTACGTTACAGCTTATGGTTGCTGAAAGGGACGTTGGAGATATTATTCAGCTGGTTGAGATGTCCTTTCGTCCTGGTACGGAACATGGACAAGAGGAATCGGTCTTAGGGCAGACTAACGGAGAAAGTGAGACAGATTGTCTTATGGAGGTGACATGGTCTGTAATGAGCGTTGTGGGTGCAGTTTCTGAGTGTCTTGGACTCAAAGCCGAGGCAGTAGACCCTAAGAAGTCATTTTGGGATCTTGGGGGTCACAGTATGGATGCTCTGAAACTTCAACACCTATGCGAGAAGCGAGGAGTCCGGTTGGGACTACGGGATATCTTCATTTCCCGGAATATTTTAGAGCTATCAGCTTGCGCTGAGGCTATGTAGTGCAAGAGACAGGTTTTAATAAAACATCGAGATGCTTTGTCCATGTATCAGTTATTGATAGTAACTTGTGGTTGCGGTCATTTCACTAGCATTCTGTCGGCAAGGCTCAGACAGAATGTACGAGCAACGAGAGATCTATGGGTCGCAATGAAGCTGCTCGATCCCCTAGTTTAATTACTTCAGGTACATGGTGTATCACAACAACCCAGACGGCGCCATAACAGGCCTGCAAAACGTTCAAGAGAACGACGTGATATTAGCTACCGCTCAAGTCCATGTTCGTCTGAGACATGGACCCAGAGACAGGGATTTAGAATCCATTCTTGGCTAGACTCGCGTCTTCGGAGGAAGTCCAGCCCAATTCGGCGGCCGAAAAACGCATGGATAAACCGCCGAAACATTAGGGCACGGCGGACACGGAGGGTTGCATCTTACTACAATGGCTCAGCTGGGCTCATTCTGTGTCAGATCAGGGAGCTGAGAGTGCCTGATGGAGAGTTACAAGGTCCTGATGTGCTTTCAGACTATATATAGGCCTCGTACGAGCCCAAGCCGAACGGAGGTTAGGTCCCCCGCAGAAGCAAGTACGCACTACAAGATATTCAGCCTTCACTACACCCGCATTCAGAATGTCCCCCAGTGCCGAAGTGACACTTTCTGTTCCGCCAAGCCTCAATGGCATCAACGGTGGCTATCCAGTCAAGGCGCACAAAACATTGCCCAATGGGCACTTTAACGCACAGGACAGTCTTGCTCTTGGACGTCTTGCCCCATATGACGTCCTGACGGCCGCCCTTCCTCTCCCAGCTCGAATTCCAGATACAGACTTCTGGTGGCGAGAAACCGGACCTCTTATGAGCAAGCTTTTCTCCAAAGCAAACTGCTCCCTTTACACACATTACCAAAATCTCATTCTATATCATACCCATATTGTTCCTTTACTGGGACCTCGGCCACCCATGGAGAATTCGGTGCATGCGTCTACGAGAAATGCGCCATGGAGGTCCTTCCTGACGGATGACTTTTCTCCTCTAGAGCCGAGTTGGAATATGAGTGGCAACTCCAACTCACAGAGCACAATCCGTCTCGGAATTGAGCCGGTGGGTTTTGAAGCTGGAACCGCCGCGGACCCCTTCAACCAAGCTGCCGTGACGCAGTTCATGCACTCACGCCAGGCTAGTGAATTATGTGCCAATCTCGCTTTGTTCGAACACTTTCGCCACGATCTTTTCGTCGATCCAGAATCTTCTGCCGAGTTGAGAGCCAAGATCCCGGAAGGAGAGCATACCACTCAGAGCTTCCTGGCGTTCGATTTCGACGCAGGTCGAGTCACCACCAAGGCCTACTTCTTTCCCATTCTTGTATCTCTGAAGACCGGACTGAGCACAACACAGGTGGTGTCAAATTCTATCATACGTCTGGCGCTTAAGAGCGATGTATGGGGTGTTCAAACCATCGCTGCCTTATCAGTCATAGAGGCGTGGATGGCTAGCTACGGCGGCGCGGCGAGGACCGAGATGATTAGCGTTGACTGTGTGAATGAGGCACAATCACGCATTAAGATATATGTGCGCATGCCATACACTTCTCTGCGGAAGGTGAAGGAAGCATATTGTCTGGGTGGGCGCTTGACGGATAATAACACAGCCGAGGGCCTGCAACTGCTGGACAAGCTATGGAGGACTGTCTTCGGAGTAGTTGAGGAGGACGTCGAGCTGCCACAGAATACCCATCGTACAGCAGGGACAATCTTCAACTTCGAGCTACGGCCGGGGAAATGGTTCCCGGAGCCCAAGGTATACTTACCCGTCCGCCATTACTGCGAAAGCGATTTGCAGATCGCCAGTCGTCTACAAGTCTTCTTTGGAAAGCTCGGATGGCACGGTGCGGAGCGAGGGTATTCTCAGGATCTCCAAGACATGTTGTAAGTCATCTAGTATCTCCTATATAGACCTTTACAGACACTAACCTTGTCAGTCCTCACCACCCATTGTCCTCGTCAACAGGGACACATACATATCTCTCATTTTCATACAAACAAAAGGGGGTCTATATGACGATGTATTACAACCCCAGGGTATACAGCACGGAACAGAATGATTTACTTTATTCGGAAGAGTCATAAACGCACTGTCTTTTGAGAAGGGGCGTATTTGATAAACTTGATATTGCGTGGTATCATATCATTGATCCGGGTCATCTTCAGAAATAAACTATGTTTGCTTTTGTGAAAAGTGCCGTGCATCTGCAAAACATGAGGTACACATCTAGAACATATACAAAGCTCGCTGAAACTGTGACCCTTAATAGAAGCTAGGATCTGTAGGGTCAAGGTTCCAAAATCCCTAGCCAACATCGTCAGCAACATGCTTCTTACCAAATGATCGAATCAACTCACCCAGTCAAAAGACGTGACAGGGTCCTGCATGTCTATACTCCCAATGTCCGATAGATCAAGCATTGAGGTTTCTGTTGCGGATTCTCCTGATGCCGATAAACTTTGCGGAATTGCCGAAGGTGATGCAGCAGTTGATGACCACATTCCGGGGATAACTCCATTTCGAGGAAGGACAGTCTGGAATGGTGTCAAAGGGAGGCTCGCCGGTGCATTTTTAGCAAGACAATTCGAGATGATACGATTGATGACTTTCCACATCTGCGTGGCTTCTCGTCCTCTCGTATCCATTGTCTTCTTCAAGACTTCTAGTGCACGAGCCCGGAGTAAACTATGATTCGGCGCTTTGAATTCAGGCGTCTCAAGTTCCGAGACAATGTGCATAATAGATTGAAAGCAGGCATGGCCACCAATATGCCATTGAAACCTCTGGGCATCTTGGTCATCCGGCATTGAGTTCAAACTCTCAATGAGGCTGACTGACTTTGCCAATACTCTAAACTCCTTCGTTAACCTTGGTAACAATACGCGAATGGGGAATAAAGGGTTGTGCATCGGTCTTGATGGTACCATACGTACGTTTGTCTAATCTCAGGGGACACTGCGGCCTCCCTATATTGTTTTGGGGTCCTCAGCCAGAAGATGGACCAGCATCGCCATTCAATAACCGCAGCAAGGCCAAGGGCCATGCGCTGCTGAGGAACCTGCGGATCGCAGTACTGCAGGTACTGGGTTTGGAGATGGGTGGCCATTTCATGTACCATGCTTCGAACCTCTTCAAATAAAGACTGAAGCTCTGCGATTGGATACAGGTTACCATTCCCGTTAAGAGCTGATGACTTGATTCTCCGCTCCAGCCTATAAGTGCTCCGAACTATTTTTCGGAAGCATTGGATACCATTCAGGCGAATCAAGTGGCCTGTCATGTCGGTAAATCCGGGGGCGAGTATGTCTCCGCACCGAGATGTACTCCTTCCACAAGATCGTCGTCGCAGACGTTTCGTGGCAGCAATGTGGTGTAATCTTCGTCTGATATCGTGGGCTCTTGGCCTCGACCTTCTGAGGAGCGGAAATCAAGATGACATATCTGGTGCCACAGCCTGCGGCGAGTCTCAACCTGTACAACGTCCATATTGCTTGACGGGAATAATGATGGCTCTCTGTGAAGGCCCTGTGAGAGGGCCATTTTGACAGCGAGACCAAGGAGGGTCCAGGTTCTTGCCATGCCATCTTCCCGTGCTTGGCAAGTCTGTGGCCGGTTAGACACGTCAGGGAATCACGGCAGGGTTACTTTTAACTTACCAGAAGTAGTACAAATGCCTGGAGGACTTCAATACTTGGCGTTACTAAGAAGTTTTCTCTCCCCAACCCAAGTTCCACTCCTCTTTGGAACTGGGCGAGGAGTGTCTCCTTGTCTGCAACAAATTGCAGCATGACATTTTCCGCTGACAGGCTATTGATGGCTGAGTAGAATATAGCCAGCGCTAAGGGCTCAAAGGTATGGAGGGCTTGGTCAGGCCTCGGGGTTTCAGCCTCCTGGTGCCCTGGAGTTGAAGTGGTCGTACCATATGTATAGTTGATATACTGAGTAAATCGTCGCTGAAGCGTCGGTTTGTGGAACAGCCTTGTCATAGGATCGACGTTGGAATAGAATATGTCAAGCAATGCCAAGCAGTCGTCAGCGGAAGTAGGTGCAGAAGCAGCAAGGCTGTCCACAGTGGTAGCAGAAAACGGAAATGGGGTGGTTGCCTGGTCTGTTGGTGAGCTTTCCACTGGCTCACCGCCAGATTCATCCCCAAGCAGCAGTTTAACATCATGGATCTAGTTTCCTTGGTGTCAAAAACATGAATTCATGAGCGTAGACAGACGTACCTGGTCAGCCAAGAGAGCGTAATGTAAAGATGAGACCCAGCGAGACTGGCCCTCCTCGGCCTCCAAGAGCAAAGCACCATCAAAACCATCGGTCGACAAAGTTTCGGCTCGCGGGTTTGGGGATGCGCCTTTTACCTGATCAACGTCACGGGAGGTTCCTGCGCTATATACTCTCACGTCAGACGATTGCGATATACTGCTAATACTGGCGGTTGCCCGCTCTAGAAGTCTTTCCAGTCGTTCGAGGCGATTGCGTATCTCTTCTTGGTCCGTTCGCAGGTTGCTCCTCGAAACACGATTACCCTCCCGGGCGCGAGACGGATTAGATGAGGCAGGCTGTGAACTAGCATAGATACAAGCGCGATTTCCCTTCTTGCATGGCGTGCAGGTGGGCTGCGTGTGATCACACTTGACCTTGCGACGGCGACACGTCAGGCACGCAGTAATTGTACGCTGCCGACCTTTCTGCATGCTATCGGCAGTGCTTGAGCGAGGACTACTTATAGAGAGCCGTGAAGATGGAGTTGTAGAATCCATGATATGAGGGTGTGACGCTGTATAAAGGAAACACTAGGGGATAATAGGGAATGTAATGTAAGGAATGGTGCGTTTGTGGCCTCAGCGTTCGGGTAGTAACTTTCAGCTATGTATTGCCATTATGGGCTTGCGTCACGTGCACTCTGTTTATCTCACCAATCACACAAGTCTTATGTACCTGTGGATCCATTAGGTGTTCAACTTACATTCTCCCCTGTCGCTGGCTTCTCCGTCAAGACCAGTGTTGGCAGAGACGGAGCCATCCAAAAAGATTAGAGAAACTGACGTCAGTCACTCCCACTGTCTGATCTACAGGTGGATTTTTAGAATCCTTGGGACGAAGAAAAAATATTCCTCCCCTGCTTCGGCCTCTGCGAGTGATGATACCTCGGGCGTAGAATCTGAGGGGAGACTAAGTCGTACGGAAAGACGAAGAGAGGGGCTTGTTAAAGCGTTAACTCTGGTTGGTCAGGTATCCTCAACAGTTTCATCCCCTCCCCCTTGTACCGTTTGGGTGATGAGAACAGTACACTGCTCCTGGTTTGCCAATTCGTCAAGGAACGTGCCCCAAGACACAAAGTTGCCAGCATAGCACTGAGCTTCGAAAGAGGATACGAATCTCCAATTCTGTATCAAGTGCAATACACGAGCTTCATTGAGTGCATGCACACTCGGCTTGTCATTGGTCTTGTATTTAGTCACTTCGCGAATAAAGCTGTTGTTGTCTGAATAGATCTTGAGTGTCTCAGCCTGGAAACCAATATCCCAATTGGGAACGATGTATCCAGGATCTACTGCCAGGCCCTCGCCGTTAGTATCGTAAGTGAGGTAGGGATAATAATTGAGAGCTTTGAAGTCGAGCACGTGATCCATTTACATTCCGTCGCCCGCTACCTGGAGTGCACGTTTGACTTTCCACTTTTTGAGCGCCTCCAGTGCAAGCAAAATCTCGGGTTCTAGGAGAGCAAAAGTTCAGTATATCTTTTACTCCTACGCTTAAAAGTATTAATGGGTAATTTAAACATTGCGCTTGATTGTTCTGAGGACGTGGATTCGAGATATAGACAGCTATACCTACTGAGATGGTTCCAATCCGCTCTCACGCCGTTCGATACGACGATGTACTCGGAATCAAATGCGTAGAGAAGCTCCATTGGCGTAGATTTCTTGGCGCCATGGTGGGATGTCTTCATAGCTGGGCATTTTGTCGGTTTCCGGTGATTGCTGTTGGTCTCGTCGGAAACAGTCGACCACTTTAGAACCATCTGTTCAATGCCCTCACCAAGATCACCCTCTAGGTAATGTGAAACATTGGCCTTCGTCTGTTCAGGCCAGATCACCATGCACGCAATTGAAGACTAGTTCACGTTTGTGGTTTCAACACGCAGGATAACGCCCAGCATCGGGTGATCAGGGAGATCAAGGAAGCCGGCTTCTTGCTCAACCCCATGCGGTGACTTCATATCGGGATCAATGTCTTTTCCATCGGACCCTTTACGATCGAGAACAAGAGATTCCTGAGTCCCAGTCCAATTCCAATTCTTGAGGCCGGTGTAAGTGTAGCCACCGCAGATGGTGAGGTCGCCAATGATACAGAACAACGCCGGGCGTGCGTCGAGGTTAGCGAGGTGAGCCGAAACATACTTGGGGCTCGTGGTATCTACATGGTTGACTCGGTCTCCACAGGCCCGCCTACCCGTAAAGAATTCGTAGCCAAGAAGCAAGTCCGCCTTGTCGTGAAGCTGGGGAAAGGGGTTGCTGAAGGCCAAAGTGTCGGGGCCTCGTTTGAATATCTAGTACCTTTGTAGGCATTTGTGGCGTCTTCCCCAGCGACTTCCAGTAGAACCTCTGCGCCGCTACTGTGGGTTCTCATATTAGCCTCCCACCGAAATCTGATAAAGAAAAAGAAGTTGATTAATCCGAGTAGGTCTAGATCGTCCCGCAATGCGGATGTAGAAGCCGAGGTATATCTCAAAGAAGCTAGCTAGACTAGTTACATTATGGGGCGTTATGTAGAGCTTTAAGAGTGACTGACTTAGCGTTGGCTTGCAGGAAGCTTATCGATTCAGATAAGTACAAACTAAAATAATTATAATTCAAGGCCAAATTATCTCCTTAAAACATAGTAGCCACTTTTTCCGTTTGGAAATTTGTATCCCTTATTGCCACTTAAGCCGCCCGTTCGTATTATAGCCCACATACTTAAGTATACAAGCATGGCAAGCAAGCTTACCCCCTACTAGATAAACCTCGTTTGTGTGTATAAGCTAAGTAGGGGGCATTGGCCGGAGAATTAGCTCCATCTGACTAAGTCAGAACACTGGAATGTCCGATAACCATCGGGTTACTTCTGTATGGAAAAGGCTTGAGACACTAAGCCGAATAAGCCAGAACCCCGTGATTTGTCCTGACTAAAAAGCTTCACCTTACACCCCGAACACGTACTCGGACAGTTATACTACAAACAGCTACTTATTCCATAGGATCGGCGGTGCCGCAGCAGCCATTACAGGATGCCAACTCCGCAAGTGAGATATAATTCAAATCATACTCAAACTTTATTAATACTAAATAACTTGACTCCAGGCTTTATATTGAGTGCTTCACCCTGTAATTTAACTGTTCTGGATGAGTTTAATCCTGCCTGCCAACAATTGTGTTCGGTATTACTAATAGCCATTCACTTGTCCCGCTATGGCTACAGAGCTTGGAAACAGAGGTCCAGAGCTTCTAGTGGTTAACATCACCTTTCTCGCTATCGCTATTATTACCTCCATGTTACGATGTTATGTTCGCTATTTCCTGGTCAAAGCATTTAGGAAGGATGATTGGCTGATGGTTGTTTCAACGGTATGTTAGCGTGCTTTTATGAATGATATCCCAGCCAAACTAATTGAACTTCTTCAGATCTTCTTCACTCTGTATGCTACTTTCTCCAGTGTTGGTGTTACCCACGGGACTGGTCGGCATCATGCCAATCTCAAGCCGGAACAGATCCATACGGCTATGATGGTAAGCCTAGATCTCAAGGTCATTTATCCCCAACTCTAACATACATAGTGCTGGTGGCTGTGTTACCTTTGGTACAGCCTCGCCATGATATCCTGCAAACTGTCAATTGGCTACTTTTTACTCAGAGTTATAAATACAAAGCTACAAATGTGGATTATCTATATTACTATGTTTTCTACCGCATTCTCAGGGGCCCTCTTTTTTTCATTACTTTATTCCAATGCTATCCGGTATCATTCTTCTGGAATAAAGACCAACCAGGCACATGCATTAAGATCGATATTGTTATTGCACTGGCAACGCTCTATAGCAGTCTGGCTGTTATTTCCGATTTTGTTTTGGCACTGCTTCCTGGATTTATTATTTGGAATTTGCAGATGCATAGAGGGACAAAATACTCATTGATTCCTCTCCTTGCAATGGGTTGCGTGTAAGTCCAAATCTTCTAATAGCTTTCTACCTGGGGCCTATGCTGTAACTATACTAACCCTAGATGCAGTGCAAGCGCCGCTGTTATTGCTCGTTTTCCATACCTACCCCTGCTCAGGAAGCCTGACTTCTTATGTAAGTAAAGGCTACACCCTATGGCACTATATAGCCGACTTATAAAGCATTATCAGGGAATACATTAGATGTCGCAATCTGGTCAACCGTTGAGCAAGGGCTGGCTATCACAGCCAGCAGCTTAGCAACATTACGACCACTACTGAAAGTAGCGGCATTCCGTCTGAATATTACTACGCCGACATCTCCTGGCCAAACAGGACCTAGGTTCTCAATGCCTGCCCTCAGACCTAGACCCCGCAATAGCTTCTCTGGTGGCGAAGCTTATACACTCTCATCTGTCAGTCGTCCAGAACCTGCATACCAAAGAAAGTCTGGTTTTAGGTCTTCCCTCCTAAACGATCTAAAAGGTGGCATTCAGAGAGAAATTCAGTGGGAAGTCAAGATATCACATAATATTAGTAATGAAAGCGAGGAAGAACTACATCCGCCAGAGCCTTGGAAAACTAATATTATTCAATAAATATACTATACAATAGCAAGGTGCTCTTTAATAATTACCAAATAGTAATTGAGTAGGAAATCTTCAACGAGTATAGCTTTGACTTGATTTTTAAACTTAGTTAAATATTTTACTTTACTTTATTATTATTATATCTATATATATTCATAGATGGAGGAGGGTAAATAGAACAATCTTATATGATATATTACAATCTATTAATAATGAGTCCGGTAGCACCTTTGAAAAAGAGGTCTAGCTATCCCATTAAAATCCACAGGAATACAAAGCGTTTTGAATTTACCTATCATAATCCTACATGCCATTAATAGCTATAGCTATGAAATGCCTGTGCGTATACTATTTTTGCCATTGTCATACTAAGTCTTATCGGAAGGATCTCTAATTACTTCTTTAAGTCATAACACTTCAGAAGCAGTCATACTAAGATTTAATTTAGCTTGCAAATCTTATTGGACTGGATCTATTTATACCGCAGGACCTTTACGGTATGCTTACAAAATGGCTGCATGATGACAGGATTTATATACGAGAGTATTACTACATAATGCTTAAAGGATTTTGCTGACACTTAGAAAGCCGTGGCTGAGCTTTCTGGCCGAGTAAGCGTATAGTACAGTAATTGGTATCAAGAGATAAACCTTTTAATATTATTCGAGTCAGAGTAACCGGGAATAAAGTATAAGATTTGCATCTTTTCTCTCAAATAACAAGATTAACCAAAAACCTTAAGCCCTAACACTTTAATTCATTTGAACATACTCACCTTCAACATGCATTTCTTCATTCTTTCTCTCCTATCCCTGTTGACAGTTCTCTCTACCAGTAATGCTTTAGCTACTGGTAGAAGTGATCTACAACACGCTGGCAGCTACGATGGCCAGGCTGATACTGATCATGATGAGTATTCGTCACCCGAGGAGATCAAAAATGCTGCCGATCTCTCGAGAATCTACGAAACTCATTTCATGAACGCAAAAGCGATGGGGGATGTAAACCTCACTTTAGTGATTGAGGATTATAACCAGATTCCCTGGAGCGAGAACGAGATGAATAAACTCGCAGCAGTGGCCTTCACACTTCGATCGACTCAGATGCTAGCTGAACGATCTCTGAACAAGAGATGCAGTCCTGCCAAGTGTGCCCAAACTTGCAAGCCACTTTTCATCGTTTTTACTCTGTAAGTTATCCGGCACAAGAAATCAGAAACCTTATCCAATACTGATCATTCATAGCTGTTTTCTTGGTTGTCTTGCAGTTTCAGGTCCCGACTGTGATAAATAAGCTTTACTGTTTAGTGATCTTACTACCCCCTTTAAATTTATTAATGTCTCAAAGCATAGTAGGAGCAGGTTTGGATTAGGTATTGGAAACTTTTTAGGACGGCACACGCTCATTCTCACTGTGGTATTATCACTCCTTTGTACCTTGTCTTATGTCCTTGGTTTTTATGTATTATCGCACTATATTATTCACTGTTATCTCATGAAATCTGGCTGTTATATATGGATTCCTGAATACCTATTCGATCTATCAGTCTAATATCGAACGACCTTGATCTAACTTACCTACTAGTCTCTTCCTGGTTACAGGACTTTATGGAATCTACAATATGATGGCACCATCTATATCGTCTAGGTACTCAGCTCCCCTGGTCGATATGACTATAGTTCTTCCCAAAGGATCAGCCGATATTGCAGCCACAGATTCAGGCAAGACATACCAGCTCAAAGTTGGCGATATCCCAAGTCATGCTAAGTATCTCTATCTCAAGAGGCATGTTAATAGTCCCTCTCTAAATGAATTCCAGACAGTCTAGCATGCTACTGCTCTTGAGGGCACTAAGTGTAAATAAGTTATATAACGGCAATATAAATAACAACACTATAAGCTAGACAACACACACATATGACAAGCCAGGAAAGGGATCCCAAATAGCTACTGAGCTAGCACGCACACATAACACTAGGTCCAAAGGCATATTACAGGTCGGTTTACAGAGAAATGGGCATGGAGTCCTGTAAGCTGTAGCCGACGGTTCGATGTATGGCAAACCACACCCACTATTAAGCCTTGCGGGTTTGTTGTAGGACAATTGGAAATCAACGTCATTTTGAATTCGATTGTCGTGTCTCTGCGGGCGCTAGTCCGGTTTCAGCACACTGTTTTTGGGAGTGATGGTGCACTTATGGTTAAGGGGTATGCGAGTACGCAATTGACTTTATAGGTATTACTGCTAATTGGTTATCTCCAGGCTTTTTTCACTTGTCTTGTTGGGGATATTTGGCAAGCCGTGTACTATCGACAGCCAGCACAAGTACTTCGACTGTTCCCGTTCCTGGCCGCCTTACATAACGATCAGTAAGAAGCAGTGGTAAGGCTGTGGGTTACGAGGTCAAGGAGATTTGCGATCTCGAAGTCATACCTGGAATTAGGTTTATCTAATATTCATGTAATATTTAAAGTATTATAGTATAGCTTAGAGCTTCAAACAAACAATCTTTCCATGTGGGTGTGTTTATGCAATAATAAAGTTCCAATCCTTGTTATGCGGTTAATCTAATGGGCTGCGGTCATTTGTGGACCTTAATCCACACTTCGCCGCCGCTCACAACGGAGCTCCGTAAGCTGTTATCCATATTAGTCCGCTATACCAACGCAGTATACTAGCCCATTCACAAATTTAGCAATATTTAGCAACTTGGTAAGTATAAAATGAGAGTCGTGTCATCACGGGAGATTTTCAAATCAGTTATATTTCATCCTATTATAAACATTCCCCAGAACCTTCCTTCTGCCACTTCACACAATCATGTCTGACAGCTATAAAATACCCCTATTTACATATGAGCCTATTCCACTGACGGCACGGCTCCATGCGCGTGTCTACGGGGCAATCAATCCCTCTCGGTCCTGCCTTTCCCAAGCTGGTAAGACAGTGCTTATCACAGGGGGATCCGACGGCATTGGCTTCGCCATCGCCAAGAACTTTAGTTTCGCTCAAGCGGATAGAGTGATCATAACTGGAAGAACGAGCGAAAAACTTGATGCAGCAGTAGACAAACTCTTTCGGGAGCATAAGGCGAGTCAGAATTATTACACCCCAACAAAGTTCGAGGGAAGGCTGTGCCATTTGCTAGACACGAATAGCATCAATCGTCTATTTGATGAGCTGGCTGCCAATGGCGTGCACGTGGATGTTCTAGTGTTGAATGCCGCTCTAAATGTAGCTGGGACGCTATCGGAGCAAGGCTGGGAGAAGACATGGGAGCAGTTCGTGGTCAACACTCGTTCGCTTCATCAATTGCATGATCGGTTACGTCAACAAGACACGCAACAAGAAAGAAGAGTGAGTGATTCCATCAGCTGTCAGAGTGTTACTGACCGTCTCTGCCAATCCAGTATTTCATCGTCAATGTCTCATCGGGTGCAATCCACGACTTTGGCAGTCCAAAAGACCTATCATCTTATTCCTTAACCAAAGCCGCAGGGACACTGTTGTTGCAGAAGCTCGCCGATGAGAGTAACCCACAGCAAACTCAGATCATTAGCTTCCATCCTGGTGCTATCTTTACAGCTCAAACCAGGGACAAGGGTATGACAGAAGATTCGATGAATTGGGACGATGGTAAGTTGAGACGTGATTGATAGCGTCCGGGTATTAATGAATATTGACAAAAATAAGTAACCCTCCCCGGCGCGTTCGCAGTCTGGTGTGCTTCTCCAGAAGCTTTGTTCCTGCATGGTCGATTTGTGTGGGCAGCTTGGGATGTTGACGAACTAAAGAGTGGGCCAGTCAGGAAGAGACTTGAGAAAAATGTCAATTTTCTCCGTATTGGCGTGCATGGGTTGTAGTTGGAGGATAAATATACTCTATAACATGTCTTGGTATTAAGTCATTTACCGCAGATACATTTCACCCCATCTTTTTAGGGCTCGTCCATCATGACTGAGCCACTCATCCAAATTCTCAAAGCCCTTCCCCGCGACCCGCAGCAAGACACCTATATCATCTAAGTCGCTTGGGGACGCCTGTTCTAGGTCGGTATCTAGTCGCAACAGGTTGGTAGTGAGCAAAGGAGAGCTAGTGTCGTCACGAATAAGCCGCCACTCAACAGCGGACTTGGCCTCCCAGAGGCGCTTCTGGGCAGTGAACCAAAGATCGTGATGGCATTGTACACCAATGGGCCAGAGTCCTCGAAGATAGGTGTAGGTCCCGGTGACAAGCTCTGTGCATATTAATGTCCGACGGATGGCTTCTTGCTTCACCCATGATTCCCAAGTCATACCTGTAAGCTCGTTGCTGTTATCAGATGATTGAAATATTTGCAACCGTACTGCCCACAATTGAAGCACAATATTATCTCTCTCAGCTTGGCTCTGCTGGCTTATGTTGCTTGGGTTGAATAATCGGATGCACTGATAAACAAGCAATGCCTGTAACGAGCTTAGATTGTCATGCTCAGTCACATCACTTCCAAGAGGCTCTGCTTGCATAGCTTCAATGAGCTGCAAAGCGCGTTGTGCAATCTCCGCATTTATAAACCTTGCATTAGAAGGATTTCGGATAGCATGAAGGGCACTTGTAGCAAAGGTGTCCCGCAGGATGTTTGAGGCTAGAGTCTGCGAAGGGTGAATGAAGACATTAAAGCCCATTTCTGCAAGTGAAGTCGATTGCATAGATAATAACTGAGCGCAAAATTCTGCACGTGCGATGAAGTCCTCAAGTATCCTTGCTTCTTGCAAAGGAGATGCTATGGAGTAGACTTGTATGCCACAAGGTTGCGCAAGGCTGATCTCATCATCAATTGGCGGTATGATTAATGACGTGGATGATGGAGAATGGGGAGTGGGAGTGGGAGCCGACACGGCTGTGAACTTAGGATAAGAGCATTCTGTGTCCTTGGCTATGCACCGGTTGCATCGAGGAAGACTGAGATTGCACCGGCGCTTGGCACGCGCACAAGCGCTACATGATTTTCGCCGCAAAGACTGACGCATCAAGCAACTTTAAAATACTGATACTGTAATGTATCGAAACTGTTAAACTGATAATAATTGTGTGGTTCATCAAGGTCAGGGATGTTAATAAATTTAATCCACTTTTGACCGCAGCGGAATGGAAATGGAATCATGCCTCAGGCATTTAATTCATGTGTGACTTTTAGGCTCCCTTATCATTGGTTCGAGCCAAGGGGGATAATCCTGCGGCAGACGATCTTCGACCAGAAATGGTTAGTGTGGCGATGGGGTGATTAAAGCCCGACCTTTCGTAAACACACATGAAGTCTTTCATATCAAGAGCAACAGCGGTCATAACATCGGAGATCTCGGCTTAGATATTGACATTGAAGTTGATCTCTCGCCCCTCGTCCAATTCAATAAAAATCCGGAAGACCAAGTTGAGTATGTTTTTACTGCCTCCATCCCTTATCTCGAAACCGAATGTCACAAGGCACGGCCATGTGATTGGCTGAGCATACCCGATTATGCTAGCTGCGCTATTGTATTTAACAAGCTAGCCGCACGCTAAAACCGTGCTTACAATACAAGGCTCCTACAACCTCTTCAAATGCTCAATTCGGTGAACGTAGCTGCTAATTACACCGAACCTTGAAAATGAACGTGGGTCTGACAATCCAATTTTAACACTTTCTTGGATTCCAAGCGCGGGTCCGGGGTGAAGTGACCAAGCAAATAGCGACGACAACAATATGTGCGTCTCTGTGTATTCAATGGCTTAAACGGGATATTTCTATATAGTGAAGGCTTGAGACACCAAACTAAACAAGTCAGAACCCTTTATTATTATTACGTTTATATATTTATACAGAGAGGAGGGCAAGTGAAATAATCTTATGTTATATATTACAATATAAACATATTATTAGTCTAATAATGTTACAATTCCTAACATGTGACCAGCAATATAGGACTTTATTCCTATTCATTCTCACACAATAATCGGACCTGTCAAACATTCTGTTTTCAGTTTACGGAGGAAGCATGTCCGTACCATACCACCACTATTATCATTTCTACACCTATTAGAATAGAGAGATAGTCTCGCCTACATAATGCCTCGTGGAAAAAGTTTTGTTATTGTTTCATTCGGATTGAAGTAGCAGGGAATCGCATTTAATTATTCCACCAATTGAGTGGACCTGTCAGTTACCCTACACCTATACTAAAACAGATTCAGCCTACAGGCAGCTTTAATTCGAGGAATTTAGTTATATCACCAAGACGATTTTTCAGGTATAAATTAAGCTTAATACCTAATGCCGCCTTTAGTATCTGTGAGCCTAGAACAATCTACAAATAGAAGTTTACTCCAGAAACTTCGAAATCGAGCTCCCTTTCACACTTGTTTGATTGTCTTTTTCAATTTATGATTATTATGAGATTGTTTTCACTGATTCTGCTTTCCAGCCTTGCTATTGCGGCTCCTGGCCCTATTCTACATGCTAGAGCAGCAGTAAATGACCCGTGCAATGTCGGATATTGCACTCAGAATGGAGGGTATGTTAACATCTAGTGCATATTGGCCTTGACATTCTTTAACTAGTCTACGCAGGACAACCGGAGGTGGCAGTGCCAGACAGGTCACCGTCAAGACCCTCACTGAATTAGCTACCGCTGCCAATGCAGATGGCGTTTCAGTCATCCTGGTTGAAGGCAATATCTCAGGTGGCGCCAAGGTTCAGGTTGGATCTGATAAGTCTATCATCGGCAAGGCTGGCAGTTGTATGTTGATAAATGTTTCTGGAATTCTTCATAAGTAACCATATCATAGCCCTCACCGGTATCGGTCTTACAATTCTCAACCAGAAGAATGTCATCATCCGAAACATGAAGATTTCCAAGGTTGAGGCTGACTACGGTGATGCGATCACCATCCAAACGTCGACCAATGTGTGGGTTGACCACTGCGATCTCTCTGCATCAAGAGATGGCGATAAAGATTTCTACGACGGTCTAGTTGATTTGTCGCACGCTGCTGATTGGGTGACCATCTCGCACACTTTCTTTCATGACCATGTATGTGTTTCTCATTGCGATACATGAGGATGCTAATTCTTGTCATAGTCCAAGGGCTCGCTTGTCGGTCGCTCTGACAAGGACGCCGCTGAGGATACTGGCAAGTTGCATGTAACATATGCCAACAACTACTTCAACAACGTTCGAAGCCGCGGTCCTCTTCTCCGATTTGGCACAGCGCATATCATCAAGTTAGTAGCCAACCTGTGAATACTCTCAAATAACTAATCCCCGACTTCCTTAGTCAGTACTATGACACCATGGATACGGGTCTCAACAGCCGCATGGGTGCTCAGGCCCTTATTCAATCCTCTGTCTTCACAAACGTCGGAAAGAAGGCTATCTTCAGCGAGTCAAGCGCTGAAATTGGCTACGTCGTTGCTGAAGATGTTATCCTTAGTGGAGAGAGTCAGAACACGGCTGCCAAGGGTACTCTGACTCCAAGCAAGATCCCTTACAAGTTTACCCTGCTCGGCTCTAGCAAAGTTGCTTCAACAGTTCCTGGGGAGGCAGGCCAGAAGCTAAGCTTTTAGTTATTTAAATAACAGATTCAGCCGCCAACTTTAGACACGGCCACCAGGTACATCATTGAGTATTTAGCGTACGTACAGTTCTTTAGTATGTTAGATAAGCACCGTTTCTGCAAATAACTCTCCAATAATAACAACATTGCGTGAATTGCGTAATTTTCCGTGTGTATATCCAGGGACGATTGACGGCCCTTTCTACATTACTAGCGGGCTGAGCATGTAAGAATGACCTTGAATGTGTGAGGAAAAAGACTTTACTGTTAGAAATTCACAATCTCTCTAATTTAGGTTGTGCAGTAGATTTATAGCAATAAGGAAGACTTGCTCTTATTATTGCTAAGTGTACTATAACCATATGCCTCTGTAATCCCTGTCTCTGTTTTGTCTGTTTTAGATTGAGTATGTGAGAAATCGTGTTAATTCGGATGTCCAACTGCGTGCGGGGTCATCGAGAGCCAATCCGAGACCATGTGGACCATCTGGTAAGATCAAAATCTCAGCTTTTCTCTTATGGGCTGCCATAGCTTCAGCAAACATGAGAGTGTTTTGTACTGGAACAGCTTGATCGTTGAAGGTGTGGAATAGAAATGTCTTGGGCGTTGTATCAGAGACCAGGTTCTGCGCTGATAAATCGTGTAGCTCCTGGGCCGTCGCATTAGGCCCAATGAGATTGTCGCGAGAACCGACATGCGTATAGTTGCCTTCTAAGGTGATTACAGGATACGCGAGAATGCCAAAGTCTAGGCTGGCCTTGGGATTGGTAAGGGTTGTGGATGCAAGGTGACCGCCTGCTGAAAACCCCCAAATTCCCAGCTTCTGTATTCTGGGGTTATCATGGCGAATCTGCTCAATAGCAGCGAAGACCTCATTCTCAGGCTTCGGGAAAATAGGTGTAGTGGCATTAGATGCCGTGGTATAATCGAGAACCCATGCATCAATGTTAAGCTTATTAAGGTATGCCGCTGGATTGTAACCTTCCTTGACAATAGAGACATGGTTATAACCACCACCGGGGCAGATCAGAACTCCAGTGCCTGTGGAATTGGCCACTAGGAAAGCTGAAAGCTTTGCGATATCGAGTCTAGCGAGTCGGTAAGTTTCAATAACATAAGGGGACTACCATAACATAGAGGGATAGGATAGGTACTGAACTAACTTCATAGTGTCTCTATCCGAGATAAATACAACTGTAAATATTGAGTTCAATGGATTAACTGAAAGTTATCTATTAACAGTAGAGCACGTTAAGATATATATCCTATAAGCTGTAGATCACTTTGGGGGTGGGTTTAATTTTGGGGTTCTATTCTTACTTACCCCGCGATATCAAAGCCTAACGTCAGTACCCTTGTGACAAACTTCACTTCTATTCGTCCGGCTATCCTTTTACAGTTTAGATAAAATTATACAATTGCGTAAGTCCACGAATAAATGATTGAGAACTTGTGCTAGTCTTCGGATAATTGGAGGAAGATTATGGGGTAAAAATACTACGTATCAACCAAATTCATTAGCTCACAGCTGGTCCTTTCCTAATTTAGCATAAGATCCTCGATTTAAAGCAAGGTATTAGAATCCGTGGCACAAAGACAATGTAGGCCCTTTCTGGCATAAATAAGCTCTTGAAGCCCGCTTTCTCAATCTAAGGCTATGATGGCGAACTTGGAGCTTCTCGGCTGAGCCGGTAACACAAAAGGCCAAGTATAAAGATCCCACATCAGACCTTGTCAACCTAGCTCAAGCAATTCTATAACAGGTTAGGTAATGCCTCAACCGCTAGATATAATAATATACTGGGATTGTAATTCGATATTAATAAAGGGCAGCCTCTAAGTAAGCCAAGAAGACATCTAAGCGCCTATAGTGAGAGGTTAAGAGTGTCATCCGTCTCAAATCATAGACTGAGATCGTGTAGATCGCAGCCCCAAGAATGATATACACCAGAACTCATTGCTTAAGATGTAGGTGTGTGGAAATGGACATTGTCATGCTTGCTAGGCTCTTCGTCGACTGTAAGAGACTTGTAACCTCGGGTTGAGTGTCGTGGCCAAACTGAAGCAAATCCATAAGGTGATGTAAAAAACGAGGTTACAGACGCAGAACGGAAAGGTGCAAGACAACTAAAACACGCCGTAGGTAAGACATACGTCCTGTCTAATGTTTGGGCCACTCCGTGCCAAGAATCCAGACGTATCAGAGAGGAGCAGAAAACGGAAGCTGGAAGGCCTAAAGTCAAGGATAAATTGGATATTCCGAGGGCAAGCAATTGAAGGACAACCAAGTCGCGGCCATGTTTAGATCATGGCCCGAAGGAAAGACTCAGACACACATGGTTTGTCACAGGTCCATGTATAACGTCAAATAGGATTCCAAGAACGAACCAGACAAGGTACCGGCTGCCAAGTTTTGCACTCAGCTGAACATCAACCTACCACTCGCTGTTGGCACGACACCGCTGGATGCCATGACAACCTATTCATGAGCTCATACATGTCTTCCGTCTAAAAGCACTGATGACAAAGAGGTCACTGTTCCTCGATTGGACAAGTGGATCACGGAACTCGAACGACACTTTCTGTCCAGAGATGACGGCGTCGAGACACAGAATCAGGCTTCTGACATGCTTTATGAACTTTGCACGCAGCGAGGGCGGCTGGGCTAGAAGGCTGAATCGCCTGGTTGTCCTGGAGGTACACCTTCAGATCTCATAGTTAGACTACGCGAGCTGAACATCAAGCAGAAATTTCGGGGTGCCATCAAACTGGCAATCAGTAGAGTTCATAGAGACATGTTTGCTATATGGTGGAAATGCGTCATGGATGATACTGCCGACGGGGCGTTCGCAGACAAGGCTCGAACACTAAAGACAAAGTTCGACGACTTGAAGCTGAAGAAGACTGCTTCCGAAGCGACTATAAAAGGTTGTTTGATGAAAAGAAAGTGAGATAATACCCAGCTATGGTTCCCTTATTCTTTAAATGGGAGGTTGAATATCATCACATCCTATTCCAGAGCTGGGATCAGGCTAAGGCGACGAGTTGCTCTTCGAATCTGCCGCAGCTGAGATGTATAATCCCTGGCGACACAGTCGTGCAAGAGAACGAGCCGCCCAAGGGAAAGAAACTGCCGGCAGACAAGAGCCAGATAAGTGACGAATTCAATGACGCGTCCTGATACTACCGTAGCCAAGTTTCTCGCTTGGTGCCAAGATCGAACAGCTCTTTGGGCAAACTCCACAGATCATTCTAGATCATTCGAATGGCTATCTCAGTCCTGAAAGCCGTGCGTTACTACAGAAGGAAATTTACAAGCTCGCAGTCCTCTCAGCTCCTTTGGCTGGCTTTTCAGCCCATCTCATAACAGTCTTGCAGGGGGATCTTTACTTTAGATTTCAACTTATCAACCCCAGACTTTCTAAATCTATCAGTAATATCAACAATAATCAAACCCAGTATACGTAATGCGGAGACTAACAACCTGGATTCTATCAAGGAGGTTTTACGTCCAAAGGCTGGCTTTGATAACATGAAGATGCAAGCCATTAATGTTAAGACCAGCAGCATGCATTTCGGAAGATCAATACAATCTCCAGTCAGGACCAAGAATACTCTATGCAGCCCTACAGGTAAAGACTAAAGGAATACTAGCCACTACGTCAATTAATAAGGAGGTATTAACTGGAAATAGAATAACATAAGTAATAAGAGTTATATTACCCAGATTTAACAGGACTGTATTCCGAGGTAAATGGTTCTAAAGCTTAAATATAACTATATGCCAATTTAGCAGAAGTTATAATATGTACTTAGCTTACCCCGCCTTTTAGGCTTGAGCCCGTGGAGACATTTGCATCTCTCCTCTCTGTACTCCGTAATTGAATACTAAATTCCAAGTTTTCACGATTAGCACCTTGCCCAAGTGGATAAAAGATCGGCATTTCGTGGAGAGTTCGGGGTATCCTTACCCGAATGTAACATGCAGAATCTTTTAAAGGAACGATTATTCCCTCGATTTTGAATTGTTAACCCAGTCAAAGCTTTACAACATGATGAACAAGACTCTTGCGATTGCAATTAGTGCAATTGTCTTTATCAGGCCTGCACTAGCGGCCTATGGCAAAGACTTTACATCCTTCGTCAACCCTTTTCTAGGCACTGAAGGCCCAACTCCAGGATCAGCATACCAAGGCGGAAACGTGTTCCCGGGAGCTACACTTCCGTTTGGGGCTGTAAAAGTCGGCATCGACACTACGCGATGGGACACTAGATATCAGGCAAACGCAGGCTATACGCCTGAAGGTAACGTCACTGCCATCACAATGCTACACGTCAGTGGGACAGGAGGAGCTCCTACCTATGGTTTAATTCCTCAGATGCCCCTCACGTCAATTGAGGGCGTTAATGTGCTCGACAACTTGACCTATATGCAGGAACGGGTAGTCCACGATGTTGCTGAGGTCGGGTACTATAAGACACAATTGAAAAATGGTATTACGGCGGAGATAAGCGCCAGCCACCACACAGGCATCATGAGATACAGGTTCCCAGAGAATGTGGGCAGGCATATACTTGTTGACGTCAGCCACTATCTTCCGACAAGAGGCAAGGAAACGCAATGGTATAGCAACGGGCGACTGGATCGTAGTCCAGATATGACTTGGTATAGTGGCTATGGTGTTTACAGAGAGGGCTGGGCTCTTGGTAAGTACAAAGGGGGCGATGCAATTGAGCTTGCATACTGAACTCTGTAGGCGGAGATTTCAAGGTCTATTTCTGTGGAAGATTCAACGCTACCCCTTCCGACGTCCAGCTTTTCTCAGGCAAATACACTGATCCATACTGGCCGAACACAACCGACGTGAAGCCTACTTTCACCAGGGATGAAGAGGTAATAGGCGGTGTTGACGGATATCAATACGCCGATAGAATTGGTGCACTTTTCACTTTTCCCTCTAACGTTTCCTCCCTCACTTCCAAAGTGGGCGTTTCATGGATCTCGTCCGACAAAGCATGTCAATTTATCGACGATGAGATAGCGCACTGGGACCTCAACAAAACTGTCACTCAAGCCAAGGACAACTGGAACCATGATGTTCTCTCCAAGATCGACGTCCAGTCGCAAAACCAAACCCGGCTCAAGATGTTTTACACAGCTTTATACCACTCATTCCTAATGCCCTCTGATCGAACCGGAGAAAACCCATATTGGATCTCCGATGAGCCCTACTACGATGACTATTACACTCTCTGGGACACGTTCAGATGTACTCATGCGCTCATATCCCTTCTCAATCCTCGGCGACAGATCAATATTAGTACGTACTGCATATTTCCGACACCTCAATAGCACTGACAACGTTATCAGTAAGGAGCATGATTGACATCTGGCGACATGAGCGTTTTATGCCAGAGGGCCGTAGCCATAACCACAACGGTCGTGTTCAAGGAGGATCCAACTCAGATAACATCCTCGCAGACGCTTACGTTAAGAATCTCGATCGCGATAAGCTCATAAATTGGACGGACGGCTATGCTGCTATGCGAACAAATGCCGAGCTGCAGCCATACAACAACTTTGACTTTAACGACCCGACAGGAAGTACAAAAGAGGGAAGAAGCGCCTTGGATGACTGGAAGAACTATGGCTATGTCAGCACAAACTATGGCAGAAGCGTGAGTAAGACTGTTGAGTACTCGTTGAACGACTTTGCACTCTCACAAGTTGCCAAGGGTGAACTACCAGCGGATACTGCGAAATATCTCAACCGATCAAGGTAGGTCAAGAGGATCTGAATGCTTGAACACAAGGAGGTTAACCATATTTAGGGGATGGCAACATATTTGGCGCCAAGACGTACGGTCTCAAAACTTCAGTGGCTTTCTCGCTCCCTTACATTCGAATGGCACTCTTCAGGAACCTTATGATCCACTGTCCTGTGGAGAATGTAACTGGCAGTCAATCTCTTATGAAGGAACGCCATGGGAGTACTCTTTTGGTGTTCCATACGACATGGTCACCCTCATCAAACTCATGGGTGGCCCAAAGACTTTTGAGCAAAGACTAGATACAAGCTTCATACCAGGGCTTGGGACCGAAGACCAGGGTAACAATGGCATTGGTTCCATGATATACAATCCAGGTAACGAGCCAAGTTTCATGACGCCATTTCTCTACAACTACCTACCAGGAAAGCAGTGGAAGAGTGTCATGAGGAGCAAGTCTATAATAGACGAATTTTACCACGCCGAATCAAGTGGTATTCCTGGAAACGACGACGCAGGTAGCCTGAGTAGCTGGCTTGTCTGGAACATGATTGGTTTGTACCCAGTTGTAACGCAACCAGTCTATCTTATTTTAGCGCCTCGATTTGAGGATATATCCGTCCAATTGGGGGAGCGGGGAACACCCTGCGCATCACGGCTGTGAGTTTCGATAAGGGAGCCTATGTGCAGAAGTTGAAAGTCAATGGAAAGCCATGGAGGAAAAGCTGGATTACTCACGAACTGTTGGTGGGTAAAGATGGGAAGGGAAGTCACCTGGAGTTCACAATGGGAGCTCGGCCAGTTAAATGGGACGACGGAGAGCTGCCTCCTAGTCCAGGCACTTGATGACAGATGAAAGTCCTGGTAGCGAAGGTGGTTCGCTCAGCCTGAGTGGTAGTCTTGTCACCGGGACTAGACTTGCACTCATTGTCAACACAGTTGACGCACTTTGGACCCCACCACTCCTTATCAACACCGTCGTTGCTTGCCTCGCGGGTCTCCCCTTGGGTGAAGATATTGTTGGAGCTGTAACACTTGCGCCAGAAGTAACTCATTGCAGCTGACTTACATGGCCATACACTGTTCAGGCTGCGTGGCCTTCCCTGTCCACCAATCCTGACCATAGAACTTATAGAGGCTGCCCTGATAGCGGCCGTAAATTTGATAGTTCCAGTCGTTATGGTCGGGCCAATCCCCTCTTTGAGCGCATGTTGTTGGGAGACAAGCAGTTTCTGTGGCCTCAGCTGACTTGGTTGTTATAAATCGCTTGGGTACTTAAGTGGTGGAAGCAATGGCATGCGCAGATGTCTCAACAGAGCCAGACTCGTACTGGGAGTATGTGAAGCACTTGTCGACCGCGTACCAATTAACTTCAATATTATCGTTTACTTACTCGTGGACGTCAGACTGAGAGATGTCACTGGTGGAGAAGAGGCATTGAGCCGAGTTGAATTTGTAATCAGCTGACTTGCAACCAGGCATGCCTTTGCAGATTGTGGTATACTTGCCGGCATTGCGATGGCAGGTTTGATGGTTGGGGTCTTAACTTTACATCGAAAACAGTTCTTTACGACTTTACTGTGGAGCGTACTGTTTACTGAAATAATATTATCTCTAGCTTTGGCACTCTGCATATGGCCTCTTAATAGATACCAGAATAGGAACATAATTGTTCGCACTTCTACAAGTCATTAGGGTGGTGCGTAATGTGTAAAAAAAGATAACACACTTTACGAAATTCTTATTATTACTTTATGTTACACAGTAATGGACAACTAATTATAGGTATATTCTAATATATATCTATATTAGTAATATGGTAGGGCTATACTCCCTACAACCCTCTTAATTATGTACCGTCGTGTAGTACGCTTATATAAAGTGGTTGGTGCTCTAGTTACGGGATTGGACTTTCCTTGCTAGCCAAACTAGTAGTCCGCCAACGAGTGAGTAAGATGCCTAATTTATGTTAGCCTGCCTCATATCCTCTTGAGTAGAATAATAGCCGCCGCATACCACTGATATAATAAACGGGCGTCCCTCTGGTGCATTTGGAGAATGCATAATTGAAGCCCCGACAAGACTACCAATAGTCTCAGTAACAGAGATGCCAGCAAATAGCCGCCCAGAAAAGGTGTCTTCGATGTTTGAAGCAACAAACGATCGGAGGGCCACAGACATAACTGATCCAGAAAGAGTCACAACAAACGCAACGACAACAATCACAAAATTTGGAGCCAATAAGGCGAGAAGGGTACCAACCGCAGCGAGGATTATACCAGATGCGGACAGTATGAGATCCCTCTTTGCGAAGTGCCATGTTCTATCTAGCTGGCGTGTGGTGAACGGTAACATAACAAAGAACAGTAGAGGCAGCACAATTGCTCTTAGATAGGTCAATATGTCGATCTGTTGAACCGTCAGTATGAAACGAGACATGGTAACAGGCCTTCAACCTACATTACTCCAGACCTCAGGAATATGCCAAAAGATCCAACTGAATGAAAAGCCCATAGAGCCTGTCGTAAAGTTGACTACAAAGAAGCAAACGAAGCTGATTATGAGGATGTTGAGCTTTGAAAAGGGCCTTCTTATAATGTTCCGGCTCCAATCGATAGCTTCACCACCAGGAGTGTTACCAAGCAACGCTTCTTCCTCGCCTCTGAACACACCAGTATCAAGTGGCAAATCCTCTCCCACTGATGCATTTTTGTCTTCTGTGAGGTAGCAAGCCGGAATGAAACACAACATATGGATAATAAGGGTGAGCGTGAATGACAACCAGAGGGGAATGGTCATGGTTGATATCTTGAGAGCTGGCTCGAAGAAATTGCACATCCCTGAAAATGCTTCTAGGAATGAGAAGGCGATTGTTCTGAAGCTCTTAGATTAGCATGGTGAGATCAAATTAAGTGGAGCTAAGACATACCGCTGCCTCGGTTTTACACTGTTGCTTATGGCAGAATAGACCAGAGTGCTGGTTACAACGGGGCCTCCGCCTAGGAAGAGAAAGAGAGGCGATAGATAGAAACACCAGAGAGGGAAGGATGGCACAAGTCCTACACAGGAAGTTAGCTATCAGTCCGAAAACGAAGAAAGGCAGTCAATACCAAAGAGTAGAATAGAGCCCCAGTACAAGACAATGCCGATGATATTGAGTGTAAGCGCAAGACGTCTATTTCCCCTATCTACAATAATTCCCATGGGAATCTGTACCATAATCGCTATAGAAGATCAGAACACGCGCAAGAAGGATGGATTATTTTATTTCTCACCAGCAAGTGATGACGAAATGCTCAGCAAATTCGCCATAGATTCGAAATGCATCGTTACCTCTCCACCTGCACAAACTTCATTTGGAGGATCCTCATGAGGGTTGTGGGTGTCGCTTTCGTAGTGATGTCGGCAGACGGCAGCTACCAAGAGCTTTGGCCAAGGATATGAGAGTAGTATGGTGGACGCGAACTTCACCAGAGAGAATAAGAACGGAGAGCCAGAAATTGAGGGGATAGATCGGGGTCCGCTGAGACTTCCTGTTGTCTGTGATGGTGGTAAGTCTCTGACCTATTCGCTTGAAAGGCGGAGGCCATTGTTGGCTGTTATCTTGAGTCGTCGGTATAGGCATTGCAGTTCAGTATTAATGGGCTTCTCAGACGTTGTCTTGGTAAAGCCCGTTGTAACTTTCTGGTCGCTAAAGAATGAAAGGTGTTACGTATTCGGGAAAAAGCATCTAGACGCATGACAAGTTTTAGGCCGGACTGCTAGCTACTTAGTGGTACGCGTCGGATGCGCCGGAGTCGTGTCGTAAGCATCATGAGGTTTTAAGCCTGCTAAGAAGATATTAGGCCAGCCAATTAGAAGCGAAAAACCTGATAGCGGTCGGACCTTGGTTTATCTAACCGATTCCTGTAAATCTAACTTGGATCTTCTGCAACTATGGATGGTTATCAACTGCAGGAAAAGCGCACTAAAGCTAATTGCCAAGGTTTAGGATATCTAAATGACGTAAATGGCTCTACCTGGGACGTTAGTCATTACCCGTTGGCTCGAGCCGGGGGTAACAATAGTACTCTAGAGAGGGTACGCAGTAATACACAATTGCATAAAAGCCGTAACTGCATAAAACCTTAAGTGCATAAAAACCGTAACCATATAAAATCGTAACTGTACGGACATAGGGATCTGTCTTAGGAATAGGGATGCCAGTATAACACCAGACCTTAATAAAATAAAGACAAGACGACAGTACAAAAGGGTATCCTGAAAAGCTAGGGGTATCACTAAATGAAAACTACCATCTTTTCCTTCCATCCCGATCTGAAGGCCACAGCACTAAAAGGTTCCTTATCCAGTCCCAATACTCTGTCTTAGCCCATTTCTTCAGAACCTGTAACACATATACAATCTTATAAACGCCTATCGAACTCTCCGTATTGCCAATCGCATAGAACCTCGGATTATCTTCGCCGTATTTCGAAATGCTAAGGAACCAGTTCTGCTTGTGAATGATGATGCCCGGGAGGAACTCGGGAAGGTTATACGGATTTTCAATCATGAAATTGAACGCTTGATTCGGCCATTCCATATCAATCTTCTCTCTCCTCCGCATCATGCGCTTAAGCAAACCCCAGTGCGCGGCGAATGCTGTTCGGACCCGCTGAAGTTCGCGGTTTGTGTTCTGCGAGAGGGTATGGACGTGGAACGCTATTGGTCGCCGGGATTGGAGGGATTTGAGGTCGATGTGGTTGAAGGTGTTTCTGACGAGTCTCTTTTGCATATCGTCGATGCAATCGGGCAACATGCCGTCGAGCGGTGTTTCTACGTAGACGCAGAAATCTGGAGGTGGCGGGTTGTCGGGGTTGGTATGGTAATCTGGAATAATGATACCATTGTCGCTAGATGTCCCAAGATCAGGAACGAACAAGCAATTCAAGGGACTGTAGATTGTACTCACCTGCATCGGAAATCGAGGAATAGTGGCCAAGGTTCATCCCTGTACGAAAGCTCGAGAACCTTGTGAACAACCTCCATGTTCCATTCGTTCGGCAATGCTTGACCTCTAGTGCACTCATTACTCTGGTCCATGACCGTTGCAACACTTTTGAGGTCGGGCACCTTGCCAAATTTACGGCGCTTATCGCAGTAGTGAACATCACTTTGGGCACCACCTCGCGCCCAGGTCAACTTGTATTCCAAAGGTGTTCCGGTTGTTGCATTCACGATCGGTCGGAAATCGGTGGGGAGGATACCGCGGCCGGCGTAGATGTCGTTTATTCGTTTGAGGAGGATTGGTAACGCGGGTGGTTGGGGCGTAAAGTTGGGCTTGGGCCATGTTCTTTGTACGAATGGTATAGGCCCAGGTCTAGCCACTGGTTCGGTTTTCACGTCTCGTGGCCACGATATAGGTTCAGTGTCAGGTTCGACCTTGACGTCTTGCGATCGGGGTAGTTGTGCCCAGCCCGACGAGGAGGGTGTGCGGGATTCTGTTGTCGCAGGCTGTGGAACTGGGTGGACTATTCTGCTGATGAGCCGCCGTTCAACCTTGCCTGTACTGTAGCTGATGAAGTTACAGTATTTCTGCTGTAATTCTGAGGACACTTGGTTACTCCCGGTCGCTCGTTTCTTGCGCGCTTGAAAGGTAATTCTGTCTAATTCTTCCTTGAGCATGTCGATTTCAGCCTGACGTTGGAGGCAACTCTTCTTGAGATCGTATAGCGGATCGTTGGGTGACAGCTTGAGCTTTTGTCTCGTCTCGCGAGGTGGCGAATCGGCTCGACGCCGTTTCATGGCATTGGGCGGGACGTCGGCGTATGGCTCTGGAGTAGGCGATGGATCGTTGGTGGATTGTTCGACATTGCTGAGCCAAATCTGTACTGTCCGGTCGAGAGACATTTTGGCGCTGCGAAACAAGCGCCAATGGCGTTGTGTCGCTCTTCATTGCTGTGGATTCTGCTGAGATTGTGATTCTGGCTTGATCTGGCCGGGCAACCCAACCAAGGCCCCGGGTCAGCATAATTCCGCCCGCCACGGCACGGCATTACTGTTATTGGTCGCATGGTCTGAGCATCGATTGCCGAGGATGCAAAGATAACAAGAGCCAGTTTATAAAGAGGAGGAGATCTCAGCCTTATTGTTATAGTGATTACTAACTTCTTAATGTCTTAGTCAGATTCATTGGGGTTATGGCCCGTCGAATAGGGTACCGGATGTCACTGAGTAAAACAACCCAGTTGGCCCACAGAGTTATCCTCGGCAAATAAGACTAGGCTACCTACCCGGAACAGGTGTGTATAATCAAGACAATTCATGAAGTCTCTGTACGTAATATATACCTGCTCTCAAACGTGAAAATTTTCTATTAACAGAAACAACAATAGAAGTGAATTGAGAAAGAAAAAAAAGAAGAAAAAAAAGAAGAAGAAAAAGACAGTTTATTTAGCAGAAGAATGGTTAGGTTTTGAAGCTAAACAGGTTAATGTGTTAGTTGCACCTGGAACAGGCCACGACCATCTTGTTTCTTTTCTTGTTCAGGCAATTGAAAAGTCCAGGGACTTCTTCTATTCCGTCTTAACCATTACCACTTTTTTTATCTACGGCCATTATTTCATTATCCCCTTCATTATCAAACAGTATTCCACCATGGGCTTCTTCAATGTCAAATCCAAAGTCGCCCTTCATCTCCGATCAGGTAATTCACCGTGACACACCTGAAAAAGCCAGTAGTGCTGAACATGTCGCAGTTACTGGCGGAGCACGGCCAGAGCCAGAGGCCATCGCTCAAAGAGCTGATGCTCAATCTCGTTCTCCACTCGTCCAGCTGCCCTCCGAGATCAAAGAATTGATCTTTCAAGAGCTATGGCATGACGAAGGCTTATTTCAACACCTCATACTGCGCCGCGGTCGTGTCGTTGGAATGACATGCGTTACTGATGTTACTGCACCAGACGAGCTTCAACGAATGTGCGAGGCGACTGGATCCAAGGCCGTTAGGGACCCAGTGCTCATTGCACGATTTCAGTCCTTGTGGGATGTCCACTGGAGATGTGAAGAGCTCTATCAGTCAGGCGCCCAGGAGGAAGGTAACCAACGGAGTCCATTTCTGCCTATGCTGCTGACATGCCGAAAATTGTAAGGATATTTGACGAATACTTCAGCACAGCCGCTAACTGTGTTGCAGGTACGTTGAGGCGCGTGCATCTATCTATAAGAACATTAATTTTTGCATGCACGACCTTGACACAGCCCACTGGTAGTCTCCCACCCTAATCTGATCTTCAACAACATCCAACATCTGCAACTTGCGATCCACCTTCCTTTACTGCGTTATACCCGCGTCGGGCCAAATATAGCGAGAAAGCAGCCATGTCACGCCGGCGGCAATGCTGCGAGGCCCTTGACTGTGCAGAGAATCTCGTTTCTGAGGCTTGACGCTTCTATAAGGCGTCGCTTATACAGTGTAACAGAAGGAGACTTGAATCCTTACGTCTTTGGCGAAAAGGTCGCTGGTATGCTGACGGTTGATGTACCATTGGATCCTGACAGACCTGAGGCGTGGACGGAGGTCGTAAATATTGAACCACGGTTTAATATTCATCCTCGCGGATGACCGGCGTACAGCTTATCGTATAACATTAATAATGTAAAGAGGGTTACTACGTTATCCGACTGGGAGGAGCCTGGTGTGCCTTGGGGACCACCACAGAGAGGACAACAATATGTACATCCATGAAGAGGGCTTCTTTCATTACTACTCACTCGACATAATTAACAACCAGTATAATAGAGTTTATATTCATCGTCATTGAGAAGTGCTCTAGTGTCAATTATAGTAACTGGAAGGCTGACCATATTTCACAACTTAGCTCCGCCCATAGGAAGAGTTTGCTGCTGATTGTAATCCCAAAAGTTGAAGTCTGGTACAGTATTATCAGCATAAGGAAATTGAGTCTGGAAAAGCTGCGTTCCAGGGAAGCTGAATTCTGAGGTTTGATATGATATTTCAGAAACCTCTGATGGTGCAGCTGAGAAATCGAAAGGCAGGTTTGTAGTGTCATAGGGCGCAACGAGCGGTTGGATGTCAACTCCCTCCGTAATGTAATGCGGGATAGTATCCAACTGCACTCCAACAGATTCCTCGGGGCTCAGTTCAGAAATAACGGATGTTTTGCCGAAAACCTTCTCAGAAGGCTTTTGTTCGAAGTGAGCCTCAACCTCATCGAGAAGCCGAGCAAGGAGTTTATTTAATTCGCCAGTGTAGTCAGGTGGCTGGTCACTCGCCTGCACGAACTCAGATATCAACTGTCGGCCTTCATCCAGCCAAATGCCACGCAGAATCCCGATAACTTCTTTAACAACCCCATCCAGATGCGGCTTTGGCATGGTACCGCGTGGTGCGCCAAATAAAATCTTCCAAACCCCATACCACTGCGCCTCTGGGGAAAGGCTTTTTGCAAAGCGAGCTTGCAGAGATCTCTGCGAAGCCAATGACACACTATCCCAGTTCGCCCCAGACCCTGGTGAGCAGTTTTGTTGCAGTATGTGCTCATCTTGTAGGTTCAGCGACAAGAAGCCCTGAGAGCATCTTGGACAGGGGTAAGGTGCTGTGTGTCTTCTCTTTAAATGCTGCTTCACGTCGGAGATACGAACCATTTTGAGATTGATGCATTCCAAATGGCGTTCTGGATCTTTTCTGAAGTATGGGCAAGCGAATCTCTTGATGCTGTCGTTGGGTCTCCGATCAGCATCTTCGTACAAGTCGTAAAGATCATCGCCAAATCCAGCCGTGCGTCTCCTCTTGCTGGGGGTTGAACTGCGGGATGGAAATTGCGGGCTCTGCTTTTCATCATCTTTAGAAAGTTGATTGCTGGATATGTTCGAAGGAAGCCGGAGAGCATCCAGTGACAATCCACCCTTAATTTTGGGATTTCGTAAAATGGGAATTGGTGTATCTGGTCTTCGACAGAGTTTACCTCCTTGCAATATTACGCCATTTAAAGATGCAGCCGGCGTTGAGAAAGCATTGTCTTTCAACCCCGTCAAGAATTGATCTAACAGGTCTGGGTTGGGTACTAAAAACGAAACACAAATTAGCCTCGCATCTTTGGTGGAGTGGAAACGTTTCCTAACTTGACTTCTGTGGGTGAATTTCCGAGGTTCCTGATCTTGGCGGTGCTGGCGAAATAGGTCTTCCATAGGGGCATTGAGAGATGCGGTTGTAGAATTGTAACCTTGATTTTGGCCGTGTTAAATGATTCTCGGTTGTTGTCGTTTGACTTATGTACTCATGTATGGACGCTTCTTGCATTACGGACATCGTTTAGAATGTCTGGAAACACTCGTTCAGAGGAGTCCTGGCTTAATTGCTCGAAACCTAATATGTTAACCAGCAGATACGAGATTGTGCTAGTTTGCAATAGAGCGCCGTTTGGAAGATCGTTGGTATGGAAGTTTAAAGTACTGATGGCGAAATCCCTTGAGCCTCAAGGCGGAGCAAAGAATTATAAGTGCAGAACGCGCAAGGCAGTCAGCCCCAGGGGCTGTGAGACGAAATTACACGAATGTTACATGTTTTTGTGAGGGGTAGTAGTAGAAAATGTATGTCACTCTTCCTAAGTGGGTACACGTTGGTTTGATTTGGAGTTCGATCGTCTCACCATTCGGCTCGCGTTAATTGGTTCAGCTCGCCTTGCATTTATTGGCAGGGTGAACTCGGTGTGAGCGCAACGGAGAGCATGTCACACAATTGCGGACGATGTGCTGGCAGTCGGTGATAAGAATGCGGGGAGAAATACGCCAGATCTAGTCAGCGAAATGCATGAGCGACGGCTTTTCCTGATTTCTATTTTGTACATGGGTGAAGGTGATCAGACAGACTGACTTGTCAAGAAGCACAGAAGACATTCATCGATTTATCAACCAAATCTCCCACTTCGCCTTTATCGCCACCATGGGCCATCAGCCACAATCCGCTGGCGGGTAACAGCAAAACAACTGCAAGGCGCGCGCAGCACTTGAAATTACACTGGAAAAGGCGACTACCTAGAGGTGTGCCTTGGGTGGTGGGTTGGTTGGCGCCTCTTTTGAAGGCTGGGGCTGCACGCTGAGCTGGCCCAGAAGCCTACCCTGGATATCCAGGCCTGGGTCTAGCAGCCAGTCTTGGACTCGGTCATTGTACTCTGTGACAGCACTCGATTGTTGTGCGGGGCTGCAGGAACGGTTTAATCAGCATGTGATGTGTATCGAAGATCGACGACGGAACAAACCTTTCGGACATGGCGGAAAAAGTCATCACGTGTAGTAGAGATCGTAAAAACTCCGACAAATTAGTCTACTAGGTTATAAGCGAGGTCAAATACGGCCCTCAAATAGCTGACTTGGCATTAAATTATACTGTATATATAACCCTAACATCTTTCACAATTGTGTCGATTTTCTCACAGTTGATAGCTTTTTACACGATTGTGTACATCACGTTTGACCAATTGGCCGTATACTGTAAACTTATGCCGTCAACCTTGAGTCCCAGAACGCAGCGCAGCTAGAACAGCAAACGGCGAAATAACGGTGCGACACTGACGTTGCAAGTTGGTTATCGCGAGTAACATTTACAAAGTGCATTGTAGCCTCGCTAAATCAAACTCGGCATATCAGAATCGAGAGTGGTTTCTAGGACTACACAATTGTGGACGAGGCCTGACGAGAGGCCCTCGCTGTGATTGACGTGGCCAGCGCCTTTTTAGCCTCAGCGCTGCGTTGTCAACTGTAGGCGTTTAAAGTGGGTCTGTGCTGGCCGTGACGAAGCAAGACGGACGCTAATTTCTAGACAGTCCATCGCCAATCATTAACTAACGGCCTTGAATTCAAGCATAATATTTACCAACCAAAAGAACGTTTAATTGCCCGTTCGCATTTGTGTTGGAACATGCAGCTAAGTGCATTCAGAACCTAGCCGTAAGGAAACTTGGGAAATTTCTTGGTACCTGACTCAATTAAATCTGTGCCCAAAGAATGAACGATCAAGTTGTCAAAACCAGGCCTCAAGGACGCACTGCCATGTAATGTTTTGCTAACTATGGACTTGCGGCTCTAGCACGCACTGAAGTATTGAGTCCATAAGGAGCCGATCTCACCTGTTACTCAACGGCTGAAACTCTGCGTTTACCACTCATTTTTCTTTCACTTGATTACTGAAACTCCATTCTCAAGTCCAGATGTACCCCCAAGTATTGCCGCCAAGATGAATTCGGCGAACAGTGAGCCTCGCCATGTAGCCGGCGAACCATCTCTTCAAACCAGCCGCAGGGCTAACAAGCGTCGCCGCCACGATCCGAACGGTGGAGGGGATGAACGAGATGGTCCGAAATGGTCACAAGGAAATGTGGCAATATTGTCTTTCGAATGCCCATTCTGCAAACTAGACCCTTACCGATATGCTGAGTGTAAGGGCTACCAATTGACCCGGTTATCGGATGTCATGCAACACATCAGCCGCCAACACCGGATACTTGAGGTCACATTAGGGTCTGGTGAGACAGTTCGAGAACGGGATATCGTTCTCTACTGCACAAGATGCCGCGATCTTTTCTATGGCATGGGTGCTTCGCGTAACCGCGACATCCACATGAATCAGGAAATCGAATGTCAGCCAGCCAATATCGAACAGACTGGCGTCATGCTAGATGGGGAATTCGAAGCGTTAAAAAGTAGACTTCGATCATATCCGCGGCGTGATGAAACATTTAGATGGAATATTATCTGGAAATGGTGTTTTCCCAGGAAGCCCTGTCCACCATCACCGTACGTCGAGATCATCGTTCCACGTGCAGAAGTACAGGGGATAATTCAGGATGAGCTTGAATCTATACCAACATTGTCGCAAGAAGAGGTCCAGTTGAGAGCTAGACAATTAGCAAATCGAATCTATAGCACTGCATCGAAACCCCGGAGCGGCCCTTCTGTACCTTTACAAGCACAGCCGAATATTTTGCAGATGACACCAGTACCAGACTGCCATATCCCGACCTCGGTATCCTCTAATCCGACATTTACCCCCCAGCCTTTGCAACAACAAACGCAAGGCAACCGCTACAGCTCCGGCCTACCCCATCTCGGTGTTTATAGAACACCGACTGGAGGCCAGAGACACAATTCCTTTCAATGGAATAATACGTTGAGTAATAGCAGTGTACCAAGTCGAGTTCCGGGCTTTATCGCACATACGAGTTCTGAGAACAACTTTCTTCACACTGGACATTTTACTGCTTCTAGCTCTGGATACCCCCTATTTCCTAACAATCAATATTCCACTGATCTTTTCGAGTTAGAAAATCAGGACGACGACTACTTGAACACGGGCGGGAACACTACTGGTCGCCGCGACTTAGAGTATTGATTGTCGGATACAAAGCGTGGCCTACTTACTAGCTAGGGAGGCCATAGACTCTTAAAAGCTTGAATAGACCAAGTTAAACTTAGAGCTGCAAGGCGTAACTGTGATTGGAAGCTAAACTTTCTGTGCTATTTTCTCTTTTGATTTATTGCATTATTAAATATTCTTAAAGTGGGAAATCTTATCCGGTAAAGACGGAGGTACTGGTTATGGTCTTAAGTATTGAGGAAACTTCTCCACGCAGACTTTTAATGAATATAATAGGATAGTGTTTATTTTTCTGGCGGTATTTGTTGAGCCGGGGTAAATAGCTATTGGCCGTGAGAATCTGAAATCTAAGTATCCTTCGTTATGAAAATCAACCTTCAGAATAATTCTAGCTTCTATTTATAATCCTTTTGAAGCCACGAACTCCTCCTAAACACTTCCTTGACTCATGACCGAATCTCTAGCACATCCTTTTAATACTCCTACTCTTCAATAACCATATTCAAGAGATCGTGTAGCCCGAGGTCATATAGTATACCATGAGGATTGGTGTCCTGGGTTGTGAATGGCCTTTGGCGTTCAAGGATCTCCGAGACAAGTTGCGCTCCGTATAAACCCCAAAAGTCCTGGGCCATGGATGTTTTGAGCCCTTGCCCTCTGTCCAAATATGGAGACCGGGGCCACCCTGTAGCCGGAAAAATAATAGACCACATTTGATTCCAGCGTTTCTTTTCGCTCCAGTACTGATCATTGGCCCTTATCATATAGGCCTTTTGATCTTCATTGACCCCGTCCGATGGGTCTGAGGAGCGCCTTTTGCATCTGGCGCTTAAAACGTGGTCATCGCGATCAATCAGCGAGTTAAACTTTCGATAGCATCTTGAACAATAAGGCGATCGGGAGTGGTGTTTCATGATGTGTTTAATAACACCTTCAATTGACTTGAGGCCGACGGTGAGGAGGCATTGTTGGTGTTTGCTTGGGTCGTAGATGTAGAACGGGCAAGCAAAGTGAAAGAATGCCTTGGTGCGAGGCGCATATGAAACAAAAACAAACTCGTCAGCGTCAACGTCGTCTTCCTGCTTTACTTGTCGTCCGCTTGAATGGCAGCGAGGTGTCCTGAATGGTCCCTGAGGCTGCACCATGTCTTCCGGTGGCGCGCTGTACTCGACTCTAGGTGCCCATCGCCTGAACGAATCCGTCGAGAGCTGCAGTAGGTCCAGTTTCAGGAGATTGTATGCAGGCGCAGGATACCAAGATGAGCTTCGATAGTGAGGATTGGCCTCGGGTGGGGGACCCTGCCATTCAGGTGATGCGGGTGTGACACACCCGCCTACCGCTTCACTGTAACGATTGGCGACAGGGCTGTAGTAATTGCCAGCCCCGAAGCTTCTAGCGCCTCGATAAGGCAGGGCGAGATTTAGGTGGTGAGATTGAGACCTCTGATTGATAGAAGGCCAGCAGTAAGATCTGTCGTCGCACATGGTTTTCTTGAGTAACGAATACTTATATAAATGTCGGGGTGATTCCTGGATGATTGCAAGGCAGATACAATATCTTTTACCACTAGATATATAGGTTAAACTCGTTTTTCAATCAGCTTTTATTATACCTAAGGCTTTGAAACCCAAACAGCACAGCTGTGTATACTTCTTCTAATTGGCGGCTTGGCTGTACTTGTAAGAATCTCATTGGCCTCTGGAAGGCCTCAAAATAATTAATGCGATAAGATAGCTACCGCACTTAGAGGCATAGGTAAAATTATTAGTTTCATAGATTATAAACCACCCTAGTGTATACTAATTTCATTTGCTATTATAATGCTTGATAAAATGCTGTATTATTTCGCGCTGAATTAAATCTCTCCCACTTTCAATAAGACTTGAGTGTAGTTCTCGACATAATCGTTCCGGTTGCCAACAGTGCTAGTCCCTTGCACTATAGGTACATTCATTCGACTATCACCATCTCACCTGACTTTCACGCCAGCTTCCATCCCAAGTCCAAACTCTCCCTCACATACAGTTCATCCTCACCAGGCTCATCTCCATCGCCATAAATATCCCTAAAACTCGGTATGTGCTCATCAACGCCCTTGATAGCTTTCAGCCTCGATAACTTCTCATCCTTTCTGGCCAGTAACTCATCAATTTGTTCATCAACATCCACGTTGTTCCCTCGAACATATCCGTAGATGCAGAGATATTCCAGACTGGGTGGCAGACCGTCTATCAGTCGAAAGGGTGCTGGTTTTAGGAGCCGGTTGGGTGTTTGCCGTTCATCTCTAGACCCTAGTAGTGTGATAATGCTGATGCTCAAGTGCGTGAGGTGAGGAAAGTCGTGAAGTGAACCAATAGTCCGCCCATATTCTTTTGAATCACTTCTTTCAGGCTTGATCCCAAAATCTTTATCCAGAGCAATCCGATCGCGCCCATACTGGTCATACTGATACTTTAAATCAGATTCATTCTCGTTCTCGTTCTCCTCATCTTTAGTATCCCAGAATAGGTCAGATGTATCTTGGACAACCATATCAAGGTCAATATCCAACAGTCTTAACGATTTTCGATGCGCATATAGGGCTTGTCCAATATGAAACGGCCGGACGAAAGGTTGTCCACTATCAGTGCTCCACAAGCCACCTATGGAAAGCTTGAATTCTTCAAGCGCTTTGGGAATTGAGATTATGAGAGCCAAGAAGTCTCCAGGAATATCGCAATGGGTTATTTCCATCTTTTTCATATTGCCTGTCCCAGGAATAAAAAAAGTGCGGTCTGCTTGATATGACTGGATGGCGTCCATGGCCACTGTTTCAAGAGCTGGCAGTCGATGTACCAGCTGTAGGTATTGAAGGATCTCGATGGTGCCATAAACTCTTTCGTCAGTCCAAACACTGTTTATAAACCGGACATTTTTAAGCTTCTGCAGTGGGGGATTCCTCATCTGTCCGTAATTCCCTCGTAGTAGATAGTCCAGAATAGGTTGCTGGTAGAGGCATTCAGCAAGGTATAGAGTGGAAATATTCTCGCATAGGGAGAAGAGAAGAATTATCAACGCAGATGCGAACTCGCTCTCATTTCGAATTCTGAGAGCATGCTCTCGTCGCTTCCTATCAAGAGTCTTAATAACCTGCGCACTTGTTTTATTATCCAAGTCCAAGCGACCAGCGTATCTCTGCAGTCTGACTTCTGGCGAATCGGCAAGTTCTTCATATCCTATTCTTTCTTCGACCTCATCTTTGTATGATAGGGGCCACTCGGCTTGTCTCCAGTCACTTGTATCAATAACGACCTCTGTGACAATATTTGCGCGAGCTGGGTCTTGGATGAAAGCTTGGAGAAGACGATGTAGGTGCTCTACGTCTTTACATGAGCAGATTCGTACACGGGAGTAATTAGGAGCTGACATTTGGTGAATTCGCTTAGCGTGAGGCAATCGAGGTATCCGAGAGACAAAAGAGGGAAGCAGGCATCGGCGTAGTAATGGCACTGAATGGATGGCTTTGAATGTTTGTCTTGATTGCATGTTCCTATGTGTTGACGATGACTCCGCCTGTGAATATTTATGGCAAGCTAGGGAGTTCAATAGGGGGCATGAGGTTTTTATAACTTGCACTAGCTTATTAACGAGTTAGCTCCAGTTAGAAAATGAGCTTATCGCCTTATCGCTCACAGTGATAAGATAAGCGAATTACCCGGTACTTTCAACAATAAGCATTGGCTTAATATTATGTCTAGTTCTGGTTCCTTTTATCTGGTCTGGAGTTATATAGATGGAAATTTTTAATAATATTTTTAACACGAAATGGCGGCTGACGCCAAACCCGCATGTTTTATAAGTGTTACGCAGAAAGTCTACCCTGTTTCACAACTGGATAACAGATAAAACTACCTGACAAGCATGTTTTATAATAACGACTAAACACAATGCGTATTGTATGGTTCATCATAATACAATAAATACCTCAATTTCATACCAGTATGAACTACATATGATGTGGCCCTGATAATTCGCAATTGAACATTTATTTAATACTTCATCTTAGCTTGAATGCCAAACTAACTCAAATACTATTACTGTTTACAAAAGCTATGATAGTGCTAAGACCTAATAATAATCACGAAAGGGTGCCTTTCTCTCCTTATACCCTGACTCAGAGTGTACATCCGCTACCTTAGACGGTAATTCTTCGCTGTTACTTCTCCTCCCTGAAGGTACTGAGTCTGTCTCCTTACTATTCGCGGTTGCCGCGCCTCTGTCTTCCGAACTGCTTGGCCGACTTGAAAGTGAAAGCTGACTGATTGAGTCTGGCAAAGCTGCATTCCCAAAAAGTGCTCGACGCACCGACCTCCTGCGTACCGATTCTTTCCGTACTTCCGTTCCCAGAGGTAAGTTGTCATTGGCCTCTAACTCACAGGGTTCCTTACCATCTCCAGCTTCATCATCGAGAATACGAGGTGATAGTAGATTGTCCTGCGTAAATAGCTCTCTTGGAAACCGCTGATGGAGAAGGAGGAGTTTCTGGGCCTGTGTAATGAAGTTGGAATTTCAGACAAGATGTATCCTTCTGGTTCGAGGCACAAAGACAGCCGCGTCAGACTTGATTCGTGCCGTCCGTCAATGATGAGGTGAGATGGGAGTCGGAATATTCCCGAGCTGCGCATTTGCTGAATAGTTTGGATCGTTATGACCACATCGTGTTGTCTCTGGAAGGATGTCCCGTGGTCTTCTTCTAGGACGAAGAAAGGGATAAATACACTCCCGCGTATGTGGTCTTTTAGGATAGAACCAAGACCCTTCAGGTCTCGACTACCTTCATCAAAGCGGCAGAGAATATTTCCTGTTGTGGATCAGTATCATGAGTCAAGGGGGGTTGGCTGAGGTTACTGGAGTATTTGTAGACACCACCTTTTTGCTCTGACAATCAACGCTGGTTTTCTCGAAATAGAAACAGCTCGCTACAAGCTTGTGCGCAGCGATCTTGATGTCACGATTGTCGCTTATACGGTGCATAGCATGTCTCTCGATATCTTCCATTTGTTCAATATCATCAAGACCAGGTCTCTTGCCATGCCACTCGATATTGATGCGCATGTTGCGGCTTTCTGTCAGATCCGTGTATGCATGAGCAGGAGCAGTCACCCTATCAGGATAGCTACCCTAGATATCCTCACTTCTTGTTTGGGCGTCAATCATGCGGCTAGGTGTCCGCCACATAGAGCTAAAGCTAGACGAAGCCCATTGTTGGGGTGATTGTCTAGATTTGGCAACTTCTTGCGATTTCTGAGAAGAGATGTGCTTCGCTTTACGAGTTAGCCTGGTGTTGGTGAAGCCGGTTACGAGTGATAAGAGGATACCTGGAGCCCAGTGGCTGACTTCCCCCCAAATAAGCCTTCGTTCATTATTAGCAATGTGGACTGGGCAGAGGTGATGGACGGCTCCATCTGTATACTGCTCCCCTGTTGTCTCTTGGACAAATGGTTTGAAGTATGGGGGTGCTGCGGCTGTGGTGCGTGCAGCTTCCCACACCTTTAGCTCCCAGGTAGGGTCTTGAGGTCGTATAAATTTATAAGAGGCTAGAAAAGTCGTCAAAAGAACAGTTCAAAAGGTCAAAAACGGCCGTAACTTACAAGAATCATACTCGCTTTCGGAATTATAGTTAGAAATGACCGCTGGTCTATTCTCGCTCGCAATTATTGACGTGACAGCAACTCGCATAGATGTTGAGTGGTCGATCTTTGATCCTCCGTACAAATACGAGTGCTGGTCAAACGCAGACCTCAGACCTCTCTCCAAGGGCTTTGTCTTGTACTGGCTCCTGATACTGACTGCAGCGAACGACTTGGGGAATCTGGAGGTCAATGCCTGCTTACAACCTTGGCAGGTTGCAAGCATGGCGTTTCCATTCTATGAAGTGGGCAAAACCTCATGTGAAACAAGCCCTGTCCAATGTTGACACCATGAGCCTGAATGCAGGCTTTGCACAGGATGTGTCCACACGGAAGGACACTCTCTGGAATCCTTCTTATGCAGCAAGACACGTCAAGTTGCTTCTCAAGTTGGACGTGGAACTATCGGCGGTGACATAGAACTCGGCCATGACTTCGACGAGGACCCGCGGTATAACGTTCTTGACTTGATCATATTGCAGCAAACGAGTGTCGAGACTTTTAATATTCTCATCGGTTTTGTTGATCCAATCAGGAAAGAACTCGTCTAGAATAAAGTTCGACTCGTAAGGACCGCGAGCAATGATCCTACTAGAGGCGGCCTGGTGTCCTTTTTGATGAGAATTTCTGGCATTTTGACATGTCTCGCCGTCATGTGAATACGAGCGCGCCGTAGCCATTGATCGCAGAACTGTTCAAGAGCCTTATGAAGAGAGTTGCTATAGGTGTTCCGTAGCAGATGCGAGTATGATCCTGGTGGATTTTAGTATACATGAAAGGTGTATGTAAGACGCGTTATACGTACCTTGAATGTTGTCTCTTGTAGCAGCAAGCATAATGAAAGAGCCTAGGGGAACACTCAGCCTTACGAAGAAGTCCTTCAACCTCCTACGATATTGACCCGCATGGTTGTACATCACCATGATGAAGTTGAGAATATGTCCACCAAAGTTCTGAGGCAGCGGGGCATGTCGGCGAGCCACTTCGATGGAATCAAAAGGCTCATCAAGACTTGATGAGAAATGGTCGTAGCCAGCTTTCACGTAGTGCGGTAGGACCTCAGCGTTAAGTAACATGCGGACCTTCTTCTTCTGTGCATGAGACAGCTAGAGTCGTGTGACTCCGTCTCGCAGCCGGTACTTCCGGTATTCATGAGTTTTCAATTGGCTGATATTGTGGGCCAGGTGAACAGGCTTTATGGCGAGGAGTACATGTGTTAACACCCTGTCGGATGCAGTGGAGGCGCCTGATTTCGACTGGGATTTGGCTTTGACTGGCGCCGCTGTCTTGCATATTCTGTTCGTTTTATTGATTGGCGGGTGCCGGAGATAATGAAGCTTGACGCGTAAAAGCCCCATTTTACTTGAATTTGGAGCTGGAATAATGATGTAGCCGATTTCTATTCCAAGATAAATCCAACGTGGTCCGCATATACTCAATTAGCAGACGACGCCTGGACGACGTAACTTGGCAAAGTTCAATAATGATTTTTGTAGTTAAGTAAAAGATATGACTCCTAATTGTAAGGGTTCATAACGTGACTGGGCCTGTCTGTCGGTATCACTAACAGGGATTGGGCCGTGTAGGGCTTTCCCTTGTGTCATTTCAACAACAGCCTCTCCATCCATAATACCGTTCAAGTAGCAATCGCCGACAATTCCAAAGTGATCCCCAAGCGGTCTCACAACTATAGGCATAACGGCACCGCCAAGGATGCAGATAACGTCGTCGCGAGCCATATTTCCAAGACCAAGGCCAATATGGCCACTTGTTGTATAGAACAGACATCGGCCGAGGCACACAGGTTCCACGGTGTCCAGCCATGTCACTTGATAACCTCCGGAAGAGACCCTTTCCGATTTCATCTTCTGAACCAGTCCAGGAAAAATATTTGGGTAGCATGGCAACCAGGCCTTGATGAAGTTGGAGAACTCCGTGGCTAAATGGTCCAGATCCTTGGCGCGGCCTCCATATCCAACCCTCTCACCGCACAAGGTAAGAGCGACCGCTGGATTGATAGAGGCGTTCCAGACATCCCAGCCCTTGTGGCAACGTGCAAGAATTTGGATCAAGTCTGCTATAATGGAGTTGAAGTCCTCGTAAAATCCAAATCTGGCACTCTGCCAAGCCACCTGTGAGAGCTGGACCCCTTCAACCTTCAGATGGTCGGGGTTCGCAGATTGAAAACGCTTGAACGAGAGTCCCTTCGCCGGGTTGAATGCTTCGGTATCATCATTGAGCGACCATGGATCTAGCATCGAAATCACCTTGTGAGCCCATCGGAGTGACCACGTGGGCTTCTCTGCGACGCCCACTGCGTCGGAGAGAAAGGAGAGGAGACGAGACTGCGCCATGTGGCTCTCGGCCACCAACTTGCCCAGTTCGGATTCAGACAGCTTGTAATCAGCTCTGATGGTCACTGAGGAGGACTGCGAACTTGAGCTCTCTCCATAACGGTTTAAGAGCCCCAGTAAAGCAAAAACAACGTCTAACTTCTCGGCCGTCTTAAACCCTGTGGTGAGTTGAAGCAGACTCAGAAGACTGAGGTTTAGCGGCGGAAGTGGCCCGTGAGTCGACAAGCGCGAGATCAGATAAGCGTTGTAGAGATTAGGCATCCGGTACGAGTTGATCAGCCAGTCGTGGTTGGTCCTGGTAATACCTGCAGCAAGGCCGATTCACTTCCACTGCATCATCACCCCCGGAACCTTGGCCACGGCAGAGCTGGCCAGCGCCACCTCTTGAATAACCCAACGACGCTCAAACCAAGGACATCCGAAAACTGTCGCAACGAAATTGGCATCAAAAGCTACGTTGCTCCAGCCCGCTCGGCCTTTTCATATGCCTCGCTCGTAGCGGCAGAGCTTGCCTTTCGCGTTGTGTGCCTCGTACGACGGCCTTAGCGATTTGTTCCACGCCTTTACGACCTCGCAAATGGAATCAAATTCAGGCCGAGCTGGTCCACGTGGGAAGACATCACCCAACCAAATAATGGTTTCTACTGCCTGCTTGTAAATATCGCCCATCAGCTGGGCTTGCTGACTACGTTCGGCAAGGTCGTCTTGACTGATATAGAGGGCATCGACCCAGACGATTCTTGGGAAAGTGCTATATCGTATGTTCTGCAGTGCTAGGCGTAGGTTCTCACCCGCATCTTTGGCGAAGCCATTGCACACTAGTCCTTGAACTGCGCCGCAGACTGGCTGGGCCCAGCAGTAGGAAAGGGCCGAGTACTTGCCAGCCGCATTATCAATGCGCACTGCCCTGAGATGGCATTTAAACCTATCTTTGTCTGCGCGCCATGGTTCGATGACGAGAAGCCTGAACCAGCCAGGTCCGGGTAGAGGGTAGTTATATACTACTGAAAAAGCGAACTAAGATTAATTGCCGAGGTAGTAAATTATTCAAGAGATGTAAATAGCTCTATAACGCTATTTAATATAGATATTAAGGACTCGGTTTCGCTATTTACTCATTGACAAGATAGTAAATTAACTACTTAACCAAACATATTATTTTTTAAAAGCTAGACCCTATCTCTCATACAGTATTTCCTATAATCCATAAGAACATCAACGCCGGCAGTATACAGTACGTATTAACCCAAGACGGCGCACTTTCAATAGGGCCTCTTTCTACCTTGTCCATTTCCCTAAAAAGATTCCCTTATTAGTTATAGTATCTTTAAAGGTACTAAAATAAATGCATGGAACATTTGTTTATAGCTTGATCTTAATTCTTACCTGTCTTCAAATCAAATCCGGCCTTTATCCATAACTCCTGGTCGCCGAACTCGTGGATAAACCATTGAATAAACTGCAAAGAAGCATTGGGAACATCTCGAGACGTAGGGAAAACACCGCTGGCTGCACACCACTGCAAGAGAAATTGAATATCATAGGCATCCGTGTCCTTCTTAGCCGAATTTGCGCGACTGAGTATAGAAGCGCATTTGGCATTGAGGATAAGTGTAGGTTTGAGAACACGAACACCCTCGACCTTAACAACCGAGGTCGAAGATGAAAATTCCTCCTGGAATAGTTTAGGTGGTGCGAGGATCTCAACCTCAACGGGAGGTTCGCTTAGGAAATTGGTGTGTAGGGTTCTTTTGTCAACGGAGAAGATGTCAGGGTGATTTCTCAGGAGGGCTCTGGTCATCTTCGTCTCCCCCTTAGGGACCACAAAGTCGAGATCAGAGGTAGTACGTTCCGACCCAAGCAGCAGACAAGCAGCACCACCAACTACTGCATAGCTTTGTGTACTTCCAAGGATCTTCGCAATGGCTTTGGCACTCGCTCTAACTGAGCTTGGGTCCGGGTAAGGGCCGTGATGTGAGGAGGACATTGTCCGAAAAGAATATAGTTATAATATAAATGATTTTTAATTAAGTTTGAAATAAATATATAATACGGTTAGCTAAACTCTTTATATATTAATATAGATACTCTTAAATATCTAAAAGAGTAAGTATCTAACCGCGCGCCTAAAAATACCAGTAGTAATGAAAAGATCTATTTCTGTAATGTAATGTAATATTTATATTCTCGTTTAGTTCTATCGTTTCATATTAACGCGCGCATAGCTTTAGCCACCTTGATGTAAGATGTTAAGTGGCTAGAGCCCCTGCTAAAAAGAGGGTCTTACTATTACCCCGCTTTAGACTACCTTTAATACTAGACTCCTTCTGCCTGACTCAACCTAGAACTTGCATCTATAGCCGCCTACTACCTTCTCTTACAATGCCCTATCTTGCCCGTACTGAACCCTGCGAAGTCTTACGTCGAGACGGTTTAGCATCTGTGCTCTGGCTAGAAGATGCCATCGCCAATTATAACGTCCCCACGGTTGTATTCCAACTCCACCTCCTGGTATCCAACCCCAACGATGCAGCCAAGAGCTTACGCCTGGCTGGATGGACCGATGTTGAAACAAACGCCCAAATAGGCCTCTTTGGTGTCAATTTCCACAATATCCAGTGCATTTACCTTGACCCCCCCACCATGGAGGAGGAGCATGAGACCACTCCAGGACTACCTCCGCCGGTTCGCAAAGGTCCTCCACCAGCGACCAGGACAGTACTGCTCTCTGCACAGGACTGCAACGCCCCCATTGAGCCTCTGTTATCAGGCAATCCGCCCCAATGCGACACTATCCCACCTTTGTGGTTCCTTGTCGATGGCTTAATATCAGGTGTCCTCGATGCCCCAGCAGAGAGCCGGCTAGAAAAAAGGCTAGCTTTACAACTGGTCTATTTATATGGCCATTGTCATGAAATGCGCTCCCCAAGCTTATTGAGCAGCTCAGGCTTGAGAACCGCCAATTCCATATCGACGCGTTAACTGGCCCATCTGTTGGGAAAGCACCACTTATTGCTTGGAATCGCCGAATAAGGCGTCAGCTTCAAGATGGTACACGTCAGCTTATGTATGAGAATTCACTTCTCTCTACAAATCCTCCTGAATATCAGCAGTTTATTTCTCAACTCCACTCTGATTTCCGAGAATTACAGCCTTATACATTACTTACAAGTAAAGATTAGTATATTCCTCTTTAGCTTTAGTAAAGTAGTAAGAAGTATTAATATAGAATTAATTCTACCTACTAAAGTATTACTAAAAATATAGAGGTACTTACCCTTAGTATATAATAGTCCTTTTTACTATTATATATGTAAGGGAAGATTAGCATAGATATTCAATTAATAGAAAGAGGTAAAGTCTGGGTAATTTTTAACTGGTGAACATTTTAAGGGGAAGTAAATATAGTTTAAGCTTACTATAATGGCTAAGTGTAATAGTAAGTATTTACTAGGGAAGAAACTAAACCTAGAACGGTTTACATTAATAGAATTGTAAGATATAATATTCATAGCTTCTACTAAGTATAAGAGCTTAACAATCAATTTATATATTAAAGATACTCTAAATAGACTAGGGATGGATATATATATCCCCTTTGAAAATAATATATTTCCACTTAATATCAAAGAGCTAAGTAACCTACGGCTAGGAAAGCTCATATCTAGGCTACCTAATAAATCTAGATATAGAATAGACTCGTTCATTCCCACTTTAACAACCTTTAACACCCGCCTTATATATAGGCTAGAATTGGAGATTTATAGTAATATTATAGGGGAGTAATTTAAGATTTCAGGGATACTGCCTTGAAGAATACTTATACTAGGTAGAGTAAAGGCGGTCATTCTAGAGTCTATTAGTTAAATGGGACCCTACTTTAATAGATACTCTAGCTAAGCCTGCCTCTATATAGGGCAGCGAATTATAGGCTCAGCCTATAAAATAAGGTAATATACCTCTGAGTTTTATAGATATTTAATAAGAATATATCTAACCGGTAGGCCGGTAGTAGTTTAGGCTAAACTATTAATATCGGAAAGACGGTATAGGCTAATAAGGGTATGGGGAAACCCTATCGGGTAGGGTTAAGGTTAATAATAAGGGGGCTAAATTACTAACCCTTAGAGTAATTATATTCGTGGGCTGGACCTACCCATATTTAATTTATATGGGAGACTAGCGTGATGCTAATAGCTAGCTTGCTAGCCTATATTTTATAGAAGTTAGTATTCTACCGATCGGAAAGCTTTAAAAATCTTAATAACTTTATATAAATATTAGATTATATAGTAATAACTTAAAGAGGCTAGCAGTATAAGGTTAGGGTTAGGTATAGGTTTAGGTTAGGAAATAGGGTAAAAGGCAGGGCCAATAATGGCGGAAATAGGCTAGAAATAAAATAGAGACTTCAATACTATATAGATTAGTATCTACTAAGGCTTACAAAGGGAAGAAAGTAGATAACATATATTTATATATACCATATATATACACTATATATATAATAGTAATACTTAGTAATACTAGAAGGAGAAGAGAAGAGAAGAGAAGAGAGACGGAGATAGGTAATAAATTCCGGGTAAGTCTATATTTATACCCTAGGGTATAAAATAAATAGCTTTAGATATTTATATAAAATAAGTAAAATTAGATATTTTCAACCCTAAGGTATAAACCAAGAGGTCCTTATTTAGAAAATAGGGCCTATAATTTTCAACCCTAAGGTATAAATAGATAGATATCCAGTAAGTTAAGTATCTAAGAAAAGGCACTATTATACTATATTTTTATACCCTAGGGTATAAAAGCTAAAATTACTAATCTATAATAAAGGTCATTTATATAATTATAGTATTTCCCTTCCTTTCCTATTATATATCGATAATATCTTAGTATATATTATATAATATAATTATAAGATAGTAATAAAATACTTTTTTATAAGGGAAATAAACTAATAAGGTTCGCTTCTTTATATAACTATAAAGGATTATAGATATAATAAAGATAAGCTATATATAATAGTATTAATATCGGCGATTATCTATCTATATAATTATTATTATTACCAAGGCCGGTATCCTTTATAAAAAAGAAATAATCAGAATAGTAAAAGTTAGTACTATTTATACTCTTATTAAGTAAATAGGGAAAGCAGACTTATTTATAAATTTTTTAAATAATAAGGTAATATCCCTATTAAAGTTAGTTTATACTTAGCCTACCCTATATACTATTTATAATATTATATATTATATATTTATTATAGATATGAGATAATAAAGAGATATAAATAAATAAATATATATATATATATAGCTAATTCTTATAGTAAATAGTTATTATTTATATAAGCTTACTAAAGAACGATAGGGTTTAAAAAATAAAATAGTATAGAGTATTTAACTATATCTTTTTAAAGTAATAAATCTTACCACTAAACCGAATAGAAGATAAATATAATAATATAGATCTTAATATATATTATAGATAATAGATAATAAGGATAGCTTAACCGGGATTATATATTTATTTCTAGCCATTTTAAGTCAAGTCTGGCCTTTTATCTATTAAAGTTTATAATATAATTCTAAAGATCTTTTAATCCTAGCCGACCTAGCTTCGGCTCTTAATTATAACTAGCTTATATATTTACCTCTTTATATCTATTTATATTTATTATTAAAATAAGGCCCTACCTTTCTTTATATCCTATTTAGTAATATTTATTAATTTATTTTAATATAATATTAAGTTTTAAGTTAGGTAAGATCTATTTTTAGGCTATTTCTATATAGTAAAGTAATTACTAAAGAACTTTATTAACTATTTAACTATAAAGGATATATCTATAATAGTTTAATATATTTTTATATTATTACTATTAGATAGTCTACCTCTATAAAGTATAAATATAATCTTCTCTATATTAATAAATAAGAAGAGCTCCCCTAAATACTTCTAGGTTTATTTTACTATAATATCTCCGCTAGGTAGAATATAGCTAGGATTTATATTATCCTCTCTATTATTAATACTATTATAAGGGTAAAATAGGTTATTATTATTATTGTTTTTTAAGTTATAGCTATTATATAGGTCTATCTTAATAATAAGATATTAAATTAATAAGGCAATAGGTTATATTATATCGAAATTATATTAATTATATTAAAACTTATATAGTTAATATAATCTCACCTAGAATTTATTCTCGCTATAGTATACCTTATAAGCCTCCTTTATTATTTACTTCCCTATCTTATCTTTACCTATAAATAGCTATTAAAGTAGTAAAACCCCTTCGGTAATTTATAAATTTATTATATTATTATTATTACCTTCCTTAATAATAACCTATTAAGGCTAAATAAAATATTAACTAAATATAGACTTATATTATATTAAAGGTAGCTATAAAAATTCCTTTATAATCCGGCCTTAAAGTATTCTATAGATTATTATAAACTCCTCCGCGAAAAATGCTATATTATTATTATTACCTAGCCTGCCTATTATAAATAATACTATAGATATTAGCATAGAATATTTAAAGTTATCTAGGTTAAAACCTAAGATTAAAAAATACCTATAAAAAGAGGAGAGAAAATAAAAGGAAAATATTAAAAGCCCCTTATCGCTTTAATATATAGTTAGCTTATTAATAATACTTAATTTATATAAGGTGGCATATTTATATTTTAGCCCTATTTAGTAAGGATCCTAAATAACTATACCCCCTTATTCTAATTATAGTCTCTATAATAGATAATAATCCCTATAGAGTATTTAATTTATATTATAGTCCCTCCCCCTTAATTCCTATATAAAATTTAAGTAGCTTTTTTTATACTTAAAATCTATATATATCTTTTAAGAGTATTAAAAATTATCGGAACTCTAGTCTTTATATATTTCTAAACTATATTATCTATAGGATAGAAAATTTTACTAGGATTAAGATAGCTTTATTATTATTACCTATTTTCTATTATCCTATATATAAAGAATAAATAACTATAATAAAATAAAATAATACTATTATTATTAATTATCGGTAAGCCTAGATAGCTAAATAAAAGGGGAAAAATAGGTAATAAGATAGATAAGAATAAGAAAAGAGAAGAAAAAAAGATATATTTTAAAAATAAGGATTCTATTTGGGAGTAAATATAAAAATATCGGATTCTAACCGCTTATATACCTATTAATACTCTAATTTCTATATAGAGCCTAGAAAAGAATAGATACTTAAATATAAAATATATATAAACCTTTTATAGTATTTTTATATAGGGTAGACTAAATCGAAAAGTAGAAAAGAATTATCTTCTAGTCCTCTATAGTTAAGTTAATATATTAAGGATAATAAAATATCTCTAGAGATAAGGCCGATTAATTAACCCTAAGATTTCTAAAGAATTACCCTTCTTTAATAAATAGCTCTTTATTAATTAAGGGAGCCTAATAGAGATTATAGCTAGCCAATATTATATTAAGGCTCTTAAGGAGTATATATAAAAAATAGATATTAATAAGGAGGAGCTATAGTAAATATATAAGTTTTATAATAAGGGTAAGTTTTATTAACTAATTGCCTATATTTATATACCTAAGCCTTTTAATAGCTAAAAATCTCTATTTAGTATTTTAATATAATTAATTATAAATAGATACTTTATTATTAAACTTAAATCTTAAATTCTAGGTTAATTAATAAGATCTAGCTATAATTAATAGTTATAGCTAAGTATAGATATAAATTATTATAATATCGAGTTAAGACCCTAACTTATTCTATAGGAAAGCTACCTAGGTTAAGGACTAGATAATTAATATTCTATAGCTAGATAGTAAGAAATAATTTCTTACTTATTATCTAATTACGGTCTAGAGGAATAAAAGATAGAGGGAAATAATTATATACTAATATAAAACCTCTATTAATAGAGCTACCTTTAAAATCTTAATATAAAAGTAAATAATTAATTATAAAATAGATAATATAAATATAATAAACCTAATAGTATTAGGTATTATTAATTAATAAAAACTATATATATAATACTGGTTTATAATATTCTATAGTATATTATAGATACTATTTTAGCTCCCTAGCGATACTATTAATAAGGTAGAGCTAATAGATTAGAAAAAAATATTAGATTTTCTTAGCTTAACCTATATAGCTAATTAAATCTAGATACTTTTCTATCTATTAATATTATCTTTAGCTATAATTAAAAATACTAGATATTAAATTAGCTTTCTTATTATAATTAATAATAGGAGATATTAAGAAATATATAAAAAGATCTTTATAACCTCTTAGCTATAATTTATTAATATCTATTATTTTATAACCCTTAGTAAAGATAATAAGAAAATACTATTTTAGGTTATAAGCTATATTATAGCCTAATTAAATATAGACCCTATAATAACCTTCTATCGATATAATAATAATAAGCCGCCTCTATATATTAATATAGAAATAAAACTAGATTAATACTTAAATTAAGATATCTATAATATAGAGAAGAAACTTAATATCTTTATATAGAAATTAGATTATTATAACTTAATATCCTAGATAGTCTCTATCTTTTTATAATATAAAGTCCTCGATTTTATATTATAAAATATAGCTAACTTTAAAAGTCTAGTAATTAAGTTATACTTAGAATAAATACCTAGGTAAGTTAATAATACTTAATATATAAAATACTTCTTATATAAGATATAAAGCAGAGTATTAATAATAGTTTAGCGGTAGATTAGATATAACTTTGCCTTAGAATAGATAGAGCGACCTTATAGTAGCCACTTTATATATAATTAAGCTTAGAGCATTAATATAAGATCTTCTCGTTCTATTTATTATTTAGTCCTAATTAAATTATTAGGAGACTATATTAAAGATAACCTAGACCTTATAGCCGATTCTATTTTTATTATAAAAAAGCTTAAGAATAAGGCCTTTAAAGCTATATTAAATTAGTGGCTTATTTAATAATAATAAGGTTAATCTCATTTTAATATAGTAGGTAGTTATTATTATTATAAAATAGTAAAAACTGGTAGTCTAGTAATAATAACTAGCTTAAGAATTCCTCCTAATCTATATAAAAAGTAAAGGGTCTAAATATAGGAAAAAGTAAATAAACTAGATTATAATAATAGCCCTATTAATATCTCTAACTCTAGTTTTAAACCTTTTAAATCTAATCCTGACCTTAACTTTAATAGGGTTATATCCTAGCTAAAAAGCCCTCTAGAAATTAAAATTATCTAGATATAGTCATTTCCGCCTATAAAAACAAAGCTAAGTATAGATAAAAGGTAAAATCCTAATATATTATAGCGATATTCTCTATTAGAGAAGAGGCCGCTAGGATAATATTATAAGATAGGGAGGTTAGATAGGGTAATACCGCGAGCGGGCATTCCTATATCTTTAAAATAATTAAGACTAGGGGGTAATAATAGACTACCTATAGTAAGTATATTATTATTATTACTATCTACCATTTCTTTATTAAGACTAGCTAAAATTCCTAAGATATAATCTTTATTATCTTAGATAGTATAAAATAAACCTTTATAGATATATAATATCAAGGCGAAATAGTATTATAATAAGAATATATATAAGTTTAATAAAGATAGATAAATAATAATTATAGCCTATTAATATTATTATTATAATTAATTAAGACTATAATAAAATTAATACTTTCTATAAGAAATATAATTAGTAAGGAATAGTAATTAAATTAATTTTTACTAAACTTAAACTTATTTTAAAAAGTTTTTAACCCTAGGATATAAATAGTTTTATACTCTTAGTCAGTATAATTATAGTATTTATAGAAATAAGTATAAATGGGGGTAATATAACTTAAGATATACCCTTATAAGAATATTTATATATAGCTATTATAATCTCCTAAGGATCCCACCATTATTATTACTATAAATAGGCAATACTAATAATAGCTATATATAATATAGTATATTAATATATAATTATATGGTATTTATAATCCTTAATTAATACTCTATATTATTTTAAAAAATAATAATTAATATGAATTAATATATTATATAATTATTACCAATACTATAAATAAATATAATATTTTACTAGGTAAGATTATAAAACTAGAAGATTATATACCTAGGGGTATTACTAAAGAAAGTAATAATAATAATATTAAAAGCTTTATAAATACTAACTTTATTAATAAACTCTATATAGATAATAATAACCTTAATAAGTATAGTATAAATATTATAATAATTAAGGCTTAAATAATAAAATAAAATAACTTTAAGATTAATTATTTTAAGGAAAGCTTTAAGATAAAATATTAATATATAAGTTTTATTATTTCGCTTAACTTCTTTATTTTAATAATAGTAATATAGCTAAGAACTTTATATTATAAATAAGTATACCCGATTTTAATATAGTATAAATACTTAAAATATTCTAATAAAAATATATTATAGATTATAGAAAGAAGGTATTTAGGTCTAGGCCTGCCAATCTTAAAGATAGGTATTTTCTAATTTTCTATCTAGATATAATAGGTATTATTAATTAGCCTCTATGCCTTATTATAAAATAGAGCGGTTTCTTTAATAATATTACTTTTATATTAAGATATTAATACTTATTATATACCGGTAAGTATATATTAAATAACCTACCCTTCGATTTTTATAATAAAATATTTTAAATTATAACCATAATATCTCGAAAAACCTAGTTTATTATAATATATTTAATATAAAGCTAGATAGATAACTTATCAAGGTTATATAGGCAATATTAATAATAGTAAAAGGCTTTATATTAAAGTAATACCCTTAAGTATAGTTATATTAAAGCTCTTATTAAATATATTATTAAGATCTTTATAGATAGTAAGCTCCTAGGTAAGGGGGTTAAACTATCTTAGGGTTTAAATAACTGGTATATATTAAGTTTATTATATAATAAATAGATAACCTTTTAAATACTATTTATAAAAAATTAAAAGACTTTTTCTAAAAATCATACCTATAACTATTTCTAGATTAATAACGAGCCTACTTTTTATATATATAACTATAGAGTTAATATTAAGATTGAAGTTAATAAAAAGCTTAAAGACCTACCTATAGAGATATACTTATAATTAGAGAGTAAAGATAATAAAGATCTAGATTTAGACTTTAATTCTAAGTTTAATATTATATCTAAAATTGAATTTAAGGCCGATTCTAAACTTAAGCCTAAACCCAAGCCTAAGCCTAAGCCTAAATTTAAACTTAAGCCTAGGCCTAATCTAGACCTTAAGTTTAGACCTAAAATCGGGCCTAAGCCTAATTTTAAACTTAAACTTAAATTAGGATTTATATTTAACCCAGGAGATATAAATACTATAGAAAATTATAATAATAATGGTTATAATAACCTTAGGGATAATATAGATAGCGGGAATAAAATACCAATAGGGAGTATCCTAGCCGGCCCTAAGAATAATTATAATATCTATTAAGGATATCTATATACCTATAGACTTAAATATTTCTATATTAAATTAGAGAAAAAATATAATATTAATAATATTAATTAGATCTTCTATATATTAATAGTAAATATTAATTATATTAAATATAGCCTCTTAATCTAAAATACTCTCTAGTAAGAAACCAATAATAGGATATTATTACTCCTAGTAGATAGATATATACTTATATAGTATTTTAGTGGCTTAAAAGGGTTTATATTTTATCTTTTTATATTCTATCCTAGATATAGGAACTTTTCCTTACTATATCTATTACCTTTCCTAGATAATATATATCTTATAATATATAATAATATAAGTTATTATAATAGCAATGTTAATAATATCCTTTCTTTCGGTTAATTTTATACCTACTTCTTTAATATTAAGCAAACTATTTATTATAGCCCGGAAGATTTACTTCCTACTTAAGGTATTATTATTAATACTCTAACTTTTCTGCCTAGTAAGGTAAAATAATAAGAATATATCTATACCTATTAATAGTAATTATTATAAACTCTCTCTAGTAAATAGATACTAGACTAACCGTCTCTAACTATACTATTCGCCCGGGAAGGATACTATATAAAAGCGGCTATATTATAATATTAAATCGCTCTCTAAATAGAGTAGATTATAACTATTAGGCTAAATAAGCTTAAATATCGCTATCGATATTTCTTTACTATTCTCTATCCTATCTTCTAGTTTATATATTTTTTTATTAAAAAAAAGCGGGTATATATTACTATATTAAGAAGCTTTCTATTATCTATTTTCCTAACCATTCTTTATTTCTATACCAAGCTATTTAAGCTTAGACTGACAGAGATACATTAGAGATTCCTAATATAGGCCGAAAAAGGTCTCAACCTGGCCCTTTTAGAAGCTATTGCAATACTAGATCGACTAGGTAATTATTACTTTACCGGGGATATAAAAGTATTAATAATTATTATACTCTAGCCACTCCTTATTATAAATAGCCTTAAATTATATACCTAGCTATATATTTCAATAGATATATTTAATTTTTAAGGCTTAAACGGAAAAATAAATATTATTTAGTGGCCTTAAATAAAAAATAAAAAGTAAAAGCCAATATTACTATATATCGCCTTACTAGAGTATTACTATAGCCAGGTTATTATAATTAATTACTATAGCTAGGTATAATTTAGCTAGCTAGAGGTAAAGAATATTAAATATATTAAAAACACTAATATATTCCTAGGTAAGATACTCTATAGGTTCTAGATACCATAGATAGTAATATTTATAGTATATTAACTTTATATCTAGCTAGGTCAAGGGTTATATAGTGGCCAAGACCTAGTAAAGTATCTTCGGCGATTATAGCATTTTAATATAATTCTAGAGGCTTAAGAATAAAGTAATAAGCCATTTAATAGAGGGTAAGTTATAGAACTACTCGCAAAATAATCCCTAGTTTTCCTTTTTATCTATCTTAACTATATAAATAATAGACCTAACCTAACTATTAATATATAAGGATAACTAGCTAATTTATAATAATATCGACCTATAGATAATTCGATAAGTTATTCTTAAATATAACAAGTAATAATAAACCTATACCTCTATTTACTCCTTCTAGGTTAAATAAGATACGAAGCGATTTTACAACCGAGATATATAATATATACCTTAAAGGCAATAAGACTGCCATATAAGCTATAATATCCAAAAATGCCATATAGCTATCTATACTAGGCGAAGCTATATATTATATAAAAGAGGGAAATATAACGGCCCGCAAATAGGTAAATATAATCGTAAATCAGATAGTAAAGACTAGTATAAATTAGGTTCCTAGATATCATTACCGATAACTAATATCACGGCATATTATTTAACTCGATAATAGCCATTATCGCAAGCGGCTAGTTATAATATTAACTAGACCACTAAATAGTCTTAAATAAGAAGCCATAACAGCGGGACTACATCTAATAATAGCGGCGGATAGGGAACCTACCATAAAGAAAAATAGGAAGCAAAGGATTAATATAGGCTATAACTTACCCTTTAGGAAAGTACCCCAAATAATTTAGAAAGGGTTTAATAAACTAGAGAAGAACTATACTAAAATAGATCCTATAGCGGTCCGATATATCAATCGAGCCAAAAGCTATTTAATTAGATACTTAGGTAATCTATTATATAATATAATATTTCTACTGGCTCTGATATTTAGTACTTATACGGTAATGCCGCATATTAACGAGTAGGAAACCGAATTCTATTAGGCTATAAAAAAAAAGATTTAAATATACTAGCGGTAATAATAGTCATAAGAATACTCTAGTTTATAAGGAAGGAAGAGTTTCCATAGGAGGATATAAAAGAGAAAGTATTATCTATTAAGAAGATAACCTAAAAGATTAATAAGTAAAGCCAATACAGAATAGACTAGTATAAACTAGCTAACCATATCCCCATATCTTGGCATACTATAGAAAATAGAGGTTTTAATAATCATAGGCTACTTAAGCTTAGATAGATAGAATATAACTTAAAGACCGGTACCTATCGTTAAATACTATAGATAATAGAGCTAAAGCTTAGATCGATAGAAAAACTCTATAATAACAGTAAATACTTAGTTTTTACTATAAATAATACCGAAAAGTTTATATCCTTAATATTTAAAAGTAATAATAAGATTTAAGTGGCTTAATACTCCTCGATTATTTAAGATAGATAATACGGTAATAATTACAACAAGAATAGACTAGGTAGATATATAATATTTATCGACGGTAATAAAAGATACTAAGTTAACTTATAAAGCAGCCAAGGAGAAGCCTAATAATAGCTATTTAGACTATTCTATCTCACTGATAGAAACCTAGTTATAGTAAATACATATATAGTAGGAGGAAAAGGTAGGATATAGGCTTAGTTACTGGTCCAGTAAGGCACTTAGGGCTAGAGGTAAGGAAGCCATTTATTTAGCTAGGGGGGGGGGGGCTACCTCTCTTTTTGCTTTTTCCTTCCTAGAGTAGGCCCTACTAAGCTAATTATAGTCAGTTAAGTAACTACTTAAATCTTCTATTTATTTTTATTAACGCTCCATTTCTAATTATTATCCTTATAATTTATTACCTAATATAAATCGAGCCACGCTAAAACCATAACTATATTCTATATATATAGTAATAGGTATTTTATTTATATAGAGTTCCGGCAGTATAATCTAATATTATAATTATAGCTCAACCGAGATAGATATTACTAGACATTTCTAATAATATACTACCTATTAGGGACGAGAAGCGACCCATTTATAAAAAGTGGCTCCAATCTATTAGCTTTCTTATACTAGGAAAGGACCAGGATATATAGATTATAATTATCTAAAACTAGAAATAATTCCTTAAGGCAATAAAGATAAAAATTATAGGTTCTAATATATCTTACCGTTTTATTTAAGGCCTAGCCACTAAAAAGTATAAAATAATTAAATAAGCATTTTAGAAATAAATAAATAGGCTCGAAGTATTATTTAAGCACTGGCCTATAAAGGCATAATAGATAATTAACCAGACCGTAAAAAGGCTTAATACCAGACCATTCAAATCGCTCGCGGCTATATAGAACTTAGATAAGAGAAAGAAATATCAGTCTATATAGATAAATATAATATATTTCTTAATATAAACTATCGATAATAACCTAAAAGGTCTAATCGATATAGGATTGAAATTAGACAAAGAGTTAGAAGAAAATATTACCGATATTAGCCTGGCGGTAATGCCAGACTTAAATATTTTCGGGGACGATAAAGACCTAATAGATACGATCTAAGGATTCCTTACCAAGCTTATAACTAATAAGTCTATAATGGCATAGAAAAACCCATTACTCTAGTGGATATCTATTTTAATACGGTCGGCAATTTTAGGCGACGAGATAAAAGATTTTATTAATAGGGATATAATTAATATAAATATATTACCGCTAGATATAGATATTAAGGGTTATATAGAGGCTATCAGGCACTATAATAAAGTCTTCATTCTCGATAAGGTATTTATAGGGTAGCGGATAAGAAGGCCTAACCATAAAGTTTTAGCCGAGGAGATAGCCTAGGACCTTAATAAAATAGATAATAAGTAGCTTAATATAAAGAATAGACCGCGGCTAAATAACCGCCTAGATATATAAATATACTAATTACTAACGTAAAAGATAATACTAAAGCATTTAAAGTAAGAGGGGAATTAATAACTAGGTGGCGAAAAAGAAAATATAATAATAAAAGAGATTAGGAGACTTTTATCTTTACTTAGAGGGATAAGGGTCTTAAAGTAAGAGAAATAATAGGTATATATAAAGTTAAGCAGGTAAATATATTATTACTATCTAGTATTATTTTATATCTATCTAATATACTGACCGTTTAAGGTGGATATAGTTAGTAGGAATACCTCGGTCGATTTAGATTTAATTATAGCTAGTTAGATAGAAAGGTTATTTAAATAAATAGGTAATAACTTTAGATTATACTTTTATCTTAAATTATATAATAATATATCTTAGAAGCTTATATTATTCTAAATTATATTTTATCTAAACCTGCCTTATCCTAATCTATTTAATAAAAAATAGGCTTAATCTTATAGATTTAATTAGCTATAATATAAAATATATAATACTATTATTATTATCTATTCTCCCTAGTTAAACCCATTCTTTCTTTATTATTATTCTTAACCGCTCTTTAATATATAACCATATTTATTAAAGGGACCACCAATATATAATGGTTATGCCGCTTAATATACTAACTATTAATATCTACTAATATACTAAAGTAAATAGGGCTAATAAGAGCAAAGGCAAGCTCGGTATAATAGTAATTTATCCTAATTACTATCTTAAGGAGGTAACTTTCCGGGAGTTTAATAATACCGAATAAGTAGACTTTATTAATAAAAGGGATATCTATATTACTTTTAAAGGCTTGCCCTTATTAATAAAAATCGTAAAGGAATACCTAAATGACTAGTTAATTAAAAAGACTATAAAAAAGCGAGAGAAAGGCCAATAGATAATTAAAGACCTAATTTATAATTATAGATTCTTAAGTATAATAGATATAGTCAAAGACTTACTATATAATCGAGTTTTTATATATAATAATATAGTAAGATATCGATTTCCTAACCTCTTTCTAGAAGAGTAGGTATTAAACTGTAAAGAAAGGTAAGAAATAGTAACTAAATATCTATCTATAAAAGAGTTTAAATGGCTTAATAGTAAATATAACTAATTAAGTAAGGTAGTTAGTGGCTTTAAAGGTAATTACTTCTCTCCTAACTTAGGTAAGTAAGTAATATATTAATATACTTTCTTCCTTATAGTAGGTATATTACTAAATAATCGGCCTAGCTAGACCCTCCGGGATTATTACCTTCCTACTAGGCTATAATAGAGACTTATATTATAGCTATAGTTAATATTAAAGCATACATATTTCTTATTTAGATAATAAGAAATATAAGAAATACTAGATAAATATAACTTTATCTATACTAAGGCGGTTTTATTATAAACCTAGATAGACTTATTTTAAAATAAGAAAATATTTAAAACCGAAAGTAATACTAGGTCACTCCTAAACCTACTTAGTTTAGTAGGTAAGATTTAAAATATTATTATTTATTAATTTAACCTTAACTTTAAAGAAATTAACTAGTTTTTACTAAATACTAAGGAGTTTATATAGCTTCTCGATACTTTATTATATCTAGATGCTATTAAGCCTCTTAGATAGTATATTAAAGATATATTTCTTATAGTAGATCTAGATACTATTTCTATCTATAATAAAATTAATAGGAAGGTTATAGAGATTAAGGCATAGAGAGAAAGATTAAATCAGGAGAAAAAGGGTATTAAATATTACCGGGAAGAAAACCTAAATAAGATCCGAGATTCTATTAAGTATAATATATTTAAAGCTATAAGATAAGCTAAAGATACCTTACTAAATATCAGACTTATAGAAAACCGGTTAATTAGTTAGGGCAAATAAAACATAAGGGGGTATGGTATAGAAATCGATTAGGTAGACTAAATAAATATTATTAAGTATAATTATATTTTTATAATGCAAGAAATAGCTATAAATTAAAAACTTATTAATTATTTACTTCTGAATAAATCTAGTAAAGATAGAGGCTTATTTATATATATTAAGATATTAAAAGCCAAGCCATATATTTCCTATAGGAAATCCTTAATTTAATCTTTATTAAGCAGCTCCCTATACTTATAGAACGTCTTTATAATAGCCTTATACATTTCCCAGACGGTAAATAAGGTAGCAATATATACTTCCCATGCCATATCTAATAGATAGCTAGATCTCTATTACCACCGAGCTACTATATAGAATTTCTATATAGATAATTCTCTAAGATAGGGGATATTATATATATATATAAATATAAAGACCTTAAAATAAAGGATTATTAAGGGACTTTCGGGGATAGTTATATTATCTATACCCGGTAAAATATTAATTCTCTCCTCTTATAGCCCATCCTAATTAAGAATATACCCAGGTATAAAAGACCTAAGATTATAGTTATATAGGTAAAAAAACTATACTATATAATCTACTACCTAAGGATTAATATCGCCAAAGTTAAAACAAGCTTCGCTAGTATTAAATATATAAGACTTTTTTATAACCGATAACCAGGGGCATATAATAACGCGGTGGGCTTTATATAATTTATCGGTTAATATAAGCTTAATATCTAAAAACTCTCTAGTATTAAAGAACCTTAAGAAACTATTAATAGTATATCCTTATTAAAAATATTATTTATATGAACTTACTTACGCCGCTATATTTTCTATTATTCTATAATAAAGAGGTTTCGGTTAGGCATAGAAAATAAAACAGTTACCTCCTTAGTTTATTTATATACTATAGGTAATAGAAAGAATTCTAGATAGATAGACCGGGCTATATCTCTCGATTTGAATATGCCTTATTTAAGAGGTATAAAGTTAATTAAATAGATATATAAATTATATTAACCTATAGAGCCTAATTTAATACTTAGACGCCCAGGCATCTATATAGCATATCTCATAACTAAGATCTTATACCGCAGGGTATATACAGACTGATATCTCTTAACCCCCGCTTCTTAACTATCGACTTATAATAATATCTATCTCCCTTAGAGTAATTATATTTATGGGCTGGACCTACCCACGTTTAATTTGTATGGGAGACTAGCGTGATGCTAATAGCTGGCTTGCCAGCCTATATTTAAATCGATGGCTAGCCTATATTTTATAGAAGTTAGTATTCTACCGATCGGAAAGCTTTAAAAGTCTTAGTAATTTTGCATAAATATTAGATTATATAGTAATACTTATTAAAATAGCGGTAAGCCTTCTATGGAATTTAGGGTTAAATCGTTTATTAAATAGGCTAGATTTTAATATAGTTAACCCTGGTAAGGTAAATTGCCTAAAGTAGCCTAGCGTTTTTATAATTTTATTGCCTATTATTAATAGTATCTAATTAAATACTCTATAGATTAGACCCTTAGAGTAATTATATTTATGGGCTAGACCTACCTATATTTAATTTATTTAGGAGACTAGCGGCTAGCCTATATTTAAATTAATAGCTAGCCTATATTTAATTCCTAGCCTATATTTATTAATAACTAGTCTATATTTTCGAGAAGTTAGTTTTCTATTAGTTAGAGAAGTATAAAAATATTAGATTATATAGTAAGGATTTAAAATAAAGTTATATAATATATATAAAATTAAGTATTAATACCTTTACTTTAATATAATATATTTTAATATATTAACCTTTTTATATATTATATTTAAAAAGTTACTATATTACTAGCTAGTTTGCTTTATAAATCTCGGTTTATATTTTTAACTACCTAATTATATAGTTCCTGCCTTTTGTAGGATATATTAAGCGATATAATGCCACCTTTCTAGCTATTTTATTTTAAACCTAATAATTGCTTTTATAAAAGAGTATAAATGAATTAGTAATAGAGGGGTAATATTTTCTTATCTATATTTTTTTTTTTTTTTTTCTCTTTTCCTTATTATTCTCTTTTTTTATCTTTCTATATAAATAGACTATCTAATTTAATATTATACCTTTTACCTATAGTCTACTAAAAATTACTAGATTATGGATTATTTTTATTACCTACCCTCTTTAAAGATTTTAATCTATAAAACCTATTATAAAGTAGAACTAGGTAATAATATATAGTAATACCTCTATAATTTTCCTTATAATCTCTAGATAAGTAATATCTAAACCGAGGAATTATATATAAAAATATAATAATTAGATCCTATATAAAATTAAAAGGACCTTATTAGATTATCTTTTTTAATACCTCTTAGGCTACCTATCTAATAACTTAACAGTCTATACTCTAATGGATTTAAATGTATATTTAAGCTATCCTATTTATAGGTCTGTGCCTTTTAATGTGAGATAAACCGCCACTTGCGGGATATTTATTATGATATAAATTATACCGGGAAGAGAGGCAGACCTATAAAGGGAAAAGTAATATTATCTAGCCTATACTTTTAAATATAGATCTATTATTAATGCCTATTCCGATAAGGATCTCACAGTAAGTATTTTAAGGTTAATCTATTTATATAACCTAAGTAATTATCTAATTAAAAAGAAGGGTTTATATAATACTTTATAATATACTATTAAACCCGTTAGAAAGAAATAGATATAATAAAGTAACCTAACTAGTTTTTATAACCTTCCCTATAGGTTAATAGGATAGGCTTAGTTATATACCTAAAGGACTTTATTAATAATAAGGACTTTCTATATAGTCTTATTTCTCTTAATATAAAAATAGGTTCTATACCTAATAATTAAATTAATAATTAACCTAATAATTAATATAATAATAATAATAACTAACTTCTTTATATATTAATCTTTAGAGTACTTAATTAGCTAGTATTAAAGACCAGGGGTTTTATATATTATTAAGAAATCCCCTTTATGGCTAGACTTAATATCGCCTAAGTTTTATACTATCTTATAGTCTTTAAACCCTTTATATTTAACTATAAGGTAGAGATTAAGAAATGGTATATTAATATAGCTAAATAGCTTATTATATATACCCTTTATTACCTTAATTATAAAGATCTAGATAATAGGCTACCCTTTATGCTTATAGATTGGCTTAAGCTTATATATTAGACTATAATGGATTATACTAAAGCTATTATTAACTAGTAGATGGCCATTAAGGGGGATCTATCTAATTAGATAATAGCCGACCTAATAGAGAAGCTAAAGAATATTATATTTAGCCTTTTTATTATTATATTTAGCTAGCCAATTAAAGACTTAAAGTATAGTAATATTATGGTTTTTTTCCTCGCTATATTAAGTATTATACCTAATAGGTTTTAGCATAGCTTTAATATATTTATATCCTGGCTTTTAGGTATTATATTAATATCTTATCTATTTATCCTAAAAGAAGCCTATTAGATTAGATAGTTTAAGATTAAAGTGAATATCGAATTAGGCTTTTCTCTTAAAGATATAGCGAGGGTTACTATTAATATCCTTAGGTATATTTAGAAGTTAATAGGTAGCCTCTTAATTAATAATATACTAAGGTCTAAATCTATATTAATATAGTATATCTTTAGGCTCTATAGCTATGGAATTATTACTAAGAGTAATATAGTATTTTCTAATCTAATTAGTTAGAAAGGTTCTAACCTTTTCTTTAAAGGGACTTAGCTCTTCTTTTTATTATTGGTAATATTTTTATAGTTAATTATTATAAATATATACCATATTTTTTATTATAACCTTTTATTTTAGCTATTTAACCCTATTAAAGATATTTAGTTAATTAGTATTTTTTTTATTCTATAGGCTAGATTATAGTTTTATATTAGCTAAGACTAAGTAGGTTTTTTTATTATTAATAGCCTATTTATTATTATAGATAGTAATAAGAATTGGCTATTATTTATTATTATTAATTGTCCTGATTTAAAGGCTAAGTGGTATCCTTTCTCTGCCGGTATCTATCTTATTTTAAATATTAAAGTATTATTTAGTTACCTAAAATTAGTTAATTAGTTACTTAAGTATCTTTTCTTTTTTATATATTTTATTACTGGCCTTTTAGCTCGATTTATTAAGATTTTAACCCTAAGGTATATTAATACTGCCATTAGTGGACTTTAAAATATCTTTATAGACTAGGACCTTATTATGATTATTATTGGTATTTATAAGACTTTTACTAAAATATAAAGACTTAAGATTATCTATTGGTTTCTCCTAGAAGAGGTTAGAATATTACTGATTTACTATTTTTGGCTTATTATTCTATTTAGTATAGCCTTATTATTAAACCTGCCTTATAATTAAGATTATATTAGATTACCTTTTTTATAGTTAATATCTAGCCTGAGTGAATTTAAAGAGCTTTTTAAGGTGAAGTAGGTCTGATTATCTAATTAGTTACTGGATAGCTTTAAAGTAAAGGTAGGCTTTTTAGTTAGGAAGGAAAAGCTATTGGCTATCTAAGAAGATAAGGATATCCTTACTATTCGAGCTATTAATGGAAGATATATTAACCCTTTTACTAAGCTATTTATATCTATAAGAATGATATAGATTATTAGTTGGTTTGGCAATATAGTAGATATTAATTCTCTTAGTATAAACTTTTGGTATTATATTATGGTAGCTATTAGCCAATGGTTTATATATAATATATTTATTATTAATTAGGGCCTCTTTTCTAATACTATTAGTAAGGATAGTAATAATAATATATCTAATTAGGAGGTTTATAGTAAGAAAAAAACGGTAGTGACCTTATAGACCGGTTATATAGCCTAGATAAATATAATAGTTTATGGCTAAGGTATTAATAAGTATAGTTTTGAGACTTTAAGCTATTATTTGGCCTTTTATGAGCTTAGTAAGGAGTGGTATTTCCTTTTTGGTATGCCCTCTGCCTTTAGGATGGTAGTTATATTTATGGTTAAGGGTAAGAAAAGAATAGGTATCTTACTCGATCTGGATCGGTTTAAGTAGTTTTAAAAGAGTAGATTTAAGTAATTTTGGGCTATTTATTTATAGTCTAAGCTTAATAGGCTTATAGGTGGCTGGTATTCTGCTTTTTTTGTCTTCTCTTTTAAGAAGGGCTAGTATGAGGTCCTCTTATCTATTATATAATAGTAGTACCCCGTAGTTACTATTATGCTAACCGCTGGCGGTAAAAGCTTACTTTTTTAGCTATTTACTGCCGTCTATCTTTCTGGAGTTACTATTGTGGTTATGCTGCTGGTTTCTCTTTAGGGTAACCTGGTCGACTAGACTAGGAAAATAAATATACCGGCTGCTTAGTGGAAATCTAATTAGATAGTTGGTGATGTTAGATTGGTATTTATAATATTTAAGACCCTTTTTATAAAGTATTTTTAAGGTTATTTAGATATTTTATACTTTTAAGCCTTACTTGACCGTATTATTATTAATAAGTGTTATACTATCCTGGAAGGAAACCTAGATTTTAGGCTGAAATTAAGTGAGTTTGGTCTCCTAGGTAGATGAGATGTCTAATTGGTATTCCTTATAGTTACCCTGTCTATTATGGAGGAGTTATATTTCTTTAAGCTTATCTATAGCTTGCCTGAGGCCGCTATATTTATCTGGCTATTTATGACCTGATTAAATATTAGCTATATGGTTAGGACTTTTAGCTTTGATGGTGATGGTAATATTGCCGCCCTTAAGGCTGTAACCGTTAGGGAAGTAGTTGATTAGGTATTTATATGTTATGGCGGTGCCTTAAAGGCTATTATATATTGCTTAATAAAGTTAGAGATTAAATCTCTTGTTGATGGTCTTGGATATGATATTTACTATAGTGATATTGGCATGGATGCCGAAAAGGCTTGCCGTTTATGAAGCTGGATATATGATTTATGACCTGAGATATATTAGAATGGTTGGGTTATTATTATAATTAATGCCCTCGGCCTTGGTATTAATATACCTAATATTAGACTTGTTTTTTACCTTAATATATTAAGAAGAATTGGGGATTATGGCTAGTAAAGTGGTTATATAGGATGGGATAGCCTACCTAGTAAGGCTATTATTCTTAGACTAGAATAGCTATAGTAGGGGTAACTATCTAATTAGATATAGGCCGATATAAAGCTTGATTTAAGCTGCTATGAGTTTTTCTGTTAGGGTTAATGTCGATGGGTGGCCCTCGATTGAGCTTTGGATAGCTATTAGGATAGATAGGTATGCGAAGATAGAGAGGAAAGGTATGATTTTTACTAAGTTAGCTTATTATCCTCGATATTACCCCTAAATGGAAATATAGTAGGTTTTACCTCTAGCTAGGAGGATATTGAGATATGGGACCTATATCTATACTAATTTATTATAAGCCTTATATATAATATAATCTCCCGGCAGGCCAGGGATAATAAAACCGAGCTTAATATGCTAAAGTCTATATTAATTTCTTAGTTTTAGGAAGGTTATCTTTTCTGCTAATTATTATAAAATGGCGAAGTATTTAATTATATATCTCTGGTTTATATCTATATTAGGGAAAGTAATAGAGATGACCTAAAGGTATATTTTTATTATATTACTTTCTTTTAGTATTATTATAGTAAGAAGAGGATAGTTGCGAAATATGGGGCCTACTTTTCTTATCTTATGCCATAAGAGTTATATAATATATGGGAGGAAGATCTATATAGTAACTAGGAAAGGGTCCCTAGGCTTATCTATTACTATTAGGGTATTATTATCTCTGTTTTTATTATTACTTTTTAGTAGTAAATAAGTAAGGTAGAATAGATACTATATGATGAGGGCTTTTAGGATATTATTTTATAGCCTCTAGTTTATAAAAGAGATTAGGAGAAGCTTTAGATATGGTTAGGTAAGAGGGTTAGTTGGGCTAATATTAGTTTAATTTAGATATATTGTGTTTTTAGGAAGCTAGGTAATATCCTCTAGAGCCTCTAGTAGAGTATGGTTTTTAGGGGGAGAGATAAGATAGTAAATAATTAGATGGTTCCTATTGAGAAATAGTTAAGATTGTATTATAAATTATGAAATTTCTATAGTAAAGAGAAAAATATTAAGACCCTATCTTAGCTTATTTCCTAAAGAGAATAAAAGAAATAATATATCGAAAAGACTATAGGTAAGGGTTCTTGGTATTAGAACTATTAGATTAATTAATTAGTTATGTTTATATTTTGTTTTGTATTTGGGTTGGCTTTATCGGGATTAATCTATTATACTATTGTAAAGAGAAAAGGTAAAATCTCTATATATAGAGCCGTATCTTAATAGAGGGAATAATTTACTATTAATTCCCCCTAGCTTAGTCTCGTACTTGTCTACCTATAAATACCCCTTTACCCCCGCTCTAATCTCTTCTTTTTTCTTTCTTTTTTATTATTTATACTATACCTTTATATATCGCCGTGGTTAATTTGCCCTGTCTTTTCCTTTGCTATCTTTTATTATTTCTTTAATTAATTAATCTATTTATTAAGATGCTATCTCTTATGGTAACCTCCTCTAGTAGCGGTAGTGATGGCGATATTTTTAATATCCTGTCGCCTTTCTATATTTAATAGGTCGTGGATGATGAATGAGCTTTCTCTATCTTGCCGTGCCTTCTATATGACTGTTATATTACCGTCGTTAATAGCTAGGTACTTTATGAAGTAGCTGATCCTTCGGTAAGTAATAATAAATAAGACTCTAGACTGTAGAGATGCTGACCGTTATGTAGCGATTGGGTATTATAATCTCTGAGGCTTATCTTGAGTGTGCCCTCTTTGTTGCCTGCCGAGGTGATCTCCTTATTAAGGATAATCTCTGCCTTGTCTATTATATGCTATACTATCTAATTTGATAGTTCTTTATATCTCTAACCTATCTATCTTATAGATGGAAGCTATCGGTGTAGTTATTGTGCCATGCGAAATCATGACTGCTTAGAAGTATATATCTCAACCTTTAACCTATTAATTACATACCTAGGCTAATAATATCACCACTTTAGATTTATTATGATATGCTCCGCGAGGTAGTTAACCTATTATTTGAGCTATGTTTCCGTTATTTCTATAATAAGGATAGTTAGTTTCTTTATGTTATATATTATTCTTTCTTAATCCTTAGATATTTTATATATTGATTTCTATTTAACCAGGTAAAGTGTATTTTTGCGTAGTAGTAGTTCGTCTTGGCCTGCTATAATAAGAGTAATGATTGATATTTTATATCTTCCTAGAAATGTGATGGTTAAAGGCTAGGTTGGGAAAGAAAGCTAGGATGGAAGAGAGATAAGTGGTTACTTAAGGGGGAAAGAAATTGGAATTAGTGTTTAGGTATGATTGATATATTATGGATAGGGAATATGAACTGTCGATTATTTGATTAGATAGTTCCCGTTGAAGATACCCTTAAAATAATGTAGCTAGTTTATTAATTACTTGGTAGATGGGTTTATGAAATGTGATATATTAATATAGTTAATATTTATTTAGAAGAAAGTATTTTTAAAATTAAAATAGTATGGTAAGAGATAAAGAGAGGAAGTTAATTAACTGGTCTGGTATGGTGGATGTCTTTTACCTGGCTTTTTATTATGTAAAAGAAGATAAGTGGCTAGATCGGTTCTAGAGAGGAAAACTAAGATACCTAATATATATACTTTATATATTATATATATATAGATCTTATAATAAAGAATAGTCTTTCCTTTTCGTTCTCGTACTAGTCTAAATTAAAATTAATCCCTTCCTTAGTAAGTAATAAAGTAAATTAATTATTTAGATCTGGTTTAGGCTAGACTATCTTAGCTAGGAGAATCCCTAAAAAGTAATAAAGTAAATTAAAAGATTAAAAATGTTATAGACCTTCTGATTATATAGATCTGGGTTAAGCTAGACCTCCTTGGTTAATAAATTAATTCCCTTTTTTTTACCTGTCTATATTGATAAGAGCCTACCTAGTATAGTAAGTAATTTAAGAACCCTTTTTATCCTCTCTTGCCTTTATTTTCTGCTCTTGGGTTAGCTTGGGGGTATTGATGGGATCCCTATCGGTAAAGAAGCTAGTAACCTGATTATAGATCTTATCCTATGCTTTAGGCGAGACCAAGCCAGGTGGTATATAGGTCGTAAAGTTGTTAGTTGGTAATACTGCTGTTTTCTGCCCTGGTGCGGAAGGAAGATTAAAGGTCTTACTAGCGATTAGAGATATAATTGTTGGGCTATTTTGAGCCGTAGTTCTCCTTTATTCTAGAGTATTTCGGCTTGATATTTGAAATTTGTTGACCGAAATGATCTTTATATCCGTAATAGTAGGAGACTTATTTACCTAATTGCGATGCTGCGTAGGATAAGGAGGTTTATCTAGCCTACCTAGGCCTATAGGAGAATATAACTTGGCTGAGCTATCTAGATCTATTAGATTAGATATTTCTGATGATTTTAAGCTAGGTGTATACTTGCTATTTATATTCTTTATTGAGATATCTGACTTTAACTGCGGCAGTGTAGGCTTGGGATTGCTAGTAGTATATATTTAAGTATTTTATAGCTTAAGGGGCTTTGATGAAGCTGCCGGGGATGTAGGAGGTGGTGGTATTGAAGCCGGTGGGGTTCTTTTTAGTGGAGTTAAGTCTTTTACTATTTAGTTTTTAAATAATGACTAAAGAAGTATAGGCTTTAGCGGAGTCGGTATTGTAGATGGTTTGGGAGGCTGTGGTGGTCTAGGTATATAGAGAATTAACTAATTAATTGGTATTATGGGCGTCTAAGGCGTAGAGGGTGTTGTAGATGGTTTGGTATAATCTGGTTGTCTAGGCGTGGAGGGTGCTATAGATGGTTTGGGATGATCTAGATGTCTAGGCGTGGAGGATGTCGTAGATGGTTTGGGATAATCTGGATGTCTAGGTATATAGGGAACTAGCTAATTAGTTAGTAGCTTAGGTGGTTGTGGTATAGAGGGCTTGGTATTGTTATTGCTAGCCGGTTTTTTATTCTTAGCCTTGCTTAGCTCTGACTTCTTTAGGGGTGCCTTTTTTAGTGGTGCCTTCTTGACCGAACCTAAGGCCTTTAGAGCCGCCTTATTATTTAAGTTTAGAACCGGAATAGTGTTATATTTTATAATAACCTCTTTTGGGATTTTATTCTTAATAGTAATATTATATCCCTAGTAGTAACTTTTGAGAAGACTATTTATTGGGGGGACCAGAAAGGAAAGCGTAGGTATAATAGTTATATATATAGGATATATCCCTTAATCTACCTTATTTAGATTAGGTAAGATTAGATAGTTATAAACCTATCCCTTTTTATATATTAAATTAGTAGGCTAGATATAAATAAATCTATTAAAGTCGGTATAGAGGTTGTCTATAGGAACTGGATTATAGTTATGCCTTTATTGGTATCTAATCTGATAGATTAGGTTAGGGTATTATTCTTGAAGCTTAAGAGTGCCCTCTTTATTATTAAGATTGTATTCCTAAATGTATTTACTATTAGTAATATTAAGCTTTTCTAGAATTAGGTATTAAAAGAATGCCTGGATAAAGCCGAAAGTCTGATAGGTCTTGGTGCGATATGTAGGTGTAGGGTGGCCGAGGGTTAATACCTAGTTGCGAAGTTAGGGTTAGGGTTAGGGTTAGGGTTAGGGTTAGGGTTAGGGTTAGGGTTAGGGTTAGGGTTAGGGTTAGGGTTAGGGTTAGGGTTAGGGTTAGGGTTAGGGTTAGGGTTAGGGTTAGGGTTAGGGTTAGGGTTAGGGTTAGGCATCACTTGGTG